>JAVIAB010000124.1:16921983-17321983 GCA_032433765.1 Megaustenia siamemsis
GAACCGTAACATTATTGTTGACTACAAAACTGCCGCTAATTTCAGACACTAACTTGTCTCGTTTAAGGCACGTAAATTTCCAGGTCTCTGTTCTGGATACTGTCGTAACTTTTACGACACCTGCAGGAGCCTGGTGTTGCTGTTAAATCCTGGTAAGGACGTCACGAGTGCCCTGGATGAACAAGACAGGTGAGCTCTGGGTGTCATTAGTGATTATCCCTAAATTCTTAGATTTGTGAGTTTGCTTTTTATTTAATCAGTTCCTTCGCCTCCATGATTGACTGCGATATCTTTTATTTTCCTGCCTGGACACTCGGCTGACTGTGATCTGTTTATTTTCCTGCATGGACACTCGGCTAACTGTGATCTGTTTATTTTCCTGCATGGACACTCGGCTAACTGTGATCTGTTTATTTTCCTGCATGGACACTCGGCTAACTGTGATCTGTTTATTTTCCTGCATGGACACTCGGCTAACTGTGATCTGTTTATTTTCCTGCATGGGCACTCGGCTGACTGTGATCTGTTTTATTTTCCTGCCTGGACACTCGGCTGACTGTGACCTGTTTTATTTTCCTGCCTGGACACTCGGCTGACTGTGATCTGTTTTATTTTCCTGCCTGAACACTCGGCTGACTGTGACCTGTTTCGTTTTCCTACCTGTACACTCGGCTGACTGTGACCTGTTTTATTTTCCTGCCTGGACACTCGGCTGACTGTGATCTGTTTTATTTTCCTGCCTGAACACTCGGCTGACTGTGACCTGTTTCGTTTTCCTACCTGTACACTCGGCTGACTGTGACCTGTTTTATTTTCCTGCATGGACACTCGGCTGACTGTGATCTGTTTTATTTTCCTGCCTGAACACTCGGCTGACTGTGACCTGTTTCGTTTTCCTACCTGTACACTCGGCTGACTGTGACCTGTTTTATTTTCCTGCATGGACACTCGCTGACTGTGATCTGTTTTATTTTCCTGCCTGAACACTCGGCTGACTGTGACCTGTTTCGTTTTCCTACCTGTACACTCGGCTGACTGTGATCTGTTTTATTTTCCTGCCTGGACACTCGGATTACTGTGACCTGTTTTGTTTTCCTACCTGTACACTCGGCTGACTGTGACCTGTTTTGTTTTCCTACCTGTACACTCGACTAACTATGATCAGTTTTATTTTCCTGCATGGACACTCGGCTGACTGTGACCTGTTTTATTTTCCTGCATGGACACTCGGCTGACTGTGACCTGTTTTATTTTCCTGCATGGACACTCGGCTGACTGTGATCTGTTTTATTTTCCTGCCTGGACACTCGGCTGACTGTGACCTGTTTTGTTTTCCTACCTGTACACTCGGCTGACTGTGACCTGTTTTATTTTCCTGCATGGACACTCGGCTGATTGTGACTTGTTTTATTTTCCTGCATGGACACTCGGCTGATTGTGACCTGTTTTATTTTCCTGCATGGACACTCGGCTGATTGTGACCTGTTTTATTTTCCTGCATGGACACTCGGCTGATTGTGACCTGTTTTATTTTCCTGCATGGACACTCGGCTGATTGTGACCTGTTTTATTTTCCTGCATGGACACTCGGCTGACTGTGACCTGTTTTATTTTCCTGCATGGACACTCGGCTGACTGTGACCTGTTTTATTTTCCTGCATGGACACTCGGCTGACTGTGACCTGTTTTATTTTCCTGCATGGACACTCGGCTGATTGTGACCTGTTTTATTTTCCTGCATGGACACTCGGCTGACTGTGACCTGTTTTATTTTCCTGCATGGACACTCGGCTGATTGTGACCTGTTTTATTTTCCTGCATGGACACTCGGCTGATTGTGACCTGTTTTATTTTCCTGCATGGACACTCGACTGATTGTGAATTGTTTCGTCGTCCGTGCCAGATACTCGGGCGTGTAAGGGAATGAACGAGCTGCTGCACGACTTCACGAAAAGGCTGCTATGGAAATGAAACGTCAAAACGGCAGGGCTGATGTTCGTAAAGTACTTGGGGAAGCAGGGCGAGATAATGATTGCCAGAATGATTATCAATTTGTAGCCATGTCAGGACTACGTGAACATAAGGTGAAAACCGGTATCGGGGAGACAACACAGAAGAATAACAAATCAAAACAGATCTGGAGTCGTCAATCTTTTCACACGCTGAGAGACTTACTGTTGAAGATATTTGAGCACTTATGGCAGTGTCCGATATAGTAATGAGGTTGATCGATCGACTCAACTTGAACTAATTCCAGCATCTCACATGGTCTCTGTATTACCAACTACTTTGTCACTCTCTCCAGTCTTATCTCTTATTCTTCCCTATTATTTTTTTAAAATGTCTAATTGAGACAGTAACTTTGTTTTAATGTATTTGGTATGTGACTTGCGCAAAAAGTACCCAATATACAAATAAATCTTCGTGAATAAGCTGTTATATGTTACGTTAGTTACATTTCACTTTACGCTGAAGCTATGCTTACTATTCTCTTGATTTATTAATTGTTCTCATATATTAACAATTTATTACATTCTCCATGCACTCATTTGTGAGCCTTTGAGATACTTTCCAGTTTAATTTATCAACATCACGATCTTGCTTGTATGCTTTCACCTTCAACCAACCAGGGGACTGGTTGGCTCGAGGCAAAACGTCGGCCTCGAGAAAGAGAGGTTGTGAGTTCAAATCCCGGCTGAACCAGTTGGGATTTTTATTTATGATTTCTCTCTGCGGTAACCACCCCTGGTCTAAGTAGGGAGGCCCGGCTTGAAACGTCAATTACTCATCGACGTAAAAAAAAAAATTGAGTATCTCCGAAAACGGAGTTATCTGCCTGTGCGGTGAGGGGCCCCTGTGCACACGGCTGCGAGGAAAAAAATGGATTAACACGCAAATTTCAGCTCCTAGTCTCTCGGGACTTCGTCAGAGGTAACAACTTCCAACCAATCAGAGAGCAGAAAAGTTATTCAAATTGACCAGTCAACTTTAGCAGATCAGAAAATGACAGCACGGGAACCGAACATATATTTCATTGGTGAACATTAATTTCACACATTAGGGGAAGGGTGTACGGAATAGACTCAGCATTAAATGATCTCGCTCTTCCGTTAAAATGTCTGGTCATCTTTACGGTTAATGCAAATGATTAAGACGAACCAATCAAAAAGATTATCCGTTTAATCACTAATGCTTGAATGTTATAATGGTATAGTTAACTCTTTGTTTGGGTTCCGTATGTTGATTACAAGTTCGATGAATCACTGAAGTAAGCATGAATAGCTATCTGGTATCAGACAATTCGAGTGTTGATTCTTTCATATGTTGTATTTAGCCTTGTCATATGTTGCATTTAATCTTGTCATACGTTGTATTTAATCTTGTCATATGTTGAATTTAATCTTGTCATATGTTGTACGGGGGATTTCCGTCTCCAAAATGGCGGATCTAGTCCACGTCCTCTCGATCGCTGCAGATAGTGCATACGGGGTCTGATTAATTTCGGTTCTCCGTTGCACTTTTCTGTGTTAAAGTCAAAATGATGATATACTTATTACATATGCACCGCTAAACCGGAGTCATACGCTGGCAACAGTCCCTTTTTGACAAATCAAGTGTTGTGAATGCGACCTTCCAACGTCTAGACTTGATCTGCGCTTTATGTAACATTGGTGCAGTTCATGACCGTTGTTGGAATTCCTTGACGCAAGCTTTTACATTTTTACTGCAGCTTCGAATTTTTATGCCTTAACCTTTTACATGTTACTCGTTAATGTGAAATGCTTCATCAGCCGCAGTTTTATCTCTTTGGGGACTTTGCTCCGTGTTTTTTGCGCGTCGGGCTGCATTCACTAGAGTAATCAAGAATCTAACGTGCGCGCCATTACTGTGAGTGATATTTTGTTGTGTGCTACGTCATCGTAATGGCTCATCGTAAATCCCTAGACCGGCCTTACGCTAATCTTACGGTCTGTTATTTGATGTGCGACGGGGATAATCTGACGACTAACTGTGTGTTTATATGCTCGGAACTGGAGTCAACAACGATGGCCTAACATCATCAAGCGCTTTACATTTTTTAAAAATATGACGATCATCACTTTCTGGAGGACGTGAACTTCTGGTATATTTGTGGATATGCGGCAGGAACCATTGCTGGCTATGCATGAAAAGTGTTCCTTGTTGCAGTTTCCTCATATTCCCACTCCATGGGGGACTGGTTGGTCTCGAGGCAAGACGCCGGCCTCGAGACCGAGATGTTGTAGGTTCAAGTCTCGGCAACACCGGTTGGGATTTTTATTTATGATTTCTCTCTGCGGCAACCACCCCTGGTCTCAGCAGCGAGATCCGGCTTGAAACGTCGGTTACTCATCGACGGAAAAAACATGAGTACCTCCGAAGTCGGAGTTATCTGCCTGTGCGGCGAGGGACCCCTGCGCACACGGCTGCCAGGGACAAATGGATTAACACGCAAAATTCAGTTCCTAGTCTCTAGGGACTATGTCTGAGTTGAAAGTTGGCGAACGCAACAACAACAACAACAACAACAACAACATGTTGTACTTAACATTGTCATATGTTGTATTTACCCTTGTCATATGCTGTATTTAACCTTGTCATATGTTGTATTTAACCTTGTCATATGTTGCATTTAACCTTGTCATATGTTGCATTTAACCTTGTCATATGTTGTATTTAACCTTGTCATATGTTGCATTTAACCTTCTCATATGTTGTATTTAACCTTGTCATATGTTGTATTTAACCTTGTCATATGTTGTATTTAACCTTGTCATATGTTGTATTTAACCTTGTCATATGTTGTATTTAACCTTGTCATATGTTGTATTTAACCTTGTCATATGTTGTATTTAACCTAGTCGTATATTGTATTTACCCTTGTCATATGTTGTATTTACCCTTGTCATATGTTGTATTTACCCTTGTCATATGTTGTATTTAACCTTGTCATATGTTGTATTTAACCTTGTCATATGTTGTATTTAACCTTGTCATATGTTGTGTTTGGGAGCCGCGATAACTCAGTGGTTAGTGAAGTGGACTACAAAGGACAAGGGGTAGAGTTCGATCCCAACCGACGGCTTCCAAGTTCACCCAGCCTTAAATGGGTACCGGATTTTTTTCTGGGAAGGTAAAGCAGCACGGGCGTAATACCGACCACATTACCCCAAAAATCATGTGTTGAAGGTCTGTAAAATATAGGGTCACTAACACCATATTTCCCTATACGCCACTTGGCGTGACGGGGTACTTTACTTTTTTTACTATATGTTGTATTTACCCTTGTCATATGTTGTATTTAACCTTGTCATATGTTGTATTTAACCTTCTCATATGTTGTATTTAACCTTGTCATATGTTGTATTTAACCTTGTCATATGTTGTATTTACCCTTGTCATATGTTATATTTAACCTTGTCATATGTAGTATTTAACCTTGTCATATATTGTATTTAACCTTGTCATATATTGTATTTAACCTTGTCATATGTAGTATTTAACCTTGTCATATATTGTATTTAACCTTGTCATATATTGTATTTAACCTTGTCATATGCTGTATTTACTCTTGTCACATGTTATATTTACCCTTGTCATATGTTGTATTTACCCTTGTCATATATTTTATCTAACCTTGTCAGATTTTATATTTATCCTTGTCATATATTATATTTACCCTTGTCATATGTTATAGTTATTCCTGGCACATGTTGAGTTTAGGCCTGGCTTATAGAGGTGAATTAAGCGTAATCAAACATCAAACTAGACAATTTCTGGAAGTTACAGAAATGTGGTTTTATAGAAGAATGTTGAGAGGACATTGAGGAACTAAGGGAAGTAACAAGTTACAGAAATGTGGTTTTATAGAAGAATGTTGAGAGGACATTGAGGAACTAAGGGAAGTAACAAGGGCAATCTAAAAGAGGACAAGGCAAGAAGAAGGCTTACTTCAACATTAGGAGAAAACGATCATCATTTTTAAATGTAACGAGATGAGAGCAACTGGAATATACTGTGACAACTTGAATATATTGTGACAACTTAAATATATTGTGACAACTGCAATATATTGTACAGCAGGAATATATTGTAACGGCTGGAATATATTGTGATGGCTAGAATTAATTGTGACGGCTAGAATATATTGTGACGACTAGAATTAATTGTAACGGCTAGAATATATTGTGACGACTAGAATACATTGTTCGCCTACAATATATAGTGACGACTGGATTAATGATTGTATATATTTTGACGATACAGAATGTTTAGTGACGATTAGAATATATTGTGATAACTAGAAAATATTGTGACGACTAGAATAGTGTGACAATTTGAATATATTGTGACTACTGGAATATGTAGTGGCAACTGGAATGCATTGTGACGACTGGAATATATTGTGACGAGTGACGACTAGAATATTTTGTGACGACTAGAATGTATTGTGACGATAAGAATATGTTGTGACGACTAGAACATATTGTTACTACCGGAATATATAGTGACGAATGGAATATTTATATACATATATATATATATATGACCATTTTCGTCTTGTCAGACGGTATAGTGGAGGCTATTGTGTATTTTTTTGAGGTTTTGTTTTTGTCGAACAGCTTCTATCGTGGCTAATTCTACCAATGTTTGACAAACACACGCGGTCACATAATGAACAGGTCAGGCTCACTGGTCCACAGGGTTTTCCATCCTTTTTCATGAGTCTTTTCTCTTCTAAGTGTTGCCTTAGCACAGTCTCAAATGATGTTATACCGCTCCTTATACATGCTCTCCATGATGTGCGATTACTTGCCAGATGTTCCCAGTCATATTCACATACTGAGAAGTCTTTCAGAAATGATTTACAGATATCTCTATATCGTAGTGGAATATATTGTGACTATTGGAATATACTGTGATGGCTGGAATATATTGTGACGACTAGAATATATTGTGACGACTAGAATATGCAATGACGACTGGAATATTTTGTGATAACTGGATTGTATTGTGACGACTTGAATAGATATACATATATACATTGTTTCATCGATAAATCTGCATAATTTGACACAAAAGACTTGATTTTAGAACCATACAAAATGTAGTTGCAATAAAATTATCCAAAATGTCATTTCAAATATTAAAAGGTAAATCCTCATCAAGGCCAGCTCCTTGTCGTGGGGATGGGGCTTAACAGTCACCAGGGACTGAAAACTAAGACTGGCCAGGCCTTCCTACAACCGAGCAAGACCACAGTCTGCTCTAGCAAGTTCAAGTGCTGAAGTCGGAGGCAACCAGCCAAAGGCGCACAACAATCAGGATGCCACGCACTCAACGCATATGGAAGTATGTCTATAACCGCAAATCGATATGGCACTCGCCCTGTGATGGGCACTCAGGCAGGTGCAGCGCCGGGCCCTCAGCCTCGAAAGGGCCCAACCTCTATTACTGGATGTCCTTCTCAACCGCTCTGTGGAGTCAGGGGGCGAGAGAATAGAGCTACTGGCCAATCCAAAATAAGACCACTTAAAATAATGCACTGGAATGCTGAAGGCATCAACAGCAAAAGAGATGGGTACAGTAAAAAGATAGAATTAGAAAATATCCTGCATGAAGAACAAATAAGCATATGCTGTTTGCAGGAAACCCATCTAAACAACGACATAGCCTTGAAGATTAGGGGATACCAGTGCTACCGATCGGACAGAATAAATAGACAAAAGGGTGGAATACTGACTCTTGTAAGGAACAACATTAATGCATGTCAGATTGAAGTGTTTATGGATGGGGCGGAATATCAAATACTGCACCTCAGGACAGGAAATACAGACTTCCATCTACTTAACTATTACTGTCCGAGTGACCGCCCACTAGCACTAGACACAATTACATTAAAAGAAAGAATAATTGTATGTGGAGACTTTAACAGCCACTCACAGAGCTGGGGCTATGAACATATGGACAAGAGAGGTGAAGAGCTTGAAAATTGGCAGGATGACAATGGGCTTATACTATTAAACCAGACAACAGATCCACCAACATTCTACTCCAGATCATGGCATACCACATCTACACCAGACCTTGCTTTCCATTCACCAGACCTGGATTGGAATATTACACGAATTGTTGGGAAACAACTTGGAGGCAGCGACCACCGACCAGTCTTTTTAGTGGTGCAAAATGAGGCCATCAGGGAGAGCAGCACTCTCTCCAGATGGAATTACAAAAAGGCAGACTGGAAAATGTATCAACACTACACCAGTGTACTGACTAAAGATATAAATACAGATAGAGACATCAACAAAATAGTTGATGAATTCAGTAGACTAATAATACAAGCTGCCAGTGAAACAATACCTAGAGGGGCACGGAAACACTACAAACCATACTGGAGTAGTGAACTAGAAGAACTGCACAACGACATGGAAACATCTCGAAAGCAAGCAGAAAATAACCCTTGCCAAGAACACCACAACAACTACCAGCATGCTAAAGCCAAATTTCAACGGGCTAAACTACAAGCCAGACGGAGAAGCTGGAAAGAGAAAACAGAGTCCTTGAATCTTGAACGAGACACAAGAAAAGTGTGGAAGCTTGTAAAACAGCTGAATGATGAGGGTACAGAAAGGAACACCAAAATTACACTGAAGAAGGATGGAAACATTCTAACAGGTAAACATGCAGCAAATTACTTTGCAGACTCCTTTGCAAATGACAATAATATTGAAATTAGCCTAGAAAAACGACAAGAGACCCGTTTAAAACAACAAAATGCAAGACAAGAAGAGACCACACATGAAGTAATGGAAACACCCATTACACAAAGAGAGCTAGAGCTGGCAATATCCAAATTAAAAATGAAAAAGTCACCAGGCAGTGATGGAGTGTCCAATGAAATGATTAAGAACTTGGGAACTGCAGCTAAAGCAAAACTACTGCAGATCTACAACATTTGCTGGATCACAGGTAGAGTGCCACAGGCATGGAGAGAAGCAATTATGATACCATTACTAAAGCCAGGAAAAGATGGTTCAATGACATCCAGCTATAGACCAATCAGCCTTACAAGCTGTTTGTGTAAAACAATGGAACGTATAATCAATCTCAGACTGCAGTGGTACCTGGAAAGTGAAAATCTCCTTGTCCCACAACAAGCAGGCTTTAGACAGTGTTACTCTACCGAAGATCAAGCAACCTATCTTTCCCAGGAAATTGAAGATGCGTTTCAAGAAAAGAAACTGGTACTAGCAGCATGGATAGACCTAAAGAAAGCATTTGATAAGGTATGGAAGGAAGGGCTTTTGAAGAAACTGAGAAATTATGGAGTAAATGGCAGGATGTACAAATGGGTCAAAGCATACCTGCATAACAGGAGAGCCAGAGTGCAACTGGATGGTCTTAAGAGTAAGAAGGTCTTATTGCGCCAGGGCGTTCCACAAGGAGGGGTACTATCTCCAACACTTTTCTGATCTACATCAATGACCTAGTTACTGAACTACCACATGGCATCAAAGTGGCAATGTATGCAGATGACTTGGTAATGTGGTGCACAGAGGAGTATGCAACAGTGGCCTCCAAATTGCTACAAAGAGCTATGAATGCACTGAATTCATGGACAAATAGATGGTGTATCAGCATCAATACAGACAAATGCAGTACTACACTTTTCACACTCTCCCCAAAACAAAAAGCAGGAGCCATCTACATAAACAATGAGCCTGTGAAAGAAGACATACATGCTACATATCTCGGAGTTACATTTGATAACAAACTATCTTGGAAACAGCAGATAAATAAGGCAACCCAAAAAGCAAGGAGGAAATTGGCTATTCTAAGAAAGTTGTGTGGAACCACATGGGGTGCGAGTGGGAAAATACTCAGTAAAGTTTACCAACAGAGTATACGCCCACATTTAGAATATGGATCATCCGCATGGTGCTCAGCATCAAACACCACATTGCAAGAACTGGATAAAGTACAAAACCAGGCACTTAGGGTCATCACAGGAGCAATGAAATCAACACCAATATTGGAGATGGAGAAATTGTGGAGGATACCAGCACTGAGAGAAAGGAGAGACACAAAGGTGCTGATACAGGCAGAAAAATTTGTATGCATGCCGAGACATCCAATGAAGGACAGATTCCAAAATCTTGCATTGGGACGACTTAAGAGAAGCAGCTTTATCCACCAAGCCAAGCGTATTAGTAGACAAACACCAGACATGCCAAGAGTTGTTAAACCCCTTCTGCCCATACCAGAACAGACTCCCTGGACAGATGAATCAGGATTATCAGTTCAAATACGGACAGAAGTGAAAGGAATAGTTGACAAAGAGGAACAAAAAAGTCTACAGCGAAAAATAATAGCTCTCAGTTTCCTGGATGAAGAATACCCACAAGACCTATGGATTCGTGTGTACACAGATGGATCAGCACAGAATGCAGTAAAGAATGGGGAGCAGGTGCATATATAGAGTACCCAAATAACACTAGGGATATGAATAAAATAGCAACAGGGAAATATTGTCACAATTATGATGCGGAAATACAAGCAATAAAGTTGGCGATAGAAAAACTGCTGAACAGTAATCTTAGCCCACAGCCTGTAGTGTTTTTGACAGATGCAAGATCAGTACTCCAGGCACTACAATCCAGAAAATTACCACATCTGCAGACCTTATTGACTGAACTCTGCAAGCACCACAGGGTTGCCCTGCAGTGGATCCCGTCTCACTGTGGAATACCAGGAAATGAGAAAGCAGATCAGTTGGCAAAGGAAGGTTCAACAGGCACACAACTAGATACACCAGTTACATACCATCATAAGAAACAGATAATCAAATCAATCAGAGGACCACAAGCCCCAAATCAGGATGCCTTTCATAATATGAATAGATATGAACAAGTTATCATTATACGCCTAAGAACAGGACACAATCGACTCCATAGTCACATGTATACAAAATTCAAGATCGGCACATCAACTACTTGTACATGTGGACAGGCACCCCAGACTGCTGAACACATACTTCAAGACTGCACTGAATATAGTAGACTGAGGAAAATCCATTGGCCCATAGATACAACACTACAGACAAAACTATATGGGCCACTGCCAGAATTACAAAAGACAGTAAAATTTATACAGGAAACGACATTGCAGATATAGACAATACTTCAGGCGAACGAAAGATAGAAAAGGTAAATTCTTCGCGTAAACATATTTGTGTGAGTGTGTTTTAATTGTCTGTGAACGTTCTCGGAAACCCGGTGATGGCAAACATCCAATAACATTGTTCTTAGCGTTCACCAGTTAAGTGGACGTGGGTGCGTTGTGTCACTAGTTCACGGTGCAGCCGCGATATACTTGCACCTTTTGCCCGGAAACATCCCTAGTAGGGGATTTGCTTTCCAATTTTGCTCGGACTGCGCCCATTTGTTCCGCTCTTTCATGGTCTTTTCGACTTTAAACACCCACGCGTTTTTTAGCATCCGAGTGTGCACGCGGGACCTCCTGTTTTTTTGCCCTTTTCAGAGAGGACTAGACATCGGATCTCACTATCCAGATACAGGGAATGGTAAAATAGGTACGAAGATACCACTGGTTCGATTAAAAAAACAAATTCCTACCAAGTACTGAGTGCTTGGAATCGAACTCGGGACCCCTTCTATTCAGAAGTCGACGTCTTACCAGTGAATCAATTCAGAGGAAGAGGTATGTTTACAGCACTCGGAAAAAACGACAAATAATCAACAACAGAAAAAAATATGGACCAAGGCAGGATCGAACCCGTACTCAGTGGCACAGCGCCTTGCCACGAAAAGCCAAACGCTAGGGAACACTGCCACTCATCTAACTTAGTTAGTGATTCACTGATTATCGCCTCATAAGTTTCCCTCTATAATAATATTAATTTATTATTATCTGTCTCCTACCTTTAGACCACGCGGTTCCCAAATAATATGAGAAATACGGCCTTTGAATGAAACACTGTCGAGATCAAGACTATCGTGACAACTTGTTGATCATGGCGAAAAAAGAATGGGACTAACCACAACATGTCCGTAACTGCGGCTATTTTCCTTGATAATTAGTTATTTTTGCTACAGATTCTGTCGGCAGGTGGCTATAACAGATGCCTTATACTGCTACCCCGATATTCTGACACAACCGTTACTGCTCCGAAACCTGTCCGCTATGAACACCCCCAGTGCAACAACCGGCTGTCTTTGCCTGGAATCTGTGACAGACAACCTCGCCAACCCTCTGTGGGCGCGACATGCAGGGGATGGTTCTGGCAGGCTGTTTGTGGCTGAGCAGGTAAGTTTAAGCTCGATGTTTATGACCGATATAACTAAACCATTAACTCTTTCCGTACAGAAGCTTTCTATCAATGCAACAGAAGTGATTTCAGAGACAATATTTTTCAAGGTTTTAAGAATCAATCTACATATTTATATGTATCTAACGTACAACATATTATATATGCATTTTTAGATAATTGAACAAGGTATTAGATTTGACCAATACCAAGATGATACAAGACATGTAAAAAAAAAAAAAATCGGCATGACGAACAGTGCGACGAAACGTACGGAAAAAAAGCTAAATGGACTATTCCGAACTTAACGGCTGAGAGCACTGAAAATGATGTTAATAATCGTGTTATTGGTGATGACTTCACGTACTCTCTCGCCCTAGCATTCAGATATGGACTGCTTGCCTTGAGTTTACCAAATGAGTAAAGCTCGTGGAGGGAAGGCAACCAGATGCTCAAAAACATTGTGTGAAGTCGAATGTGTTGGTCCAAAATGCACAAATAAGAGTATAACTACTAACCACAACTCAAAGTATTTGTGTCTACTTAAGGTCATTTTAATGGGCGGATGACGTCGAAGACTGTTCATTCCTTCAGTAGTAGTCGAATGAGCGCCAGAAAGAAAGGAATGACTAAAATATGGGAAAGAAGCTGAGGGTAAACAACAAGTAACATTCACAGTTGGGACTCTTAATGAAACGTATAGTTCAAGACAATGTTATTTTGATAACGAAGGTCAACAACAGAAATGATTAATAATTGTTGAGATCGAAAGTTTTGGAGAATCATGATCACCTACGCCAGTAGGCATTGTACTTGATGATGATGATGATGATTTTGATAACTTGGTGAAGTCACAGATAACAAAATGTATCAGATACTGCCATTCCTTACAAGAGTTTCTTTTCCTTCTTCCTCCTCTTTTTCTTTTTTCGTCTTTTTCTTCTTTATCTTCCAATTCTGCCTTCACCCGATTACTTCTCATCATCATCATCATGCGCCGTTAATTGGAAGTAGATGTGTTGTGATCTACAGCAAGCTGCCATATTTGTGCCGTTAGACGGAAACACACTTGACACAACTACAGCTTGTCATCTCTGTGCCACGAGTTGCCTTCGCTCTGGATCCCCGCTCGCTTGACCAGACATGTTTGTCTGTTACTAGAGCCACGGCATGACGACGTTCTAGAGTCTTGATTATGCAGATCCTGGCGCTATCAGTCAGATATGAGTCGCTGAACACTTTCAGTCCGGTTGCTGACTGAATTCATGGCCCTGCCATTGAAGCATCGATCAGAGAAAGAGAGCAGATCTCTATCGTATGACATCAATAGCAAATAGAAAGTAAAGCGATGAATTTGGGAGTAGTCGGCAGTGAGATGTAGACTGCGACAAGCAGTGGACAACAAGAAATGAACATTGCTGGAATGAACATTGACCTTGTGAAGAAGACCTTGAAACGAACAAAACTGATAGGTTCTATTGTAGCCCCTCTAACTTCTGTAGCCCTTCTAGCTTCTGTAGCCCTTCTAACTTCTGTAGCCCCTCTAACTTCTGTAGCCCCTCTAACTTCTGTAGCCCTTCTAACTTTTGTAGCCCCTCTAACTTCTGTAGCCCTTCTAACTTCTGTAGCCCTTCTAACTTCTGTAGCCCTTCTAACTTCTGTAGCCCTTCTAGACTTCAGAACGGATGTCAGCCATTGCTTTCTTTGCCAGATACGATTATGGAGTTGTAATGCAGTGAAGACTTAGAATGTGTGGCATTTAACAGACAGCGTCCATTTTAAAGTGGGCTTTTGTTTCGTTAGGTCGCAACAGTTCATGATTTCTTGTAAAGGGGTAAAAGCATACAGATGCATAGAAATACGTAGCGACTGTAAAGCTGATGATCATAATGATAATTTAAAAAAAACGTAAAAAAAA
Organism: Megaustenia siamemsis; assembly: GCA_032433765.1. NCBI lineage: Eukaryota > Metazoa > Mollusca > Gastropoda > Stylommatophora > Ariophantidae > Megaustenia > Megaustenia siamemsis. The sequence goes on from JAVIAB010000124.1 coordinate 16,936,251, forward strand.
TGGTATAGTAATAGCTTTACGTAGGTGAGAAACAAAATAAAAGTAGAACGACTTTTCTGCCAAAAAGAACAACAAATTTTCCTGATATATTTTTGTGTTGTTATTTCTAGTTCCAGCTGAAGGTCTTTTTGGCAGAAAAGTCGTTCTACTTTTATTTTGTTACTTACCTACGTAAAGCTATTACCATACCACTTATTCCTTTTTAAAAAAAAAAAAATGTCATCATTTCTTGTTTGGGAGACAGATGATCAATCTTGAATGTTTGCTGGCGTAAACATCACTTTGATGAGTCTTGTGTTCAGACAAACTGTTGCTACGACGACAAGAGAGGGACACATGCAGAAGCTATTAACGTTGATTAATGTTGCATTCACTTACAAATACACACTTCAATGCTTCTTTAGCGTACCACAAGCCGAATTCGTTGTAGCTGCTCTCATTGTACGAAAACTATATCCTCAAAACTAATTACATTTGTTTATTTGTAAAAAAAAAAAATAAATAATAATAAACGCTATGGAGAAATGTCGTAGTGTTTCATAGTATAACCAAAATAGAGTATTTGAGTGTAGGGCCTTCACTTCAAATAAAAAAAAAACGTCTTCAAGAATTAAATGGACTCCAATCTAAGTTTGAATATGACATGTCACAGTGACAATGTAGCTTCTTTTCGAAGATGATGTTGTCTGTACTCATTTCCGCTGTCTTTACATTAACCTGGGTGTGAAACAAACCGGGTGTTTCTATCTAAATGCCGTTGATTCGAATCAATCGTTTCTGTAGAGAAGTAACGTAGTGCCAGTGAAACAGTGAAACATGAGCTCCAACAATTGTGCAATATTTATTTGTCGTAAGAAACGGGTACCTATGGGTTTGTACAACAATAGACCAAGTGAATAAGTGGGTTTGTACAACAATAGACCAAGTGAATAAGTGGGTTTGTACAACCATAGACCAAGTGAATAAGTGGGTTTGTACAACAATAGACCAAGTGAATAAGTGGGTTTGTACAACCATAGACCAAGTGAATAAGTGGGTTTGTACAACCATAGACCAAGTGAATAAGTGGGTTTGTACAACCATAGACCAAGTGAATAAGTGGGTTTGTACAACCATAGACCAAGTGAATAAGTGGGTTTGTACAACAATAGACCAAGTGAATAAGTGGGTTTGTACAACCATAGACCAAGTGAATAAGCACTTTTTGCTAAGGTAGGGGGGCGAAATTCCCAAAACCAAATTAATTAAATAATTTAAATACTTGTTGACTTTTTAGTTTGTTGTTGTTAATATTTTATTTAATTATTTTTATTTTTGCGAAGTGGCAAGTGAAATCGTCTGCAATCCAGATTTTCCAAAAGAAGCGTATTTACTTTCAGACACCGTGTTGTCCATAGCACCTCCAAATATATAAGAATTTGTCTCCACCTTAGATATACATTTTGAAAAAAAAAGTTTTTTCGTTATTTCCTGCAGATCGATCACAAAACAAAGATGAATAACTCCAAATATAAATTTCTGAACAACGCGTATATGTGTCTTCAAACTTGACTAAATTAAAAGATGTACAAACTTTCCTGGCAAAGATTAATTTTTGTTCCCAAAAGAACGTAATTTCATATTCAACAAATTAATTTCAGAAAGGCCGTGTTCGTATCTACAACACCAGAACAAAAAGGTGGAAGAGAAATTGTTTCCTGGACTTCACTTCCAAAGCAAAAGTCAGCGGTAGAGTCGGCGATGAGCGTGGATTCCTGGGCATAGCCTTCCACCCCCAATACGCCAAGAATGGCCGCTTCTTTGTCTACTATTCCACTAGCAAAAAGCCTGGGGATGTTGTACCGCCAGAAATGAGGAGGTCTGGATTTACATTTACAACAAAAGTGGTTATTAGTGAGGTCAGAGTGTCGGCCTTGAACCCTAACATGGCTGACGCTGACTCTGAACGGGTGTTGCTGGAGGTGTTCCAGCCTTTCGAGAACCATAATGGGGGAGAGGTGAGCGTAGCTGCCTTGTTTCATGTATTTGTTATGTTACAAGTCTTTTGTGAATGTGTTGAGTTGTGGGATTGAGGTAAACTGTATTAAATGTGTAGCGGTGTCACTACGGAGTCATTATTTATAGTCGAATTTTGAAGCTGAATTGTTCATACAAATTATCAATACCATCTAACTGCATTGTATTGCCTGCCTTACATTTAATACACTATTTTAGTCTTTGCTCTTTCTCAATTTGTCTTTCCAGGCATTTACTTACATTCTCTGATTTTGCCTGTATCGTATTCTTCCACACACACACACATACACACACGCACTCTCTCTCTCTCTCTCTCTCTCTCTCTCTCGCTCGCTCGCTATATGAAACACACATAAAAGGCCTGTCTCCGGAAATAAATTGATATGACATACTAGATCATTGAGAATGAATACAACACAGCGCTTGTTATGATCAAATAGTCATATATTCTAAAGACAGTCTCGTGCGTAAATCTCTTATATAACAGATATAGCTTACTGATGGCCTGACGCATATGATTTTGCTGTGTCTTTTATTTTGAGTCTTTTCTTGCCCATTTTGTTGTCTTTTTACGGCCTCTCCTATCATGCCGCTCTATACAAATGTGAGCCATTTCTGTCTATCTGTGGGAGATATTTCCAGACAATCGCTGTTGATACTCAACTGCTGTATGTGGAGCAAGCAGGCGTCTTTATAACGAAGTGCCAGAGAGATGATACGTCACCTGTCGTCAGATCACTGTACAGAATACCTTGTGGAATATTTGGAATTGTGCCACCTTCCATACTGGTCACGCTTCCCAGCCAAGCAGGGAATAGATGCTGCCTTGATCGTTAATAATCACAATAGTAAGGGTAATGCTAATATTGTGACAACATGGTTTCCGCTGTGGAAAGGTTGATGGCTAAACCGAATTCCTTGCACGAGCTAGTGAACGTTTCAATGTCTCTGACAGTCCAGCAAGCCAACATCTAACCAACCTAATTAAAAGTCTCTACATCAAATGCAGATGCACAGTCATCACAGCACAGGCTACACAGATAACTTATAAGTTAGAACAGGAGTAAGTCGTGTGTGTATACTATTTCCCATATTGATTATTACCTACATAGACTTCATATGTAAGTTCGCAAACCCATTGAATTCAGAGGAGATTAACGAGCTTCTATGTGCAGCTGATCAGGCAGTAATACATGGGAGAATAGAAGACTACAAGAACATATAAATAGACTTAGCAGCATAGGCACTGAACACACCATGAAAATCAACATAAACAAAACAAAAGTAATTATTATCGCAAAAATAAAAATAAAAACAGAATCTTAACCTAGAGACAAGCGGCAGACAACTGGAAAAGGTGGAAGAATTTAAATATTTATGAAGTTTAGTGACAAATGACAATTCACAAACGGCAGAAATAGACTCAAGATGCAACAAAGCTTGTCAAATCAAAATTTAAGCTATCACCACTATTGTCCAAGAAGGAAATAACTCTACAGGCAAAACGGGCACCCTACAATACAATTGTCGTTCGAATGTTGGGCTACCAATGTCACATCTGGACTCTATAGACTCAAGAATAATAAGAAAAAATAACCACTACCGAAATAAAATATGTCAGGCGAATGACAGGAAACAGCCTGAGAGATTAGATCAGATATGAAGAACCAAGGAAAAAAAAGCTATGAATATTTCCGCTTTTGAGTACATAAAGAAACAACAGATACAATGGTTTCGCGAATGTGATAAGACAGAAATACTGAAACACCGCACCATGATCCTTCATTTAACTTTGCGAGAACACCAGACAAAAGAGCCGACCACGAAAATAATGCATTGATGTAATACTAGAGACTCAGGGGAACAAAACAGCAGCAGAGGCCAACAGAAGAGCAAAATACCGCAAATTCTATCTCATCTCGACGATGAAAGGCAGATGAAGAAGAAAAGAAGAATATTGTAACTATCATTCAGAATGAGCTACCAAAGCAGCATCAGGAGCGAAGAGAAGGCGGCTAGTTAAGTACATTTCTTATTTGTTATCTGAGCAGAGCAAGTTTGAATAATCCCCTATCTGATCTCGTGTGAAGACAAGTTATGCTTTCTGAGGAATTGAATGCGTGAGACAGTAACATTGAAATAAAAACATCAACATTGATAACTTTTTATATCTCCTGTGTCGGAACAAAGTTAAATATTTTTCCTAGTGGTCGTTTACACTTCGTATAGTTGTTCTTTTAATGAGCTTCTTTCTGTTGCAGGAACGGATACTGTTGTGTATGCGGCTTCCTTATATTTCAGAAGAGCTGTTCTTTTTGTTGGCTATAAAAAGGTTCAATTTTTTCAGTTTGTTTGGTTCTCGTGTTGAAGACGTTGAGATGACCTTTCTAAAACACAAGACGTGGCATGATGACTTATGTATTGTTTATTTGCATGCATTTGCCTCCTACCATGAGGTCCAGCCGATGCCAGTGTTGGGACCTTCGATGAACATTTTCTGAATGGGCTTTAGTTGAAAATTGTGTTTATTTTACACCGGCTCTAGTATTCTTTGCCCATTTTGATTCATTTTTGCTTTACCGAATTGCCCTGGACATGATGGTCGCCCACTTCTGTGTTAACGGGAAGTCATCCAAGTATGTCCAGAATTGAGGACGTTTCTGATGGCGGAGTTAATATATTCATAAAACTGCCTCTTAGATCTAATGTGACACAGAATAGGGGTATAGGCACAGACAGGTTTTACTATAGGCTTGTGGTAGAACGTTAATGTATGACGGGATAGGTAAGCGTCGTTTACTGCTACTCCTATCAATGGTAGCAATGAGTTTTTAATGACAAAACCTACTCTACTTTGTCCTCTCGATTTTCTTTTCTCTTTATATATCCCCCCCTGCTTCTCTCTCTCTCTCTCTCTCTCTCTCACTCTCTCTCTCTCTCTCTCTCTCTCTCTCTCTCACTCTCTCTCTCTCTCTCTCTCTCACAATGTTATATTGTTCTCCCTTTCATTTCCCTTCTCCCCCGTGGCTTGCTCATGTCTTCTCATCATTAACAGTAATCACTTCATTGTCCTGGCAGCCGCCACAGCTCACTTCATTGTCCTGGCAGCCGCCACAGCTCACTTCATTGTCCTGGCAGCCGCCACAGCTCACTTCATTGTCCTGGCAGCCGCCACAGCTCACTTCATTGTCCTGGCAGCCGCCACAGCTCACTTCTTTGTCCTGGCAGCCGCCACAGCTCACTTCATTGTCCTGGCAGCCGCCACAGCTCACTTCATTGTCCTGGCAGCCGCCACAGCTCACTTCTTTGTCCTGGCAGCCGCCACAGCTCACTTCATTGTCCTGGCAGCCGCCACGGCTCACTTCATTGTCCTGGCAGCCGCCACAGCTCACTTCATTGTCCTGGCAGCCGCCACAGCTCACTTCATTGTCCTGGCAGCCGCCACAGCTCACTTCATTGTCCTGGCAGCCGCCACGGCTCACTTCATTGTCCTGGCAGCCGCCACAGCTCACTTCATTGTCCTGGCAGCCGCCACAGCTCACTTCATTGTCCTGGCAGCCGCCACGGCTCACTTCATTGTCCTGGCAGCCGCCACAGCTCACTTCATTGTCCTGGCAGCCGCCACGGCTCACTTCATTGTCCTGGCAGCCGCCACAGCTCACTTCTTTGTCCTGGCAGCCGCCACAGCTCACTTCATTGTCCTGGCAGCCGCCACAGCTCACTTCATTGTCCTGGCAGCCGCCACAGCTCACTTCTTTGTCCTGGCAGCCGCCACAGCTCACTTCTTTGTCCTGGCAGCCGCCACAGCTCACTTCATTGTCCTGGCAGCCGCCACAGCTCACTTCATTGTCCTGGCAGCCGCCACAGCTCACTTCATTGTCCTGGCAGCCGCCACAGCTCACTTCATTGTCCTGGCAGCCGCCACAGCTCACTTCATTGTCCTGGCAGCCGCCACAGCTCACTTCTTTGTCCTGGCAGCCGCCACGGCTCACTTCTTTGTCCTGGCAGCCGCCACAGCTCACTTCATTGTCCTGGCAGCCGCCACGGCTCACTTCTTTGTCCTGGCAGCCGCCACAGCTCACTTCTTTGTCCTGGCAGCCGCCACAGCTCACTTCTTTGTCCTGGCAGCCGCCACAGCTCACTTCATTGTCCTGGCAGCCGCCACAGCTCACTTCTTTGTCCTGGCAGCCGCCATAGCTCACTTCTTTGTCCTGGCAGCCGCCACAGCTCACTTCTTTGTCCTGGCAGCCGCCACAGCTCACTTCATTGTCCTGGCAGCCGCCACAGCTCACTTCATTGTCCTGGCAGCCGCCACAGCTCACTTCATTGTCCTGGCAGCCGCCACAGCTCACTTCATTGTCCTGGCAGCCGCCACAGCTCACTTCTTTGTCCTGGCAGCCGCCACAGCTCACTTCTTTGTCCTGGCAGCCGCCACAGCTCACTTCATTGTCCTGGCAGCCGCCACAGCTCACTTCTTTGTCCTGGCAGCCGCCACAGCTCACTTCTTTGTCCTGGCAGCCGCCACAGCTCACTTCTTTGTCCTGGCAGCCGCCACAGCTCACTTCATTGTCCTGGCAGCCGCCACAGCTCACTTCATTGTCCTGGCAGCCGCCACAGCTCACTTCATTGTCCTGGCAGCCGCCACAGCTCACTTCATTGTCCTGGCAGCCGCCACAGCTCACTTCTTTGTCCTGGCAGCCGCCACAGCTCACTTCTTTGTCCTGGCAGCCGCCACAGCTCACTTCTTTGTCCTGGCAGCCGCCACAGCTCACTTCATTGTCCTGGCAGCCGCCACAGCTCACTTCTTTGTCCTGGCAGCCGCCACAGCTCACTTCATTGTCCTGGCAGCCGCCACAGCTCACTTCTTTGTCCTGGCAGCCGCCACAGCTCACTTCATTGTCCTGGCAGCCGCCACAGCTCACTTCTTTGTCCTGGCAGCCGCCACAGCTCACTTCTTTGTCCTGGCAGCCGCCACGGCTCACTTCATTGTCCTGGCAACCGCCACGGCTCACTTCATTGTCCTGGCAGCCGCCACAGCTCACTTCTTTGTCCTGGCAGCCGCCACGGCTCACTTCTTTGTCCTGGCAGCCGCCACAGCTCACTTCTTTGTCCTGGCAGCCGCCACCGCTCACTTCTTTGTCCTGGCAGCCGCCACAGCTCACTTCTTTGTCCTGGCAGCCGCCACAGCTCACTTCATTGTCCTGGCAGCCGCCACAGCTCACTTCTTTGTCCTGGCAGCCGCCACAGCTCACTTCTTTGTCCTGGCAGCCGCCACAGCTCACTTCTTTGTCCTGGCAGCCGCCACAGCTCACTTCTTTGTCCTGGCAGCCGCCACAGCTCACTTCATTGTCCTGGCAGCCGCCACAGCTCACTTCTTTGTCCTGGCAGCCGCCACAGCTCACTTCTTTGTCCTGGCAGCCGCCACAGCTCACTTCATTGTCCTGGCAGCCGCCACAGCTCACTTCATTGTCCTGGCAGCCGCCACAGCTCACTTCATTGTCCTGGCAGCCGCCACAGCTCACTTCATTGTCCTGGCAGCCGCCACAGCTCACTTCATTGTCCTGGCAGCCGCCACGGCTCACTTCATTGTCCTGGCAGCCGCCACAGCTCACTTCATTTTCCTGGCAGCCGCCACGGCTCACTTCTTTGTCCTGGCAGCCGCCACAGCTCACTTCTTTGTCCTGGCAGCCGCCACGGCTCACTTCATTGTCCTGGCAGCCGCCACAGCTCACTTCTTTGTCCTGGCAGCCGCCACAGCTCACTTCTTTGTCCTGGCAGCCGCCACGGCTCACTTCATTGTCCTGGCAGCCGCCACGGCTCACTTCTTTGTCCTGGCAGCCGCCACAGCTCACTTCATTGTCCTGGCAGCCGCCACGGCTCACTTCATTGTCCTGGCAGCCGCCACGGCTCACTTCTTTGTCCTGGCAGCCGCCACGGCTCACTTCTTTGTCCTGGCAGCCGCCACGGCTCACTTCTTTGTCCTGGCAGCCGCCACAGCTCACTTCATTGTCCTGGCAGCCGCCACAGCTCACTTCTTTGTCCTGGCAGCCGCCACGGCTCACTTCATTCTCAACTGGTCTACGAAGGACAAGAGGTCGGGTTCCATCCTAATCAAAGGCTTCCGGGTTCACCCAGCCTTAAATGGGTAGCGAATGTTTTTTTTCTGGGAAAGTAAAGCGACACGGGCGTAATACTGACCACATTATTCCAAAAACCGTGTGACGAAGATCTATAAAAATTATGATCACTAACACCTTATTCAATTCCCTATATACCACTTGGGCCTGACGGGACTCTTTATTTGACTTTACTTTACTTTACCTTTACTTTACTTTACTTTACTTTACCTTTACCTTTACTTTACTTTACTTTACTTTACCTTACCTTACTTTACTTTACTTTACTTTACTTTACCTTACCTTACTTTACTTTACTTTACTTTACTTTACTTTACTTTACTTTACTTTTACTTTACCTTACTTTATCTTACTTTACTTTACTTTACTTTACTTTACTTTACTTTACTTTACTTTACTTTACTTTACTTTACTTTACCTTTACTTTACTTTACTTTACTTTACTTTACCTTTACTTTACTTTACTTTACTTTACCTTACCTTACTTTACTTTACTTTACTTTACTTTACTTTACCTTACTTTACTTTACTTTACTTTACTTTACTTTTACTTTACCTTACTTTACCTTACCTTACTTTACTTTACTTTACTTTACCTTTACATTACCTTTACTTTACCTTTACATTACCTTTACTTTACTTACTTCATTGTTTTCATCAAATCAGCTGATGTTTGGCCTGGACGGGTTTCTCTACGTCTTCATCGGGGACGGAGGAGGGGCTGGAGATCCAATGAATGCTTCGCAGAACAAGTACGGTCTGCCTTCAATGATCTAGTTGTGACAAGGTTATCTTTTTAACGGTTTTCATGAAATAGGAACAGTTAGATCAACAGGTATATGAGTTATAGAGCATTTAGATCAACAGATATACGAGTCATAGAGCATTTAGATCAAGTGCAAACACAAAAATAAGAGCAACCCTGGATAGGCAGATATCGAGAAATATAGCATTTAGATCAACAGGTATATGAGTTATAGAGCATTTAGATCAACAGATATACGAGTTACAGAACATTTAGATCAACAGATATACGAGTTACAGAACATTTAGATCAACAGATATACGAGTTACAGAACATTTAGATCAACAGACATACGAGTTACAGAACATTTAGATCAACAGACATACGAGTTATAGAACATTTAGATCAACAGATATACGAGTCATAGAGCATTTAGATCAACAGATACACGAGTTATAGAACATTTAGATCAACAGATATACGAGTCATAGAACATTTAGATCAACAGATATACGAGTCATAGAACATTTAAATCAACATATATCGGGGGGGGGGGGGAGCAGAAAAATAACGGTTGCTCTAGCAAAACATGCATGCACAAAGAAAGAAAGAAAAAAAATATTAAAGAGAGTATGATTACTACATCAAAAAGGCTTTTGGTTATTGAAGACCTACGTTCACCAGGGAATGGAGAAAAAGATCGTTCCTAAATTAACAAGAAGATAAACTTAAAGGCTCACAATGCAGCAGGAGCCGACGTCTGGAAACTGTCAAATCTCACTCTTAACTCTAGAGCGGCAGGAACCTAAGGGATCTAAACACTTACTCGACGGGCACTCTTCTAAGGATCGGATTGCCCCCTGCTGTCATCATCATCGCGTGCCTTCTCCGCAACGAAGGTTGGCTACTATGGATCGCCATTCTACTCTATTTCTTGCTTTGATGGTGCAGGCTGACATAGACTGACTTGTCCATCTTTTGATGTTACTCATCCATGTTAGTCTTGGTCTGCCTCTGCCTCTTTTACCTTGTATTTTCACTTCCAATATTACTTTTAGTAGGCTGTTGTGTCTTTTAACATGCCCCAAAAACTTCATTTGTCTTGTCTTAATTGTATTTAGTCGTTCTCTTTTTATTTGCAGTTGTTTTAAAACTTCATCGTTTGTTATCTTTTCTTTCCATCCAATTCTACCTAATCTTCTATAAATCCACATTTCAAAGGCTTCAATTTTCTGTTCTGTTTTCTTGTCTAATGTCCATATTTCTGCACCATACAGGAATACTGGGAAGATGTAACATTCTGCCATTCTTAGTTTCAGCCCTGCTATTTATTTTGTTGTTAGTATATTTTTCATGGCATTAAAATTACTTTTTGCCATACCTATTCTTTTGTTTATTTCAGTTTTGCATTTTCCATCATTGGTTATAGTATGTCCTAAGTAGTTGTAGCTCTGGACTGTCTCCAGATGTATTCCCTCAACTGTGATATTTAATTGTAGGTCTTGAGAATTTTCTTTGTTTATGATCATAGTTTTAATCTTTTTGATATTCATATCTAGTCCATATTTTTTGCTTGTTATGTTTATCACATTAAGCAATTGTTGTAGGTCTTTAGGATTTTCTGCTAGTAGAATAGTATCATCAGCATATCTTAGGTTATTGATTAGCATTAAATTACTTTTTGCCATACCTATTCTTTTGTTTATTTCAGTTGTACATTTTCCATCACTGGTTATAGTATGCCCCAGGTAGTTGTAGGTCTGAACTGTCTCCAGATGTACTCCTTCAACTTTGATATTTATTTGTATGTAATGAAAATTTTCTTTGTTTATGATCATAGTTTTAGTCTTTTTGATATTCATATCTAGACCAAAATATGGGCTAGATATGAATATCAAAAAGACTAAAACTATGATCATATAAAAATAATAAAATTAAATCTTTATTCTTTGATATTCTTTTATGAACGTCAAAATAGGTCTCTTTTGCTTGGGAAAGTGCTGAGAATAGACGTGGACTCAGATCGTAGCAAACCTTATACCATCCCTAAAGACAACCCGTTCGTGGGAGAGTCCGGCAGCCGACCAGAGATCTACGCTTACGGCATCAGAAACATCTGGAGGTGTGGCCGAGACGGGGGAGGTAAACATCAATGTGTCCTGGCTGGACTTAATCTACGTCCGTTGGAAGTCAAGTGACGGTCTACTTATTTTTAATTCTTTTGTGTGTGTGTGTGTGTGTGTATGCGTGTGTGCGCGCGTGTGTGCGTGTGTGAAGGAGGGAGGGAGGGGAAAGAGTGAGAAACATTCCTTGGAGACAAATAATAAGAAATGAATATTATTATTGAGGGAAACTTCCGAGAGGATATTTCAGCGAATCATTTCAGGGGAAGAGGCATGTTTATAGCGCTCTTGGAAAAAAAGTAACAAATAATCAACAGCAGAAAAAAAAAAGCAAAGAACAATAGATGGTCCGAGGCAGGATCGAACCCGTACTTCTCGGCACAGCGTATTTAGGTAGCTGAGTTGGCCGTGAGCTCTAGCGTTTGGTTTCTCGTGACAAGGCGCTGTGTCGAGAAATACGGATTCGATCCTGATTCGGACCAACTGTTGTTCTTTGTTTTTTTTTGTTTTTTTTTGTGTTCATTATTTTAAATTGTTTGTTCTGCTGTTAATTATTTGTGATTTTGTTTTTCCAAGTGATGTAGACAATCTTCCCCTGAAATGATCCGAGAAACGTTGACGATGTCTATGAGAAGCTGTTGTAGACAGGGCCGTCTTTACACCATTTTAGGCCCCTGGGCATAGAAATAGTGTCGGGCCTCTGGGCAAAGAAAGAGTGCTGCCCCCCCCCCCCCCGCAGGAATAAAAAATAAATGGTTGATAATATTAAAAATGATGTATTATTTATTTTATTGCCACTATACTAATTTCAACAAAATTGTTGTTAAAACATGCTGTATAGCTGCAACTATAATCAACATTAGACATGAAAAACAGAGAAAATAATTTTTTAAGGGTTTTCCGAAACCCTACAACATATTCGCATGGGGCCCCTATGATCGTGGGGCCCCGGGCAAATGCCCAACGGGCCTATGGGTTAAGACGGCCCTGGTTGTAGATCTAGCCTATTTGGTTGTTTTCCCACAGAGCTTTTTATTGCTCATTTTACCATTTGGTTTCATTCAGCTGACATCAGAGTTGCATTGTTGGTTTATTTCGCTAGAAAGTATCATAAACATTTCACAGGAAACATGGGGCGTCTTGTGAGAACGGGAATGATTGATGTTAGAGAAGCAGATGAAAACGGAGATAATATCACCTGTAAGAAGTGATAAAATAGTTGAAAAGTAGACACATAGAGAGTTGGAACAATAGCCCTGTGCTATCAGTGGATTGTCAGGCAGTCTGAGACGATACTTTGTGATGTGAGGGGAAATGTGTGAGAGACATACGCTGTATACGTTGATGAAAGTCTACATAGGTATATGTTGATGAAAGTCTACAGCTGTATATGTTGATGAAAGTCTACATCGGTATATGTTGATGAAAGTCTACAGCTGTATATGTTGATGAAAGTCTACATCGGTATATGTTGATGAAAGTCTACAGCTGTATATATTGATGAAAGTCTACATCGGTATATGTTGATGAAAGTCTACATCGGTATATGTTGATGAAAGTCTACATCGGTATACGTTGATGAAAGTCTACATCGGTATATGTTGATGAAAGTCTACATCGGTATATGTTGATGAAAGTCTACATCGGTATATGTTGATGAAAGTCTACAGCTGTATATGTTGATGAAAGTCTACATCGGTATATGTTGATGAAAGTCTACATCGGTATATGTTGATGAAAGTCTACATCGGTAAATGTTGATGAAAGTCTACAGCTGTATACGTTGATGAAAGTCTACATCGGTATATGTTGATGAAAATCTACATCGGTATATTCCCGGCTTGTTACAGGAGCTACTGAGTTAAGTGCTCTGTGCACACCGTGAGCTGTGTGTCTCATCCGTTTTGATCCTGCTTCGATATCCCGCTTGTTTATGATGAATGATGATATCGTATGACGAGGAACAGTTGGCTGTGTTCACTTTCTGCGCGGTTTCGCCTTATGTCTTTTGGCGTGTGCTGAGACTGCTACGATGGGGACTACAGTTACCTTTCTTTGTTTGGGAGATGAGTTAGTAATTCGGATGATTCCACTGGCACGGGCGGTTGAGCAATTATGGATTTTAATTCGTTTGCTGTGATACCGAGGCCTTCCATAACCAATAACCAATCGGTATATGTTGATGAAAGTCTACATCGGTATATGTTGATGAAACTCTACAGCTGTATATGTTGATGAAAGTCTACATCGGTATATGTTGATGAAAGTCTACAGCTATATATGTTGATGAAAGTCTACATCGGTATATTTTGATGAAAGTCTACAGCTGTACATGTTGATGAAAGTCTACATCGGTAAATGTTGATGAAAGTCTACAGCTGTATACGTTGATGAAAGTCTACATCGGTATATGTTGATGAAAGTCTACAGCTGTATATGTTGATGAAAGTCTACATCGGTATATGTTGATGCAAGTCTACAGCTGTATATGTTGATGAAAGTCTACATCTGTATACGTTGATGAAAGTCTACAGCTGTACATGTTGATGAAAGTCTACATCGGTATATGTTGATGAAAGTCTACATCGGTATATGTTGATGAAAGTCTACATCGGTATATGTTGATGAAAGTCTACATCTGTATACGTTGATGAAAGTCTACAGCTGTATATGTTGATGAAAGTCTACATCGGTATATGTTGATGAAAGTCTACAGCTGTATATGTTGATGAAAGTCTACATCGGTATATGTTGATGAAAGTCTACATCGGTATATGTTGATGAAAGTCTACATCTGTATACGTTGATGAAAGTCTACAGCTGTACATGTTGATGAAAACCTACAGTTGTATATGTTGATGAAAGTCTACATCTGTATATGTTGATGAAAGTCTACATCTATATACGTTGATGAAAGTCTACAGCTGTACATGTTGATAAAGACTACAGTTGTAGATCTGATATTACAGCATGCCATTTGTCACATATATAATGACCTGAAACCATTAAACACGACATATAACTTGTGTTCTACAGGCACCTGTTACATCCCCTGAGTTACTTTGGTAAGAATAGTTGGACCTGGTTTGATCATTTCTGGCTTGTAATTTCGGTTTGCTTCGCCGCGTTTTTCACGCGCTTCACAAAAATATAAAACTTCAACTTGGTCGTCATCAGGCCACAAGTCCTTTGCAGAACACTGCATTCACCACAGCCTGTGTGAAAGAATCTCTTGCCAGATCTCCCATAGAACGTTGCATTCACCATAGCCTGTGTGAAAGAATCTCTTGCCAGATCTCCCATAGAACGTTGCATTCACCACAGCCTGTGTGGAAGAATCTCGTGCCAGATCTCCCATAGAACGTTGCATTCACCATAGCCTGTGTGAAAGAATCTCTTGCCAGATCTCCCACAGAACATTGCATTCACCACAGTCTGTGTGGAAGAATCTCTTGCCAGATCTCCCACAGAACGTTGCATTCACCATAGCCTGTGTGGAAGAATCTCTTGCCAGATCTCCCACAGAACATTGCATTCACCACAGCCTGTGTGGAAGAATCTCTTGCCAGATCTCCCACAGAACGTTGCATTCACCGCAGCCTGTGTGAAAGAATCTCTCTCTAGCCAGATCTCCCGTAGGACGTTGCATTCACCACAACCCGTCTGAAAGAATCTCGGTCTCTAGCATGATCTCCCACAGCACGTTGCATTCATCACAGCTCGTCTGAAAGAATCTCTCTCTAGCCAGATCTCCCACAGAACGTTGCATTTACCACAACCCGTCTGAATCTCTTTCTCTAGCCAGATCTCACACAGAATGTTGCATTCATCACAGCTCGTCTGAAAGAATCTCTGTATCTAGCCAGATCTCCCACAGAACGTTGCATTCACCACAACCCGTCTGAAAGAATCTGTCTCTAGCCAGATCTCCCACAGAATGTTGCATTCATCACAACCCGTCTGAAAGAATCTCTGTTTCTAGCCAGATCTCCCACAGAACGTTGCATTCACTACAACCCGTCTGAAAGAATCTCTGTCTCCAGCCATATCTCCCACAGAACGTTGCATTCACCACAGCTCGTCTGAAAGAATCTATGTCTCTAGCCAGATCTCCCACAGAATGTTGCATTCATCACAACCCGTCTGAAAGAATCTCTGTTTCTAGCCAGATCTCCCACAGAACGTTGCATTCACTACAACCCGTTTGAAAGAATCTTTGTCTCCAGCCATATCTCCCACAGAACGTTGCATTCACCACAGCTCGTCTGAAAGAATCTGTCTCTAGCCAGATCTCCCACAGAACGTTGCATTCACCACAACTCGTCTGAAAGTATCTCTGTTTCTTGCCAGATCTCCCACAGAACGTTGCATTCACCACAACCCGTCTGAAAAAATCTCTGTCTCTAGCTAGATCTCTCACAGAACGTTGCATTCACCACAGCTCGTCTGAAAGAATCTGTCTCTAGCCAGATCTCCCACAGAACGTTGCATTCACCACAACTCGTCTGAAAGGATCTCTGTTTCTTGCCAGATCTCCCACAGAACGTTGCATTCACCACAACTCGTCTGAAAGGATCTCTGTTTCTTGCTAGATCTCCCACAGAACGTTGCATTCACCACAACTCGTCTGAAAGGATCTCTGTTTCTTGCCAGATCTCCCACAGAACGTTGCATTCACCACAGCTCGTCTGAAAGAATCTGTCTCTAGCCAGATCTCCCACAGAACGTTGCATTCACCACAACTCGTCTGAAAGGATCTCTGTTTCTTGCCAGATCTCCCACAGAACGTTGCATTCACCACAACCCGTCTGAAAGAATCTATGTCTCTAGCCAGATCTCTCACAGAACGTTGCATTCACCACAACCCGTCTGAAAGAATCTATGTCTCTAGCCAGATCTCCCAAAGAACGTTGCATTCACCACAACTTGTCTGAAAGGATCTCTGTTTTCTTGCCAGATCTCCCACTTCTTTTGTTGTCATGTTCAATCTATCTTTTATGTCTTGAATACACCTTCTTGTAGGTCTCCCCCTGAAGAGAGAATAAGGTATTGAGAATACTATAACAACGGGCAGAATGAATGGATAGAAGAGCAGATGAAAACCAACAGAAACAATTTTGAACAGCTTATCCAAATGGCATTATAAAAGATCACCGACTGAAATTATGACAAGTATAAAAGATCGAGAGATGACACCTGATGATGATAATATGTTAGACATCTTTGGGCACTATTTAGGTTTATTCTATTTATAAAAGATTTGTATTTTTTTATATTTTTTTTCATCCTGGCTAAAGACCTGTCGGTCGAAACGTTGGTCCTTTGTGTATTCTTGTCTTATTCTCATCTTTTATTGTATCTAATTCAGCTTTGCCGCTGCACTAGATGGCTTTATTCTTTCCAAAAATGTTTTCAATTATTCGATTCATGAAGATTATCTTTTTTTTCTAATTGCTCGTCTAAATTATTTTTGATGAGGGAGGAGAGGATCCAAGAATATTGAAGGAGCACAACCTGGTAATTCGGGGAGAAAGTAAAATAATTAACTCATGCAGGAGGAATATGTTTGTCCTGGTGGAAATTTCATCTGAGAGAAAGTAAACTTAAATGGACATTCCATCTGACTATAATAATTGATGGACATTTCATTTGAGAGAAAGTAAACTTGGATGGACATTCCATCTGACTATAATAATTGATGGACATTTCATTTGAGAGAAAGTAAACTTGGATGGACATTCCATATGACTAGAATAATTGATGGACATTTCATTTGAGAGAAAGTAAACTTGGATGGACATTCCATCTGACTATAATAATTGATGGACATTTCATTTGAGAGAAAGTAAACTTGGATGGACATTCCATATGACTAGAATAATTGATGGACATTTCATTTGAGAGAAAGTAAACTTGGATGGACATTCCATCTGACTAGAATAATTGATGGACATTTCATTTGAGAGAAAGTAAACTTGGATGGACATTCCATCTGACTAGAATAATTGATGGACATTTCATTTGAGAGAAAGTAAACTTGGATGGACGTTCCATCTGACTAGAATAATTGATGGACATTTCATTTGAGAGAAAGTAAACTTGGATGGACATTCCATCTGACTAGAATAATTGATGGACATTTCATTTGAGAGAAAGTAAACTTGGATGGACATTCCATATGACTAGAATAATTGATGGACATTTCATTTGAGAGAAAGTAAACTTGGATGGACATTCCATCTGACTAGAATAATTGATGGACATTTCATTTGAGAGAAAGTAAACTTGGATGGACATTCCATCTGACTAGAATAATTGATGGACATTTCATTTGAGAGAAAGTAAACTTGGATGGACGTTCCATCTGACTAGAATAATTGATAGACATTTCATTTGAGAGAAAGTAAACTTGGATGGACATTCCATCTGACTATAAGAATTGATGGACATTTCATTTGAGAGAAAGTAAACTTGGATGGACATTCCATCTGACTAGAATAATTGATGGACATTTCATTTGAGAGAAAGTAAACTTGGATGGACATTCCATCTGACTAGAATAATTGATGGACATTTCATTTGAGAGAAAGTAAACTTGGATAGACATTCCATCTGACTAGAATAATTGATAGACATTTCATTTGAGAGAAATAAACGTGAAAGGACATTCCATCTGACTATAACAATTGATGGACATTTCATTTGAGAGAAATAAACGTGAAAGGACATTCCATCTGACTATATGAATTGATGGACATTTCATTTGAGAGAAATAAACGTGAAAGGACATTCCATCTGACTATAACAATTGATGGACATTTCATTTGAGAGAAATAAACGTGAAAGGACATTCCATCTGACTATAAGAATTGATGGACATTTCATTTGAGAGAAAGTAAACTTGGATGATTATTCCATCTGACTAGAATAATTGATGGACATTTCATTTGAGAGAAATAAACGTGAAAGGACATTCTATCTGACTAGAATAATTGATGGACATTTCATTTGAGAGAAAGTAAACTTGGATGAACATTCCATCTGACTAGAATAATTGATGGACATTTCATTTGAGAGAAAGTAAACTTGGATGGACATTCCATCTGACTATAAGAATTGATGGACATTTCATTTGAGAGAAAGAAAACTTGGATGGACATTCCATCTGAGACAAGGACTACTTGCTACAAATTAGCGTAGGAAAGACTAGACAACAGTTATGTCTTGTGTCCTAGAGAGACAACACTCTGACCACTAACAGCCGCAGTATAGCAGAAAGGTCTATGAAAATTAACGGATAAGGAATCAGCCCTGAATAAACTGACGCTGAAACGCAAGGTTAAAAAAACATATCACAAGCGCAATTCACTAACAAGTGAAGAATAATACAACACTTTAGTGAATTATGGGAGCCGCGATAGCTCTGTGGTTAGTGAACTAGACTACAAAGGACAAGAGGTATGGTTCGATCCCAATCGACGGTTCACCCAGCCTTTAATGAGTACCGGATATTTTTCTGGGAAAGTAAAGCGGTACGGACGTAATACCGACCACATTACCACAAAAATCATGTGCCGAAGGTCTGTAAAATTTATGGTCACTAACACCATATTCCCTATACGCCACTTGGCGTGAAGTGGGTACTTTTACTTTACTTTACTTTCTTTTAGTGAATGATAACTATATTGTTGTTTATTTGTAAGATGTTATGTATCGAGTCACAATTAAATGTGTTGACTTAACTTTTTCGAAGGAAAATCAAAGGGACGTATAGTATGTGGTGATGTCGGCCAAAACGCCTTCGAGGAGGTAAATGTCATTAAGAAGGGAGCAAACTACGGTTGGAACTCTCGTGAGGGATTTCAATGTTATGATGATGAATTGTGTGGACATATAGGTAAGTGCGAGTGTGTGATTCTGTTATGCCTCATGTGACGACACCACGAGAATTACCACATACGTTTTTGATCTGTGAATAATTTTAATAGGAGAGATTGGGAACAATATGTGCAGACTTCAATTGTTGTGTTAACGTGTAGCTCAGTCAACAGTGGATAGCATATCTGGATATCTCGAGCCTTCAAAGACTTGGGTGGGTCTGATGTCCTAGTTCCAAAGTCAATTGAGTCATATCCTAGTCCCATTACGTCCAAAAAGTCGTGTGTCCTAGTTGCGTTACGTCCAATGAGTCTTGTGACATGGCCCCACAAAGTCCAATGAGTCGTGTCCTAGTCCCACTAAGTCTTGTGATCTGGCCCCACAAAGTCCAATGAGTCGTGTCCTAGTCCCACTAAGTCTTGTGATCTGGCCCCACAAAGTCCAATGAGTCGTGTCCTAGTCCCACTAAGTCTTGTGATCTGGCCCCACAAAGTCTAATGAATCGTTCCTAGTTCCACTAAGTCCAATGAGTCGTGTCCTAGACCCACTAAGTTAAACGAGTCTTGTGATCTAGCCTCACTAAGTCCAAAAAATCGTGTCCTAGCCCCTCTAATTGCAATGAGTCGTGTCCTAGTCCCACTAAGTCTTGTGATCTGGCCCCACAAAGTCCAATGAGTCGTGTCCTAGTCCCACTAAGTCTTGTGATCTGGCCCCACAAAGTCTAATGAATCGTTCCTAGTTCCACTAAGCCCAATGAGTCGTGTCCTAGTCCCACTAAGTCTTGTGATCTGGCCCCACAAAGTCCAATGAGTCGTGTCCTAGTCCCACTAAGTCTTGTGATCTGGCCCACAAAGTCTAATGAATCGTTCCTAGTTCCACTAAGCCCAATGAGTCGTTTCCTAGTCCCACTAAGTTAAACGAGTCTTGTGATCTAGCCTCACTAAGTCCAAAAAGTCGTGTCCTAGCCCCTCTAATTGCAATGAGTCGTGTCCTAGTGCCACTAAGTCACACGTATTTAAACATGTCCGACATATGGAAATGTCTGGTGTAATGTTAACGACTTGGTACAGTTACTCAATGACCTTTTCTTGCAGACGGACTCAGCGAACAATTTAGAAGTGCTTCTTAGACTGTTGGGGGTTTAACAGGGTGGGGCAATTGTGAGGACGAGTCTACAGTATGCAACCAGCTAGCTACAGAACAATTACATGACATACTATGAGGCAACTTGCTACTGCATGAGTAGCTGTGGACTCGTCTAACTGTTTTATTAATAATAAGGTGATAGCCACAAATGAAAGTGATCTTTTTTCTACTTTTTTTTGCGTCGACCATGATAGACATCAGTCATCTCAAAAACCATAATAGTTGCGGCGTATACGAGTTAAATGTCAGTGTACAACCAGCCACTGTTTTGTGGTCTGCCGTGATATAACTTAAGTCATGTAATTCGGGTCGTTACTGATAGACTAGCTTAAGTGTCCACGCAGATTAACCCTAAAACAACCTTACAACGACATCAGTCGACCTTGCAATGTGTTTGAGAACTAGGTAGGCCATAACAACAGTGGTTCAACAAATACATTTGGCTTTCTATCTCTTTATTGCAACATACAGAGAAGAACAGAGGGGGCATGTTGCTATCTTAATTATATTGTTTAAAAACTTTAACAAAACTGTAAGAGATGCTAATTTACATCAAAAGTATGTTGTTTTATAACTGACAATACAAATAACTAAGACATTGTGATGTAATAATAATCAGGATAATTTAGCCCAATAAATGCAGGAACGATTTTATATAGCGCAAATAGCCGTGATTTTTATGTCGCAAATTATCGGGTTAGAGATCAACCTGAAAGTTTGGAAGGAACCAGCGAACATTAGTAAACGTGTAGCCTATGTATTCTGTATACATGTGATGCGACAACTCAATACGTCCTGTCCTCTTCAAGTTCCAATCTCACCGTTAGTCGCTATATGGTAGTCTAGCTCACTACACAATGTCTTTCTTACTATTGTTAGACCTGAAAGAAATGAGAAGCCAAATATTCATTATTGAAACTGTCTCTGGTATCTCCCTGAACAGGACCTGACAGAAAAGGCCGATAAATGAAGTTCCAAACAACATAGCTAATTTTAAATGATTGACCAAAAGTTGATCACAACGTGTTAGGGTCTTCACAAATTCCTAAACCAGTACCTCTGTTTAGGAGATGTATCCATTTCATAACGGCCTCTCAGACGTAGCTTCTGCCTGACGAAGTAGTAAACTGCACCAACCAATCGTTTTCTCATTTCCATTTCACTTGTTCATTGTGCAGGTTAATATTGACCTTATGTTGAGTATCAATTATGGCATGAATTTTTGGTTTGCCAAAAGGTGCACTTTACACAAAAGCTTGATCTAGTCTTGGACCACCCGTGCCATTCTTGTGCAATAGATAAGTGACTGGTGTGGGAAAATGTAGTTTTAGCCAACACGCCATTTTTTTTTTTAGAACAATACACAAGGTCAGCAGACAAGTTGATTTAATTTATCACAATCCGTGATCCAAGGAATTGACTGATGTTGTGTGTTGGGAAAATGTCGAATATATTCCACTTTATTGTGTTGTAACAAAATTTGGTAGCTACGGAAATGGTCGTCCATTCATCACTTTTTCTTATCTGACTTGAAAGTTCTGGAGGAAAATTTCATTGCCAGTAGATCGTCCAATATGTAATTGTGTTCTTCCATAATTTCATCAAATAGAAGAAATTTAACTGAAATATGTATATTAAAAAAACAAACAAATCACATCATAGTATCCTATATATCATCATCATCATCATCTTCATGTGCCATACAGGTTGGCGTAGGCGATCATGTCCTTCCGAAGTATTCTATCTACAGTGCATCGTATCAGGTCTGTTGTTGACTGTGTTCTATGCCATGACATCAAGCTATCCAGTATTTTCTCTCTTTGTCCGCGATCTGTCTTTCCTTCTATTTTGCCAATTGTAACCAAGTACTCCAACTTTCCTCTTCTTATGATGTGCCCGAAAAATGTTGATTGTTTCTTTCTGATGTTTTTAGCAGTTCCATTTTTGTGTTGGCCTCTTTGAGAACTTTCTCATTGGTCTTTTTAGCTGTCCAGGGAACTTTCAACATTCTTCTCAGAAATCCCATCTCTCACCTCTAATCGTCTTTTCATTTGTTTGTCTACTGTCTATGATTCGTTCCATAGGTCAGAATTGGTTTTATAATGCACCGATGAACTCTCTTTCTCACTTCCATTGACATAGATTTGTTGCATAAGATATTTTTCATGTTCTAAAATGCTATTTTTACCTGAGCTATTCTGCTTTTTATTTCTGTGGTGAATCTTCCATCTGATGGTATTATTGTGCCCAAGTATTATATATATATTATACGTATTAACGTATACATACGTTAATCTAATTGATCCGCCACACAAAAGGTAATACACTAATCTGTGAGACTTTCTTTCAATAGCTATGTGCTACTTCCTTACAACACTGTCCCAACCAGCTGTTCTAAATTTGGCAACAATATTCGTCACATTAAGTCTAATAAAAGCACACCAGACGCTGATGCTAACAAATCACAGGAAACTATCTGATTATTCGTAGAGAGGCTTTAGCACTTGCTTATATCAACAGTCAGACATCAACAGTAACACAATGCTACCAATGATGTATCTGACATTGTACTCAATTAATAACATACATAAATGTTAGTAGATTTACTTGAGCGTGCTCCACACGCCTAGCACACACGGACGGTTACACCACTGTTCCTAATTCCCATTTACGATGTTCAAACGTAACACATCTCTGTCACCACACCAGCTATATCCCTAATCTGCTCGAGTCCTTGACCTGCAGATCAAACACCAGCTAACATTCTTCTTCTTCTTTCCTTCCTCACCTGCCTTTCAGCGTCGAGGGAAGACATAATTTGCGGTCTTTTGCTCTTCTGTTCGCCTCTGCTGCTATGTTTCCTAGTGCTTCTAATATTCCATCGATCCATCTTTTTCGTGGCCGACACTTGGGTCTGGTGTTCTCACAACTTTTGCCGAAGGCTCGTTGTGTTGTGTTTTGATCTTTCTGCCTTGTCACGTGGCCAAATCATTTTATCTGCTATTTCCTTATGTATTCTATGGCGGGGACTATTCCTAGCTTTTTCTCAGTTCTTCATTTATGATCTTATCTCTCAGACTGTTTCCTATCATTCGTCTAACACATTTAATCACAGTAGAGGTTATTTTTCTATTTGTTCTTGCATCTAGGGTCCAGGTCTGGCATTGGTAGCACAACGATTGGATGAAGATTGTATTGTATAGTGCTCGTTCTGCCTCTAGAGTTATTTCCTTGTTGGACAATAGTGGTGATAACTGTCCACGGTTATTCTGATAATATTTGTTAGCCTATATCTTTGCGTTTACCCAACTTGATCTCGATTTCCTCACGGTTAGCCAACTCCTGTTCCCATTTGGGCAATTGTTGTTTTTTGTTTGTATCTCTCTCTCTCTCTTAATTAATCATCTCGTGCAACTTAATTATTGGACCCCTCTCTTCCTGTTCCTATATTCATCTAGTGTCTATTTCTTATGTTATGTTATATTCAATTTATTATCGTGTTCTGTAAAACGTCATTCTCTTTAGCTTTACATTTATTCTACCGTATGGCTCTCATCGCTTTCTATCTATCCATTGACCTTTCGAGCCGTAGCCGGTCTATAGGGCATAGACCCAGATACTCTTTCTCTTATCTAAATTTTTATTCTACCAGTTTTCAATCCTTCTAAAGACATTTTATCAAATCTCGCCATTTGTCTCTTTTCTGTGCAAGCAACTCTATATCATCGAGGGAGCCGATTCCTGCTGCTCTTGCCTCTCTGACCAATGTTCTTCTCAGTGCCTCTCTGGGTCGGCCTCTTTTCCTCTTACTTGTTGTTTCCCACATAAGGGTTTGCTTTCTTATAGTTATTAAGTTATTATCCTCATCGCTCTTTAATGTATAAAACTAATATCATTATAAGCCTCAATTGAAATATAATATATAGGCTGTCTCTCTCGCTACAGAACCCGCTACATTTCTTGAGAAGATCACCACCAAAACACTCACTCCTTCAGTTGTTTCTGTGAACCAACACATTTCCTAGCTGTCGTGTGTGAACTCACAGGTACTCTACATTAACACTTCCGAACAACAGTATTGTCTAGGCGTCCTCAGCCAAATTACAGCATCAGCAGAGAGGCGTACCAGGCAGGCGTGTTACAACACTTGGGTGCCACACCCGCGCACTACAAAACAGGAAGTAGGTTCGATAACGAGTGAGAGAAATTGTATAATCAATATGTTTTAGTTAATGAGTAATAGTCAAGCTTGAAATAGCGTTGTAAGTGTGTGATGGATTCTTTCCTGAAGTAGCCAATAAGTTAAGCGATTGTCAACACAAAACCAATGTGTGTATTATATTCAGTTTTGTTTCCTTCAGATCTCTGGGTTTTGAATTCTCAGGAACAAAACAAACGCTATCGAATGGTTAAGTTGATGAAAGTCAATAATTTTAATTTCTGGAATATTAAAAATTTAGGGATCATCTACAGGTCCCGAGGAACTGCCCATTCATGCATACAGACACAAGATTGGTCAGTCAGTGACAGGAGGCGTGTTCTATCGTGGTTGTGAAAATCCCGCCCTTTTGGGACAGTACATATATGGAGATTACACTAGCAGGTAAATTGGTCAATCGGATTGTAACTATCTAAATATAAGGACATCACTGATA
Source organism: Megaustenia siamemsis (assembly GCA_032433765.1). Classification (NCBI taxonomy): domain Eukaryota; kingdom Metazoa; phylum Mollusca; class Gastropoda; order Stylommatophora; family Ariophantidae; genus Megaustenia; species Megaustenia siamemsis. Next base: position 16,960,951 of record JAVIAB010000124.1, read on the forward strand.
TGGTCATAAGGAAATGCATACATTGATGAGACTGTTAGAAGATAATGAGAAATAAGTGCTAATATATCATGCAGTCTTCTTCTTCCTTCCTACTCCCTGTGGAGCATAGGTCTTCAACAAACACCTGCCAGCCATCCTACTCCCTGTGGAGCATAGGTCTTCAACAAACACCTGCCAAGCCATCCTTCTCCATGTGGAGCATAGGTCTTCAACAAACACCTGCCAGCCATCCTTCTCCCTGTGGAGCATAGGTCTTCAACAACCACCTGCCAGCCATCCTTCTCCCTGTGGAGCATAGGTCTTCAACAAACACCTGCCAGCCATCCTGTTGCTTGCCAATCGAACGATCTCTGCTGGTACCTGTCTTCTTCAAGTATATTTTGGCCTTCTTCTATGTTTCTTCTCTTGGGGATTCCAAAAAGGGCTTGACGTATAATTTCTCGGTTGGCTTCTGCCGTGTGTGTCCTGTCAAGCACTGTCGTCTTTGTCCTATATCTTTGTCAATTGGTATTTGGCTAGTACTTTCCCATAACCTACTCGTAAGTTAGTGATTTTGTCCTGCCATTTCCATCTATTTATTCTGCGCAAACATCCATTTATGAAAGTATGTACATTCGTGACTGTAATTTTTGTTGTTCTCCGTGTTCCACAGCCATATAAGAGAACGATTTAAGAGTGAGTTCATTTTTTTTAAAATTTAACCCAATTCCTTTTGATTTCCATATAATTTCTAGTGCAGTGAAGGCTCCACTTGCTTTTAGCATCCTTATTTTTATTTATCTGTTTTATTATCTCCTCCTCTTTCTTTGTCTAGTCTATATAACTGTCTATAAACATATAAGATTTTACACTTTGTAGAGGTATTTCACCTAGTGTTATTTGGCTTATTGCCAACTGCATTATTTCTCATGATTTTAGTGTTATCTCTATTTATTTTTAAACTCAGCTGTTTCAATCTCTCGTCAAGTATGCCCATTTCATCTTACATCTGTAAATGATTATGCGATAGAAAAGCTATGTCATCAACAAAGCCTAGATCATTAATTTGCTTGGTGAGTTATGGCGGATTCCATTCCTGTTGTTCCATTCGTTCTCCACGTGTATCCCGTACTGCCCACCTCTGTCTTCACTAGCCTGTCTCCGCCATATTGTCTCCGACCTGCATCTATTTCGTTTCTATTCTCGGAGCTCACCCACGTGACGTCATTTCTTGTCATGGTTTCTGCATTATCTCCAAAGTATGTATTTCTGTATTAGAAAGAAGCAAGTCTCCATTGCATATAAGGTAGAAAGTGTCAGTATCCATGCTTTTAAGTAACGTGGTCGGTACTCCGCCAGCACCGTCTTTCTTTATCACAACAGATTCAAGGTTCATGTTTTTTTAAGATTCCGTGAACATTGAAGCCGTCGCTTCAGATCAAACCGACCTTCTGTCTTCAGTTCTCTAACCATTGCTTCATCATTGCTTCATCATTGCTTCACCATTAATTCATCATTACTTTATCATTGCTTCATCATTGCTTCATCGTTGCTTCACCATTGCTTCATCATTGCTTCATCATTGCTTTATCATTGCTTCATCATTGCTTCATCATTGCTTCATCATTACTTCATCATTGCTTCATCATTGCCTTATCATTGCTTCATCATTGCTTCATCGTTGCTTCACCATTGCTTCATCATTGCTTCATCATTGCTTCACCATTACTTCATCATTGCTTCATCCTTGCTTCATTATTACTTCATCATTGCTTCATCATTGCCTTATCATTGCTTCATCATTGCTCATTTTCCTGCTATTTCTGCTATTATTTCCTCTTTATCCTAAAAGTGTAGCAATGTATGTTCCCTGGTGTTTCTAAGACTGCAGTATTTTGAGAATTCTCCGCTAGCAAATTTCTTTGAAATAATAACAGTTTAAGTCTCCACTTCTGTTGCTCCCTATCTTTCTGATCCATAAAAACCAAACCGGAAATACCTTATATAAATAAATTCTTAGACCACGTTTTACTTCTTTGATGATATTTCTCATTTTTAAAAAAAACCATCGACCTACACACTGTGGAACGACTGCACTTTAAGTACCGCATTTATTCAAAACCTATAGATAGAACTCCTACTCCATTTCTTCACGACATACCCATTGGAACTCAAATACTTCGTAACAGATAAATTGTGATATAGGCCAGTCATAGACTACGTTCTCTGTTTTGTCAATTCACCTTCCCAGCCGACCCCTCCTCAGAATTCACGATTTATTTCACTGTGAGTACCAGTTTACTTGTTTCCGCATACCAAAAGTGTTGACGATCATCATCATGTACCATGACGGTTGGCGTAGGCGATCATGTCCCTCTACAATCTTCTATCTACAGTGCATCGTATCAGTTCTGTTGTTGACTGTTTTCCATGCCATGATACCAAGCTATCCAGTATTTTCTCTCGTTGTCGTCCGCGGTATCTCTTTCCTTTTATTTTGCCAGTTGTAACCAAGTATTCCAACTTTCCTCTTCTCGTGATGTGCCCGGAAAATGTTGATTGCTTCTTTCTGATGTTTTTTAAGAGCTTCCTTTTTGAGTTGGCCTCTTTGAGAACTTCCTCATTGGTCTTTTTAGCTGTCCAGAGAACTTTCAACATTCTTCTGAGAAATCCCATTCTAATCGTCTTTTCATTTGTTTGTCTACTGTCCATGATTCGCTTCCATAGGTCAGAATTGGTTCTATACAGCACCGATAAACTCTCTTTCTCATTTCTATTGACATAGATTTGTTGCATAATATATTTTTCATTTTCTGAAATGCTATTTTGGCCTGAGCTATTCTGCTTTTTATTTCTGTGGTGCATCTGCGATGACGATGTGGTCAGTTACAGTTGCAGTAGCAATTGGAGTTTACGCGGACAGGTTCATATAACTTAAGATTAATTTACCGCTTTGATTAATATAAAATGAAATGAAAATATTAAATTAAGTTACATTAAAATGGAAAAAAAACTTAAGTAATTTTAAGGATACTATTTACATATCATAATTTCCAAATTTTTTTTACTTTTTTTTATCTATGTTTTATTGTTTGTTTGTTTGCATCCAACAGCTTCATATCTTTAGCGAAGTCCCGATGGATCGAATTTTGCGTGAATATTCCTTTTTTTAAATAATATTTTTCGCACAGAGGCAGCCGTGTGCTCTGGTGTCCCTCGGCGGCAGGCGTGTGCTCTGGTGTCCCTCGGCGGCAGCCGTGTGCTCTGGTGTCTCTCGCTGGTAGCCGTGTGCTCTGGTGTCCCTCGCCGGCAGCCGTGTACTCTGGTGTCTCTTGCCGTTATCCGTGTGCTCTGGTGTCTCTCGCCGGTAGCCGTGTGCTCCGGTGTCTCTCGCCGGTAGCCGTGTGCTCTGGTGTCTCTCGCCGGTAGCCGTGTGCTCTGGTGTCTCTCGCCGGTAGTCGTGTGCTCTGGTGTCTCTTGCCGTTATCCGTGTGCTCTGGTGTCTCTCGCCGGTAGCCGTGTGCTCCGGTGTCTCACGCCGGTAGCCGTGTGCTCTGGTGTCTCTCACCGGTAGCCGTGTGCTCTGGTGTCTCTTGCCGTTATCCGTGTGCTCTGGTGTCTCTTGCCGGTATCCGTGTGCTCTGGTGTCTCTCGTCGGCGCCGTGTGCTCTGGTATCTCTCACCGGTAGCCGTGTGCTCTGGTGTCTCTTGCCGTTATCCGTGTGCTCTGGTGTCTCTCGCCGGTAGCCGTGTGCTCTGGTGTCTCTCGCCGGTAGCCGTGTGCTCTGGTGTCTCTTGCCGGTAGCCATGTGCTCTGGTGTCTCTCGCCGGTAGCCGTGTGCTCTGGTGTCCCTCGTCGGCAGTCATGTGCTCTGGTGTCTCTCGCCGGTAGCCGTGTGCTCTGGTGTCCCTCGCTGGCAGCCGTGTGCTCTGGTGTCTCCCGGCGTACAGGCAGACAATGTCCGACTTCAGTGGTACTCTCATTTGTTTATAGTCGAGAGTTTTAACGTTTTGCCTAGATATTTCATATCAATTTTGCCTGGGTATCAGCCATTTATTTACCTACTCTTTTTTCGATTTCCAACTGCCAATAGTTATTTAACGTGCGCAGAATGCACACGGGACCTCCTGCTTTTCGCCGTTTTCCTAGAGGGCCAGACATCGGATCTCATTACCAGAGACCAGGGATAGTAGATAAAGCTACGGATTCGATTTTATTTTAATTTTAATTTCTTCCACCTGTGATGATAATCGAACCCGGGACCTTCGTGCCTAGAGGCCGACGTCTTACCCCCAGACCGCCCAGCCCCCGCCTCAATGATTAGGATGAGGATGTGCGAGATCTAATCTAATCTAAAGAGCCGTCACGCCAAGTGGCGTATAGGGAATATGGTGTTAGTGACCATAAATTTTACGGACCTTCAACACATGATTTTTGGGGTAATGTGGTCGGTATTACGTCCGTGCCGCTTTACTTTCCCAGAAAAAATCCGGTACCCATTTAAGGCTGGGTGAACTCGGATGCCGTCGGTTGGGATCGAACCCTACCCATTGTCCGTTGTAGTCTAGTTCACTAACCACTGAGCTATCGCGGCTCCATGATGTACGAGATGCGAGAACTATAGCTCGTTTCAAATCATGTGCCCAACTTCAAAACGCAATTACTCTCTAACCGTTTGTTAAAAACTTTTGAAATTTTCCAAATGTTATTAGAATGCAAAAGACCCTTTAAATGTATATTTAACAAATATCTTGCAGCTTCAGTTTTCTTAAAGCGGCGACATTTCTTTGATGTTTGTCACAATTGTAAATTGTGAAGCCCTAAAGAATAGAAATTACCGTAGTTGCTGGTCTATGATTAATTTTCACTAGGTAAAGGCGTGGCCGTAATGGGGAAATAACCTAATAAGACAAAACACCAGGAGAATTATTTTCTGCTCAGTTCGAGGACGGCCTCGCCGCTGAATGAACGGAAATGGAACACACAATGCCTCGTGTTTTCTACAAGTGTCTAATTGTGTCAGAAAGCCCACGTGGAATGCGTGAAAAAACGTCAATTGTACCGTCTATGGATTTTTAATCGCTATTTTTAACTTAAAATACTGTAAACATTAAGTTTTGACTACATCAATGGGTCGTTATAAATTTATATAAATCAAATAAGCAACAATAATAACCAAATGTTTTTTTTTTAAATGAAATTAATTCCCTGTTGGGTTCTAATCATTATAACTTTACATGCAAATTTTGAAAAAATTACAAAAAGAGATTAAAAAGATATCGATTTTAAAAGTTGGGCACATGATTTGAAACGAGCTATAAAAGAACTTCTATCTTTCAGCCGCTTGTTCTCACTGACCGAGTCCAACGGTGTGTGGACCAACAAGAACGTTAATCTCTGCGGGCCATCACTGTGTCAGGGAGGACTTGTGGGCCACCTTTATGATTTTCTCTTGTCTTTTGGTGAAGATGAGGACGGTAAGTCATACCTACCTTATTGCTTGTGAAATCTTCATAATCATTAATATCATCATCATTATCATCATCTCATTACTGTATTTGTTGACTGGATTACAGTAGTTTGATTAAGGTTCATCACTGTTGATTTTCTTATATTACTTTGTTTATTAGTCTTGTTGGAAGGTGGCCGTTCTTTGAAAGGTGTGACCCAACCCTAAGCTTCACTCGGAAGAAATATTCACACACGAGAAGAGTAAACTACACAGGAAGTAATGCAGTATCTCAAATAGTCAGGACTACATTTAATTTGTGTATTCTCTATACCAGTGTTTCTCCATCGGAGCCCTATGGTCACATAAAATGTCATGGAACCACGGGTAAAAATAACATAATTGTGGGGCCACGGCATACGACAAGAATAAATAGAGAGAACACTAAAATCATGAGAAATAATGCAGTTGGCAATAACCAAAATAACACCTACGTGAAATACCTCTACAAAAGACATAAAATCTTATAAATTTCTAGACAGTTATATATACTACACAAAGAAAGAGAAACAGATAATAAAACAGATAAGTAGGACATGTGTTTTGTTTCTAATGGTAAGGCGCAGTATCGAGGGGTTCAGGCTGTATATCCGTTGGTTTTTTTTTTTTCTCTGCTGTTGATTATTTGTGATTTTTCTTTCCGACTCGTGTGTACATTACTCTTCCCTTGAAAGATTCGCACGACTCATGTGCTTTAATTGCGATATTACACTTTCCATTGAAAGTATGGGACCAGAGGTATTTGCAAACGTCTCATAAAACAAAAACAAAAAAAAAAGATTGACCACTGAAATATTTTTGTGCTTTGCGAAACAGTTTAGAAGCCAGATAGACCTACGCTGCAGAAAATGTTTGTGCGGAAATCCACACATTTTAGTGACAAAGGTTTATTTGCTCCTTTCGAAATATCCAAACTGATAGCCAAAAGCAGGAAATCAGGCACACTAGGCGGACCCTTGATTTTACCAGCTGACTTTATTGTTTATATATATATATATATATATATATATATATATATATATATATATATATATATATATATATATATAAACACGATCTATTTGCAAAATAATCGTGTTTACATAGTTATCTTTTTCAGGACAGGACAGGTGGACCACGGGAAGAAAAACCAAGGTCAGAAGAAGGCCACGTTAAAAAAAAAGGTTGAGAAACGATGCTGCATATGATTATTATTGTTATTACTATTATTGTCAAACCAAATTAAAAACTTTCTTTAAAAGTTGGCAGCAAAACAAGAACATTCTGTCCACATGAACCAGGAAAACCAAAATAAAATATTAGATAATACAAGAGAAATGGAAAACATCAATCAAAATCACTATCAACATATTTCGACCACGAACAAGCAATAATAGCCTCAGACGTTATTGGTTATTGGTTATGGAAGGCCTCGGTATCACTGCAAGCGAATTAAAATCCATAATTGCTCAACCGCCCGTGCCAGTGGAATCATCCGAATTATAACTCATCTTCCAAACAAAGAAAGGTAACTGGAGTCCCCATCATAGCAGTCTCAGCACACGCCAAAAGACATAAGGCGAAACCGCACAGAAAGTGAACACAGCCAACTGTTCCCTGTCATACGATATCATCATTCATCGTACACAATTGGAGTATCGAAACATGATCAAAATGGATGAGACACACAGCTCACGGTATGCACAGAGCACTTAACTCAGTAGCTCCTGCAACAAGCCGGACTTGGAACATGAGGAAACTGCAACAAGGAACACTTTGCAGACATAGCCTTCAATGGTTCCTGCCGCCTATCCATCACATTGCCCGGAAGATCACGTCCTCCTTAAAATGATGATCGTCATAGTAAATGTATGGAGCTTGATGATGTTAGGACATCGTGTTTAACTCCAACTCCGAACATACAAAACACAGTTCGTCTTCAGATTATCCCCGATGCACACCAAACAACAGATCGCAAGATTAGCGCATGGTCGGTCTTGGGACACACGATGATCCATTATGATGACGTAGCACGCACAAAATGTCTGCGCCCATGTATTCATTATTACTCTACTGAATGCAGTCTACAACGAACGAAACATGGTACAAACTTCCCAAAGACGCTGACTTGACTGACTTGACGGAGCCCACCACATTAATGAGCTGTAACTTGTAAATAACTTGCGTCAACCATCTCCATCAAATGGTCACTGAACAGCACTTTGTGTGACGTAAAACGCAGATCAACATTAGAAGTTGGAAGGCGCATTCACAACACTTGAATTGTCAAAACGGAGCATTGCTATGCGTGCAACGCCAATTCAATGGCGCAGATATAAGTAGCACATCATTTCGACTGGAATGCAGAAAATTCGAACGGAAACCCGAAGTTGATAAGAATCCAACGGAATTTCTGCAGCGATAGAGAGAACGTGACTCAATTCCGCCATCTTGGAAACGGAAGTCCTCAGACGTGCGTATGGTAAGCTAAAAATAGAAGAAACTGACATCTGTCTCTGTGGACAATCTTTGGAAAGCACGAAACATGTCCAACAAAATTACTACTTTACAATTCGCTGAGTTCTGCCCAACACAGACTCCCAGTGAAAGGTAAACACGAGACAAATAACAATAAATGAATATTATTATAGAGGGAAACTTCCGAGGCGATAATCAGCGAATCAATTCAGAGGAAGAGGTATGTTTACAGCACTGGGAAAAAATGACAAATAATCAACAACAGAAAAAGAAAAAACAAAGAACTGTGTGGCAGTGTTCCCTAGTGTTTGGCTTTTCGTGGCAAGGCGCAATGCTACTGAGTACGGGTTCGATCCTGCTTCGGTCCATATATTGTTCTATTTTTTCCTGTTGTTGATTATTTGGGATTTTTTTCCGAGTGCTGTAAACATACCTCTTTCTCTGAACTGATTCGCGAAAGGTAAACCCTTAGGCTGGACGGCAGAAACATGGACAATTAAATCGATTCATAAACAAAGTTTGTAAAAAGTCCCTCAACCAGGAGAACGGAAAACGAGGCAGAGTTAACTTTTTAAAACGCTTTCTTATAAAGCCTTCTTTCACTACACAACAGAGGTGAGATGCAGAATGGCTCAGGCAAAAGCAGCTTTCCAAAAAATGAGGAAGATACTATGCAATCCATTTTTGACAATAGAAACAAGAAAAAGAGTTCTTAAATGTTATGTAGAGCCAATCTTAACACATGGATGTGAATCCTGGACAATAGGACAACAGACAAGAAAAATCACTGGAGTCTGTAGAAATGTGGTTTTACAGAAGAATGTTGAGAATACCATGGACAGCTAAGAAGAGTAATGAAGATGTTCTGAAAGAGGCCAAAGCAAAAAGAGAGCTAGTTTACAATATTAGGAAGAAACAATCATCATTTTTTGGCCATATAATGAGAAGAGAACAACTGGAATATATTGTAACAACTGGAAAAATTGAGGGACGAAGAGATAGAGGGAGGCAAAGAGAGAAAATATCAGACAGCTTAAGAAAATGGCTTGCCAGAAGGTGAACAACAGAAATGATCAAGAATTGTCGAGATCGAAAGTTGTGGAGAGACATGATTACCTACGCCAGTAGGCCCGGTACTTGATAATGATGATGAAAGAATAGTGACACTGTGACCTTCCAGGCATGTCGTAAGAGGCTACTAAGGAAGTTGATCGATGGCTTGACAAGCTGTCATTGTCTGACCATACTAACATAACTGTCAGACTATAGATTTTAGAAACAGTGATCTCTGCAGTATGTGCCATTTTGGCACGCAAGGTTTCTGTTTTTGAGATTGTAGTTCTGCCCTATGTGTCGTCTTCGGCTCGAAAGGACTATTGATAGATAGATAGATAGAAAATACTCATTGTTTATTTATCATTAGTCACGTTACAGGCATGTTCTCTTCAGATAAGACTGTCCCTTGGCAGAGCCAATAGTGACAACTGGACTGACCAGACATGGCAATCATCATCATCATCATCAAGTACCGGGCCTGCTGGCGTAGATAATTATGTCTCTCCACAACTTTCGAACTCGACAGTTATTTATCATTTCTGTTGTTGACCTTCTGCCAAGCCATTCTCTTAAGCTGTCTTGTATCTTTTCTCTTCTCTTAACTCATCGCCCCTCATTTTTCCCAGTTGTTACAATATATTCCAGTTATTCTCTTCTCATTAAATGGCCAAAAAATGATGATTGTCTCTTCCTAACATTGGAAATTAGCTTTCTTTTTGCTTTGACCTTTCTCAGAACCTCTTCATTACTCTTCTTAGCTGTCCATGGTATTCTCAACATTCTTCTGTAAAACCACATTTCTACAGACTCCAGTGATTTTCTTGTCTGTTGTCCTATTGTCCATGATTCACACCCATATGTTAAGACTGGCTCTACATAACATTTAAGAACTCTTTTTCTTGTTTCTATTGTCAAAAATGGATTGCACAGTATCTTCCTCATGGTACTAAGACAAGTAAATATCTAATAATAATCTAATTGCGATCTTAAACATGGTAATAAGACAAGTAAATATCTAATAATAATCTAATTGTGATCTTAAACATGGTAATAAAACAAGTAAATATCTAATAATAATCTAATTGTGATCTTAAACATGGTAATAAGACAAGTAAATATCTAATAATAATCTAATTGTGATCTTAAACATGGTAATAAAACAAGTAAATATCTAATAATAATCTAATTGTGATCTTAAACATGGTAATAAGACAAGTAAATATCTAATAATAATCTAATTGTGATCTTAAACATGGTAATAAGACAAGTAAATATCTAATAATAATCTAATTGCGATCTTAAACATGGTAATAAGACAAGTAAATATCTAATAATAATCTAATTGCGATCTTAAACATGGTAATAAGACAAGTAAATATCTAATAATAATCTAATTGTGATCTTAAACATGGTAATAAGACAAGAAAATATCTAATAATAATCTAATTGTGATCTTAAACATGGTAATAAGACAAGTAAATATCTAATAATAATATAATTGTGATCTTAAACATGGTACTAAGACAAGTAAATTTCTAATAATAATCTAATTGCGATCTTAAACATGGTAATAAGACAAGTAAATATCTAATAATAATCTAATTGTGATCTTAAACATGGTACTAAGACAAGTAAATTTCTAATAATAATCTAATTGTGATCTTAAACATGGTAATAAGACAAGTAAATATATAATAATAATCTAATTGTGATCTTAAACATGGTAATAAGACAAGTAAATATCTAATAATAATCTAATTGTGATCTTAAACATGGTAATAAGACAAGAAAATGAGACTGATCTAGAAGGTAAGACGATATTGAAGATGACGTGTTAGTAAACAGACTTGTGTTAATGTTGCAACATTTTCACATTCCAGGAGAGATTTACCTGTTGGCAAGTAAAAGCTCATCAAGCGTAATGTGTGACGGATCTTTATACAAAATTGTAGATCCAATCAGGTAAGAGTGTGGTATGTTAGGTCATAGCTATTTATAGATTTACGAAGGTCCACAGCAGAAAATAAACCGGAAAATGCACCAACTGTCGTGACGTTTCCAGCTTAGCGAGCAGGAATGTTTCTGGATAGAGTGCCGTCAGTTGTCTATAGCTCCAATATCTGAAAACGTCACGCTAGTTGGTTGGTTTTCCGGTTTTATTTTCCGCCCGCGAGCCTCGGTAAATCTATAGTTGGCTGTGGTAAAGCCAGGTCTATAGTCCGTTCAGATTCGTTTGCCGAGATGTTATGATTTATAATTCAAAAAGTTCTTGATGATTTCACATGATTTTTGGCATACTGTGTTAAAATGTCCATGTCACGAGAACATATGTGTTACTCGATGTCTAGCTATAACGGTTTTCTTAAAGCGGCGAATTCCTTTGATCTTTGCCCATGTAACTATTATTTTGACCCTATTCAAAATGTTTTACAGTAATCTAGTGCAACGATGACCCATAGGCGTGTCCATAAAATTTTACTTGGTGGCAAGTATACAAATTTTAAATTATATATAGAACTTTTGTTCGTAGAGTCAATTTGATATAGTTCCATGCTCTTGGTGTGAGTTTCCCAAATGTTGTCGCTGCCTTTCAAATACGTACATTTAGTTCCTCATCTAAGGAAAGTGTGGCTGTAATAGTGGATCCAAGATAGCTGAACTTCTGTACTGACTCAAGCAGGCTTCCATTCAAAGTAATGGTTGTTGGTTTGCTTATAACATATTTTTGATTGCTTGGGTGGTCTTGAACAATAAACTGTTTAACAAATCAACTAGGAAATTTTGCAAATCAAACTATTTATCTGTAGACTTAATCAGAGTAATGATCATTCAGAATCAGACGAGTCAAATAGGTCGATTACTGCTTTCGGCTGAACAAACAACAAACCATCCTTTTTCCAATATTCCTCTTCTTGTCGTAACACATGATCCTCACATTTTACCCAGTAGTCTTTATTTATATTTGATAGAGCCTGATTTGTAAGTGTCTCAACATCGCATAATTTGAAAGTTTTATTTGTATATGCTACGTGTCCTTTAACTTTTGCCCAAACTAGTTCTATAGGATTTAAGTGTGCATGATATGGAGGTAGTCTCAAACATCTATGGCCATGTTCTTGAATTAACTTGTCTATTTTAAATATCTTTGTACGTTGTGTCTGTTTTACAAGGCTAAGCAATTCGGGTTTCAAGTAGCTGTCGTTAACTTGTATGTGTTCTTTTATGAGCCACGTTTTGATTGCATCTTTTGTACTTGATGATGTTGGGATTCTATCTTCTACGTTAACTACGTTATGGTATGAAGCATTGTCCATTATCAGACAAGAAGGTCGATCTAATATTGGAAGGATACTTTTCTCGATCCTGTCTTTAAATATGTGCCCATTCATTTCGGAGTGGTAGTCTCTATTGTCTATGGATTTTGAAATGAAAACGAGATGAGCATTCTGCAACAACCCATTATGTCTGCTACCTGCATGTGCAACTATCAAACGTTGCCCTTTACTGCTTGGTACTGATCTTTTAATACTTCCATCTGCTAACTGCCATTCCTTTTCATTTGTATGATGAGCGTTGATCCAAGTTTCATCTAAATAAACAATATCATAATCATTTTCGCTCATTTCCTTCACTTCACGTAAATACTTGCTTCTAAGAGCTACTAGATGTGGCTTCTCACAAATAATGTTTTTTCCTCCAGCATACTTTCTAAAGGTGAAGCCTGCACTTCTTAATATTTTCCATAATGAAGTTTTTGATATTTCAATGTCGTTGTTAGTTTTCAGCCAAAGCTTCAACTTTCTAAGTGTCACTTCTTCGTTTATATCAAACATTCGACATATTTCTCTTTTTACTAGGTCCTTATCAAAACTGTCTAACGTTTCTTTCCTTCCTTGCTTTCTTGCATTTGTTGGCAATAAATATCCGCTTCCTTTAACTATTCGATCAAATGAACGTTTACACAAACCTAAAATATGCATTGTTCTCTTCTCAGGGTTTGATAAAGAACAATAAAGATGTCCCTTTTTACGCTCTCTGCAGAAGTATTGATAAATCTTTATAGCAATGTTATGCTCAGTAAAATATTTTGCCTTTATATTCATTCTCACATAGACTTGCAGAAGATAATATGGATAGTGCCGCCTCCTTTCTGTAAATATTGAGATTTGCCTCTGAATTATGACTCGAACTCGAGTCTACGGCCGTGATTTTGACGTCACATAATTTCCGGTTTCGGCTAAAATGTCATTTTGTGCTAAACGGGAAATTTCATATGTAACATTTCTTTATAAAAATTTATAGTGGAAACATAACTATTTTAGGACGGTGCGCATTCAGCCGTGAAGGTCATGCCTATATGTTAAAGAATCAGCTGTGAGATGTAAGCATCTACATAATCCCGCCGGTGTTTATAATATCGATTAACTTTTTTTTAATATAGGTTAAATAAGGCATCTTTGAAACTGGATCACATTTCTTTGATAAAAAAATATTTTTATAGCGACATTAGTATTCTAAACCTAACTTCAAAAGATCAATGCAAATGAACAATAAGTTTTTGAAAAAAATTAATTAATGTCTAGGCAAACGAATCTGAACGGACTATAGTAAAATACAAGTCAGATTGTGCATTGTAGGTCAAGTCAGGTAAGATATAGGTCAAATCAGGTAAGATATAGGTCATATATATGTTGTATTGTAGGTTATGTGTTGTAAAACAAGACAAATTGGTTGCATGACATTGTGATGTGTTTTTCCCCTCAGAATTGTACCTTTTATTAGTTTGAATTATTTATCTTTAAATTTGTTCTGCTCTACACCCACGATCTTCTGTAAAAATGGTAACACCCGAGTATACACACTTCATCGTGTAGTTAAGTTCTATTAAAAAAAAAACAACTATATTTACAACACATAGTACCATTGTTGGTGTATGTCCGGGGGGGGGGGGCAACGATAGAACGAGAGGGATAAAGGCCACTTGGTCAAGCATTCGCCACGACGTGTGAGACTCAGGATTTTTATTTCACCCCCGATAGAAAAAATCCTTTCTGTCAACCGTGAGCTTCGAACACCGCTTTTCAGCCAGCGGAACAGTGGTTTTTAGCCGCACGGCCACGCGCAGCAAACACATATGTCTATGTGATCCAGTCCGATGATATTATTTTCAGCAACAAAGTCTATGAGTGCCACAAGTTAACATATTCTTAGAACTGCATTTATGGACTAGTATTGATGTAGGGATTTTACAGCTGTTTTTTTTTTTTGGCCTTACATTTTCTCCCTCAATTACCTTTCTGCGTCGAGGGGAGAGATGCTCTACGGTTTTTGGTAGGTGTCTTCTCTTGCGTACGTTTCCGGGTGTTATTAATGTTCCATCAATTTATCTTGTTCAAGGTCTCCTTCAGTATTTGTTGTTTCCGTTCGTTGGTTGCTGTGTGCATCTCGGTTAGCGGTTTTTGACACGTGGTCAAGCCAATTGACATTTGTTGTTATATGTTCTCCTATGGTTGCTTTTCTTAATCGTATTGTTAGTTCTTTTCTTCTAATTGTGTTACTCAAGCTAACTTCTGTTATCAACCTCTGTCACGATCTTATTTCTTGTTCATGGATATATTGTCCACGCCTGACATTGTTAGCACAACGGCGGGGTCAAGGTTGTGTTCTCCATGTTAGTTTTCTCTCTGATGTGATTTCTGTGTTGATCACTAATGGAGAAGAGAATCTCCAGAAAACAACTCAGATCTGATGTTTCATTTCTTTGTTTAGGAGAAACGACCCTACCTCTTGCAGTTCAGATTTGAGCCACTCCAAACGAGTTCGTTTGTCACAGCGAGACAAGACCACACCAACAGGTAGGGATCAGGGCCATCAATAATAATTAATTACCAAAAGTTGATCTACACCACGATGTGATCATAATTAACTATGCATTGTAATGTCTGTCTTGGTTATATATGGGTTGTGAGGGTTTGTTGTTATGTTGTTCCCAACAATCTTCATCATCTTGATTCAATAAACAACACGAGACAGAGAAGCAACAGTACCGTGGATATTGGTTAAAGACATTTAGATTTTGATTTTGCTGAAGATTTGCTGTAGCCATTAACAAGTAGAAGTGGAATCATTGAAACAGTTTAAGATGGACATATTAGCTAATGCTTGTAATCAAAACAGATGAGAAAAAAAACGATGGAGAAATTAATGCTAACTTCAAGATGTAAATGCAAACTTATACCTTAACAATAACAGCATCGAAACAAAACAACAGAGCAAACTAGAGCGTTAGCAATAATATTAGGAAAGATCTGGTTTATTTTTATTGCTCTCATCTCTTATTCTTTCATTCTCTTTCTTCCTCTTTATCTCTTTCTCCTTCTCTCCATCACTGTTTGTCTCTAGTTTGTTTCCTCTCCTCTCCCTTTTCACTTTAACAATGCATGTTTAGTGACAATGAAATTCGACAGTTCAACAAAAATATCCAGTGTTTCCCAGCAGCGAGATGGTGGTTTTAAAATCAGAGTTTTTTCGACTTCTTCAGGAGGTTGAACTAAGAGTGCGTCAACAAAAGAGGGCCAAATTCCTACTTCTTCATGAGGTTGAACGAAATGTGCGTCAATAAAAGAGAGCCAAAATCCGACTCCCTGATGAGTTTGAACGAAGAGTGCATCTACAAAAGAGGGCCAAATTCCGACTTCTTCATGAGGTTGAACGAAAAGTGCGTCAACAAAAGAGGGCCAAATTCCGACTTCTTCATGAGGTTGAACGAAGAGTGCGTCAACAAAAGAGGGCCAAATTCCGGCTTCTTCACGAGGTTGAACGAAAAGTGCGTCAACAAAAGAGAGCCAAAATCCGACTCCCTGATGAGTTTGAACGAAGAGTGCTTCTAGAAAAGTGGGCCATATTCTGACTCCTTGATGAGCTGCCTTTCACAGGCGAAGAGTTTTATGTGCCCGAAGCTTCTGGTCTTATCGCGTCATTGACAAGTCCTATTACGTCATTCTCCTGTTAGTGGAAATAGTTCGGCCGCTCGGAAATCTAGAGCTGGGCATTTAACTTTCAGCGGCAACACGAATTAGTTATAGATCATTAATCATAGAAACATTTGAGTTGCCCTCCAATGCAATTTTCTGCGTTAAAGTCAAAATGATGTTCAACTTAACAAATCTGCGCCGATGAAGCGGAGTAGTACACACGACAATATTCCTTTTTGACAAGTCAAGTGTTGTGAATGCGACCTTCCACCGTCTAGAGTTGATCTGCGGTTTACGTCAACACATTGAGTGCTGTTCAATGACCGTCGTTGGAATTGTTTGACGTCAATTATTTACATATTACAACACATTAATGTGGACTGCTCCGTCAAGTCAACCGAAGTTTCTCTTTAAGGAATTTGCACCGTGTTTCGTTCGTTGAAGGCTGCATTCACTAGAGTAATCGGGAATCTATGGGCGCAGCCATTGTTGTGCATGCTACGTCATCATAATGGCTCATCGTATATCCCTGGACCGACCATACGCTAATCTTTCGGGCTGTTGTTTGATGTGCGACGGGGATAATCTGACGACTAACTGTGTTTTATATGTTCGCAATTAGAGTAAAAAACGATGTTCTAACATCATCAAG
Source organism: Megaustenia siamemsis (assembly GCA_032433765.1). Lineage (NCBI taxonomy): Eukaryota > Metazoa > Mollusca > Gastropoda > Stylommatophora > Ariophantidae > Megaustenia > Megaustenia siamemsis. The sequence continues at coordinate 16,977,579 of JAVIAB010000124.1, forward strand.
CTCTATACATAAAAAAAAATATATCGATCATCATTTACAGGAGGACATGAACTTCCGGTCGATATGGTGGATAGGCGGCAGGAACCATTGAAAACAATGTATGAAAAGTGTTCCTTGTTGCAGTTTCCTCATATTCCAAGTCCGGCTTGTTGCAGGAGCTACTGAGTTAAGTGCTCTGTGCACACTGTGAGCTGTGTGTCTCATCCGTTTTGATCATGTTTCGATATTCCCTTTGTTTACGATGAATGATGATATCATATGACAAGGAACAGTTGGCTGTGTTGACTTTCTGTGCGGTTTCGCCTAATGTCTTTTGGCGTGCGCTGAGACTGCCATGATGGGGACTACAGTTACCTTTCTTTGTTTGGGAGATAAGTTAGTAATTCGGATAATTCCACTGACACGAGCGGTTGAGCAATTATGGATTTTAATTCGTTTGCAGTGATACCGGGGCCTTCCATAACCATAACACTTGAGTGTATAGAGCTTGTCCTTCATCTCCACACGAACTCTGACGATAACGGTTATATAGACATGATGACACTTCAGAAAGTCAGAAATAACAATGGCAAGTTAGTTCGTTGGTTGTTTATTGATCCTGCGAACGATGAAGTTAAACAAAGCATCTCTGTATCAACATTAGCTCAACCGACGACCAAGATATTACAGCATAATGAGAAAATAGACGAACACAAGAGGAGAGATATTTTGGGATTTCATGTAAAGAACTCAAATTAAAAATTAGAAACAAGTTGTATGTTCAAAAAGAAGTTAAAAGATAATAGAACAATCGATTAAACCAATTCATTAAATAAAATGTTCAATTTTTACCATCTTTGATTTCATCCTTCAATTAACCCACCATCTTGTCAGTCAATGATACTAACACATTGCCCTGCTTGCGTCATCAAATAATGCGTGTCGTTTATTTCTTGCCCACACAAGCAATGAGCAAGCAACTCGTCCCCACCATCAGAGTACGCACATGGGAAGCAGGAGCGAGTATCTCTTCAAACTCCCACCACGTGAATACATTTAGGACTCACATCGAGAAGTCTTCACTTTCAGCAAACAATAATCAACTTCTACAAACAAATGTCAAAGCCGAAAATCATCGAGATCTTGAAGCGTCGCCATCGTCTCCGTGGCAGCACAGTAGCAGGAACAGTTCAGCAACGAGTCTTGATGTTTGGGCAACAGGGGGCAACTATCACGGTGATGGCAACCCTTCTGCTCAGGCGGGAACGTCTTGGAAAGCTTCTTCAAATAGACAACAAAATTATAATAGTGAGGGGGCATTACAAGGTGATACACATCAGAGCTCGGCTACGAAAGTGCCAAGCAGACATCGAAGAAAACGGGGAAAGAATTCTAAAAGACGAAGAAAAGGTCAATGGTCGAAGAAACTGTTGATGAAATGTGGTGATTGTAGTGGTTAGTGGAAATGTGGTGCTTGTAGTGGTTAGTGGAAATGTGGTGCTTGTAGTGGTTAGTGTAAATGTGGTGCTTGTAGTGGTTAGTGGAAATGTGGTTATTGCAGTGGTTAGTGGAATTGTGGTGATTGTAGTGGTTAGTGTAAATGTGGTGCTTGTAGTGGTTAGTGGAAATGTGGTTATTGCAGTGGTTAGTGGAATTGTGGTGATTGTAGTGGTTAGTGTAAATGTGGTGATTGTAGTGGTTAGTGGAAATGTGGTGATTGTAGTGGTTAGTGGAAATGTGGTGATTGTAGTGGTTAGTAGAAATGTAGTGATTGTAGTGGTTATTGAAAATGTGGTGCTTGTAGTGGTTAGTGGAAACGTGGTGCTTGTAGTAGTTAGTGTAAATGTGGTGCTTATAGTAGTTAGTGTAAATGTGGTGCTTGTTGTAGTTAGTGTAAATGTGGTGTTTGTAGTAGTTAGTGTAAATGTGGTGCTTGTTGTGGACGGGTACGAGTTGTGGTGCCTACCTGTCAATAATGGTGTAGGTTCGTCCCTGCTAGTCCCAACCTAACACAGAATTCACAAAATACTTAAGTGTGTGAATAGATGTTTTGAATTGTATTTTAAGAGAGAGAGAGAGATAAAAGAGAGAGAGAGAGAGAAAGAGAGAGAGAGAGAGAGAAAGTAAGAATGTGAGAGAATAAAAGGTGATTTAAAAAATTATTTTTGAATTCTTGAAAATAAAACTAGAGCAGAAAAAATAAATATTTTCCTGCAGAGAATTCTCTTGATGATGGATCACAGCAGTGGACACAGATACCGAATCAGACATGCCATGTTTGTGAAGTCCATTAAATTTGCAAATCATAGTCAAGTGCAAATTAACAAGGTCATCGAGAGAACAGTAAATGAACAGGGTAGAAAAGCCAATGTTGCCATTGAAATGCCATCATCAGGGATTGGGTAAACAAGAGGCGTATCGACAGGTAGCAAGTGAATGGGAATAAGTGTGAGATGAGATGCGATATGTATAGGGGTAATGAGAGAAAAATCATTTCTAGATGAAAAAAGAAAGATATTTATTGTTATCGCTGTCTAGATGAAAGGATTCAACATTAAAATACATTTCAGCTTAACATGTTTGTGTGTTAGTGTTTGTTTTCTTGCTTGTCGTGTTATTGTTTTTTACTTGTTAGTGCATGTTCTCTCGCATTTTATATATATATCTTTGTTCTCCTGCCTAATATTTGTTTGTTCTTTTGCATGTTATGTCTTTGTTCTCCTGCCTATTGTGTGTTTATTCTCTTGCGTGTTATTCCTTTATTCTCTTGCTTCTTATTCCTCTATTCTCTTGCGTCTTATTCCTTTATTCTCTTGCTTCTTATTCCTTTATTCTCTTGCGTCTTATTCCTTTGTTCTCTAGCGTCTTATTCCTTTATTCTCTAGCGTCTTATTCCTTTATTCTCTTGCGTCTTATTCCTTTGTTCTCTTGCGTCTTATTCCTTTATTCCCTAGCGTCTTATTCCTTTATTCTCTAGCGTCTTATTCATCTATTCTCTAGCGTCTTATTTCTTTATTCTCTTGCGTCTTATTCCTTTATTCTCTTGCGTCTTATTCCTTTATTATCTTGCGTCTTATTCCTTTATTCTCTAGCGTCTTATTCCTTTGTTCTCTTGCGTCTTATTCCTTTATTCTCTAGCGTCTTATTCCTTTATTCTCTAGCGTCTTATTCCTCTATTCTCTTGCGTCTTATTCCTTTATTCTCTTGCGTCTTATTCCTTTATTCTCTTGCGTCTTATTCCTTTATTCTATAGCGTCTTATTCCTTAATTCTCTAGCGTCTTATTCCTTTATTCTCTTGCGTCTTATTCCTTTATTCTATAGCGTCTTATTCCTTAATTCTCTAGCGTCTTATTCCTTTATTCTCTTGCGTCTTATTCCTTTATTCTATAGCGTCTTATTCCTTTATTCTCTAGCGTCTTATTCCTTTATTCTATAGCGTCTTATTCCTTAATTCTCTAGCGTCTTATTCCTTTATTCTATAGCGTCTTATTCCTTAATTCTCTAGCGTCTTATTCCTTTATTCTCTTGCGTCTTATTCCTTTATTCTATAGCGTCTTATTCCTTAATTCTCTAGCGTCTTATTCCTTTATTCTATAGCATCTTATTCGTCTATTCTCTACCGTCTTATTCCTTTATTCTCTAGCGTCTTATTCCTTTATTCTCTAGCGTCTTATTCCTCTATTCTCTAGCGTCTTATTCCTTTATTCTCTTGCGTCTTATTCCTTTATTCTCTTGCTTCTTATTCCTTTATTCTCTTGCGTCTTATTCCTTTATTCTCTTGCGTCTTATTCCTTTATTATCTTGCGTCTTATTCCTTTATTCTCTTGCGTCTTATTCCTTTATTATCTTGCGTCTTATTCCTTTATTCTCTTGCGTCTTATTCCTTTATTCTCTTGCGTCTTATTCCTTTATTCTCTTGCGTCTTATTCCTTTATTCTATAGCGTCTTGTTCCTTTATTCTCTAGCGTCTTATTCCTTTATTCTATAGCATCTTATTCGTCTATTCTCTAGCGTCTTATTCCTTTATTCTCTAGCGTCTTATTCCTCTATTCTCTAGCGTCTTATTCCTTTATTCTCTTGCGTCTTATTCCTTTATTCTCTTGCTTCTTATTCCTTTATTCTCTTGCGTCTTATTCCTTTATTCTCCTGCGTCTTATTCCTTTATTATCTTGCGTCTTATACCTTTATTCTCTTGCGTCTTATTCCTTTATTCTCTTGCGTCTTATTCCTTTATTCTCTTGCGTCTTATTCCTTTATTCTCTTGCGTCTTATTCATTTATTCTCTTGCGTCTTATGTGTGTACTCGGGAACGTGTATATATTTTGTGGAGAGAGGACGGGTTGATGAGCTGCATTTAAAAAGCAATAATCTTTATTTCATCTTCAAATTCACAACATTACAATGCACAATGATGATTACATTTCTATGAGAGATAGCAGTAAGATAATGCACTCCCTTAACTAAATCAGTTAAGATAATATCTCTCCCTTCATTAAACCATCTAATGTGAGATCGAAAGCGATACTACACAATGAAAGAAACAAAGACATGGCTGTTATAATTTTACATAACAACAGATGTGAATATATCATTGACTCATGCTGAAACCCATACATTTTGAACTCTCCGAGTAATGGACAGAAAATTCAGCACAAGAACCGCACATTCAGATTTTGAAAACAAAGTTACATTAGGGAAACAACTGTGGCCTCATTCAATATTCTCAAACATTGAGGACAGGTAAACCCCGTTTTACTATGTCATGGTCTCTCCTTCACCTATCTCCTCTTGGTCTCTCCTTCACCTGTCTCCTCTTGGTCTCTCTCCTTCACCTGTCTCCTCTAAGTCTCTCTCCTTCACCTGTCTCCTCTCTCTCCTTCACCTGTCTCCTTTAAGTCTCTCTCCTTCACCTGTCTCCTCTCTCTCCTTCACCTGTCTCCTCTTGGTCTCTCTCCTTCACCTGTCTCCTCTAAGTCTCTCTCCTTCACCTGTCTCCTCTAAGTCTCTCTCCTTCACCTGTCTCCTCTAAGTCTCTCTCCTTCACCTGTCTCCTCTAAGTCTCTCTCCTTCACCTGTCTCCTCTAAGTCTCTCTCCTTCACCTGTCTCCTCTAAGTCTCTCTCCTTCACCTGTCTCCTCTTGGTCTCTCTCCTTCACCTGTCTCCTCTAAGTCTCTCTCCTTCACCTGTCTCCTCTAAGTCTCTCTCCTTCACCTGTCTCCTCTTAGTCTCTCTCCTTCAATTGTCTCCTCATGGTCTCTCTCCTTCACCTGTCTCCTCTAAGTCTCTCTCCTTCACTTGTCTCCTCATGGTCTCTCTCCTTCACCTGTCTCCTCTTAGTCTCTCTCCTTCAATTGTCTCCTCATGGTCTCTCTCCTTCACCTGTCTCCTCTTAGTCTCTCTCCTTCAATTGTCTCCTCATGGTCTCTCTCCTTCACCTGTCTCCTCTAAGTCTCTCTCCTTCACTTGTTTCCTCATGGTCTCTCTCCTTCACCTGTCTCCTCTTAGTCTCTCTCCTTCAATTGTCTCCTCAGGGCCTCTCTCCTTCACCTGTCTCCTCTAAGTCTCTCTCCTTCACTTGTCTCCTCATGGTCTCTCTCCTTCACCTGTCTCCTCTAAGTCTCTTTCCTTCACTTGTCTCCTCACGGTCTCTCTCCTTCACCTGTCTCCTCTAAGTCTCTCTCATTCACTTGTCTCCTCATGGTCTCTCTCCTTCACCTGTCTCCTCTAAGTCTCTCTCCTTCACCTGTCTCCTCTAAGTCTCTCTCCTTCACCTGTCTCCTCTTGGTCTCTCTCCTTCACCTGTCTCCTCTAAGTCTCTCTCCTTCACTTGTCTCCTCTTGGTCTCTCTCCTTCACCTGTCTCCTCTTGGTCTCTCTCCTTCGCCTATCTCCTCTTGGTCTCTCCTTCATCTGTCTCCTCTTGGTCTCTCCTTCGCCTATCTCCTCATGGTCTCTCCTTCATCTGTCTCCTCTTGGTCTCTCCTTCATCTGTCTTCTCTTGGTCTCTCCTTCACTTGTCTCCTCTTGGTCTCTCTCCTTCACTTGTCTCCTCTTGGTCTCTCTCCTTCACCTGTCTCCTCTAAGTCTCTCTCCTTCACTTGTCTCCTCTAAGTCTCTCTCCTTCACCTGTCTCCTCTAAGTCTCTCTCCTTCACCTGTCTCCTCTTGGTCTCTCTCCTTCACTTGTCTCCTCTTGGTCTCTCTCCTTCACCTGTCTCCTCTAAGTCTCTCTCCTTCACTTGTCTCCTCTTGGTCTCTTTCCTTCACCTGTCTCCTCTAAGTCTCTCTCCTTCACTTGTCTCCTCTAAGTCTCTCTCCTTCACTTGTCTCCTCTTGGTCTCTCTCCTTCACCTGTCTCCTCTAAGTCTCTCTCCTTCACTTGTCTCCTCTTGGTCTCTCTCCTTCACTTGCCTCCTCTAAGTCTCTCTCCTTCACTTGCCTTCTCTCTCTCCTTCACTTGTCTCCTTTAAGTCTCTCTCCTTCACCTGTCTCCTCTAAGTCTCTCTCCTTCACCTGTCTCCTCTTGGTCTCTCTCCTTCACTTGTCTCCTCTTGGTCTCTCTCCTTTACTTGTCTCCTCTTGGTCTTTCTCCTTCACCTGTCTCCTCTAAGTCTCTCTCCTTCACTTGTCTCCTCTTAGTCTCTCTCCTTCACTTGTCTCCTCTAAGTCTCTCTCCTTCACTTGTCTCCTCTTAGTCTCTCTCCTTCACTTGTCTCCTCTAAGTCTTCTCCTTCACTTGTCTCCTCTTAGTCTCTCTCCTTCACTTGTCTCCTCTAAGTCTCTCTCCTTCACTTGTCTCCTCTTGGTCTCTCTCCTTTACTTGTCTCCTCTTGGTCTCTCTCCTTTACTTGTCTCCTCTTGGTCTCTCTCCTTTACTTGTCTCCTCTTGGTCTCTCTCCTTCACCTGTCTCCTCTTGGTCTCTCTCCTTCACTTGTCTCCTCTTGGTTTCTCCTTCGCCTATCTCCTCATGGTCTCTCCTTCATCTGTCTCCTCTTGGTCTCTCCTTCATCTGTCTTCTCTTGGTCTCTCCTTCATCTGTCTCCTCTTGGTCTCTCCTTCGCCTATCTCCTCTTGGTCTCTCCTTCATCTGTCTCCTCTTGGTCTCTCCTTCGCCTATCTCCTCTTGGTCTCTCCTTCATCTGTCTCCTCTTGGTCTCTCCTTCGCCTATCTCCTCATGGTCTCTCCTTCATCTGTCTCCTCTTGGTCTCTCCTTCATCTGTCTTCTCTTGGTCTCTTCTTCATCTGTCTCCTCTTGGTCTCTCCTTCGCCTATCTCCTCTTGGTCTCTCCTTCATCTGTCTCCTCTTGGTCTCTCCTTCGCCTATCTCCTCATGGTCTCTCCTTCATCTGTCTCCTCTTGGTCTCTCCTTCATCTGTCTTCTCTTGGTCTCTCCTTCATCTGTCTCCTCTTGGTCTCTCCTTCATCTGTCTTCTCTTGGTCTCTCCTTCGCCTATCTCCTCTTGGTCTCTCCTTCATCTGTCTCCTCTTGGTCTCTCCTTCATCTGTCTCCTCTTGGTCTCTCCTTCATCTGTCTTCTCTTGGTCTCTCCTTCATCTGTCTCCTCTTGGTCTCTCCTTCATCTGTCTCCTATTGGTCTCTCCTTCATCTGTCTCCTCTTGGTCTCTCCTTCATCTGTCTTCTCTTGGTCTCTCCTTCATCTGTCTTCTCTTGGTCTCTCCTTCGCCTATCTCCTCTTGGTCTCTCCTTCATCTGTCTCCTCTTGGTCTCTCCTTCATCTGTCTTCTCTTGGTCTCTCCTTCGCCTATCTCCTCTTGGTCTCTCCTTCATCTGTCTTTTCTTGGTCTCTCCTTCGCCTATCTCCTCTTGGTCTCTCCTTCATCTGTCTCCTCTTGGTCTCTCCTTCATCTGTCTCCTCTTGGTCTCTCCTTCGCCTATCTCCTCTTGGTCACTCCTTCATCTGTCTCCTCTTGGTCTCTCCTTCGCCTATCTCCTCATGGTCTCTCCTTCATCTGTCTCCTCTTGGTCTCTCCTTCATCTTTCTTCTCTTGGTCTCTCCTTCATCTGTCTCCTCTTGGTCTCTCCTTCGCCTATCTCCTCTTGGTCTCTCCTTCATCGGTCTCCTCTTGATCTCTCCTTCGCCTATCTCCTCTTGGTCTCTCCTTCACGTGTCTCCTCTTGGTCTCTCCTTCATCTGTCTTCTCTTGGTCTCTCCTTCATCTGTCTTCTCTTGGTCTCTCCTTCGCCTATCTCCTCTTGGTCTCTCCTTCATCTGTCTCCTCTTGGTCTCTCCTTCATCTGTCTTCTCTTGGTCTCTCCTTCGCCTATCTCCTCTTGGTCTCTCCTTCATCTGTCTTCTCTTGGTCTCTCCTTCGCCTATCTCCTCTTGGTCTCTCCTTCATCTGTCTCCTCTTGGTCTCTCCTTCATCTGTCTCCTCTTGATCTCTCCTTCGCCTATCTCCTCTTGGTCTCTCCTTCATCTGTCTCCTCTTGGTCTCTCCTTCGCCTATATCCTCATGGTCTCTCCTTCATCTGTCTCCTCTTGGTCTCTCCTTCATCTGTCTTCTCTTGGTCTCTCCTTCATCTGTCTCCTCTTGGTCTCTCCTTCGCCTATCTCCTCTTGGTCTCTCCTTCATCTGTCTCCTCTTGGTCTCTCCTTCGCCTATCTCCTCTTGGTCTCTCCTTCATCTGTCTCCTCTTGGTCTCTCCTTCGCCTATCTCCTCATGGTCTCTCCTTCATCTGTCTCCTCTTGGTCTCTCCTTCATCTGTCTTCTCTTGGTCTCTCCTTCATCTGTCTCCTCTTGGTCTCTCCTTCGCCTATCTCCTCTTGGTCTCTCCTTCATCGGTCTCCTCTTGATCTCTTCTTCGCCTATCTCCTCTTGGTCTCTCCTTTACGTGTCTCCTCTTGGTCTCTCCTTCATCTGTCTCCTCTTGGTCTCTCCTTCATCTGTCTCCTCTTGGTCTCTCCTTCATCTGTCTTCTCTTGGTCTCTCCTTCGCCTATCTCCTCTTGGTCTCTCCTTCATCTGTCTTCTCTTGGTCTCTCCTTCGCCTATCTCCTCTTGGTCTCTCCTTCATCTGTCTCCTCTTGGTCTCTCCTTCATCTGTCTCCTCTTGATCTCTCCTTCGCCTCTCCTCTTGGTCTCTCCTTCATCTGTCTCCTCTTGGTCTCTCCTTCGCTTATCTCCTCATGGTCTCTCCTTCATCTGTCTCCTCTTGGTCTCTCCTTCGCCTATCTCCTCTTGGTCTCTCCTTCATCTGTCTCCTCTTGGTCTCTCCTTCGCCTATCTCCTCTTGGTCTCTCCTTCATCTGTCTCCTCTTGGTCTCTCCTTCGCCTATCTCCTCTTGGTCTCTCCTTCATCTGTCTCCTCTTGGTCTCTCCTTCACCTGTCTCCTCTTGGTCTCTTTCCTTCACCTGTCTCCTCTAAGTCTCTCTTATTTTTTTCTGTCAGTGTCGTAGGAAAATTCAGTGTCATTAACAGCGCCCTCTGGACCATCTCACAGATGGCGCTTTTTGTGGCGACATATTTCGCTTTCTCCATCTCTTTGGGGGGGGGGGGGGGGGGGGGGGGGGGGAGTGTAGGTTTTGTTCTCTTTTGTTCTTGTATTAATGCTGTTGTGTAATGATATTTGTCGGTAACTGCGTTATATGCCCCAACCAATTAATTTGTTGTCTAAGGACGAACGTTCAAAACTAGCTTTATGTGGCTGTGACGAACACAGTCTGAAAGATCATAACAGCACAGAAATGGCAAAGTGCACAATAATACTTGTCCTCATGTGATATCTGGAAGACGTAGTTTTGATAACGTTCAAACGTTTATTAACACAGCTCTAGGTAGCACTACACCAGTTCATCTGGCTAATTGCCCTGCTTGTATCTAAACGTCTGTCACTAAATATAAATACTTAAAATGACAGCCACTGGATCATTAAACTCTGTATCATAAATAGTTACTTGTACCGCGTCTAATGCCATGTTCACAATCTAATATACAATATGGACTCAAACTCTTCAAGCGAATATTCTCCTGAACTCGAAACTACTCTCCGGAAACAGCATTTTCTATAATTGCTGCAGTGACAAACACTCGGATTAAGATTCGACACATGAAACTCACGATCTACAATAACACCTTGTAATCAACAACTGTAAACTATTTAGAGATCCTCATCCCAAAGTTTTGCTACCACTGGCAGAACTGGTAGATGCCAGAACAATAAGAAAAATAACCCTTTTGAAGAGAAAGGTTGTAAATAATTGACAGGAAAAATAAGATAGGACATGAAGAACTGAGAAAAAAGTTGGGAATAATTCTCGCCATTGAAAACATAAAGAAACAACAGATAAAATGGTTTTGCCACATCTTAAGACAGTATGATACTACACAAAGAGCATTGATTAAACAATATGAAAACACCATCCATATAAGCCGATCACGAAAAATATGGATTCATGGAATATTAGAAATGCTAGGAAATATAACAGAGCAGAGGTCAACAAAAGAACAAAAGACAGCAAACTGTATCTCCCCTCGAAGCTAAAAGGCAGATGAGGAAAGAACGAAGAAGGAACAATAACTAGCCATTCTCTTATCAATTCCTTTGTATGGAGCCTGTAGTAGGGTGTGATACACATTCCAAGGTATGGTGACAGCTTTACAAGGAAGGAACACAACACAATACTGACGTTTCGGCCTGTGGGCTTCTTCAGAATACAGGGACAACGACAACAAACGGTGAAGCACAATTATCTATAATTACCAGTGGCGTATTATCTATGTTTCCGCAGCTACCGCCGGTAGCCTTGAACATATTAACGAATTACAAAAGGAAATGATAATTTATTTAATTTTTAAATAATTATATTACCATTTTATAATATTCTATTCACATTTCGTAGGCCAATATGATTTATTTGCTTTGATTTGCATTTATTAACACAAGGTTTTCCTATGGCCACTATAACGTTTGTTAATGAAATCGAAACTACTCTACATTGAAACCTCTAGTAGCTAGCGTTACATTTTTCCTCTATCCGGACCTAGTATTAACGACCTTGACATTCAAAAATGGGAGTCAAAATACTATAGCGGGAGCTACCGCTAGAGGAATGCCGTTTTATGGGTTGCTTTAGTTCTAGCCAATTAGAAGCGTTAAAAGTGAAAGTGACACTATGTCTGATTACCGGAATTTTCTTAGCTATTTATAACTACGTTATGAGCATCAACATCTGTAGAAAGAACTTTTTCTGCGCTAAAGAGAATCAAATCTTATTGTCGCTCAGACACAAGAACGCTCATCCTTACTCCCCTCGTGTAGCCTTCTTTCTTATTTCAACATCTTACTTTCCTCCCTCTGTCCACTTCTCCATTCACTTGATCATCCAATATGTAGTCACAGATAATTGTGCTTCACCGTTTGTTGTCGTTATCACTATATTCTGAAGAAGGCCACAGGCCGAAACGTCAGTATTGTGTTCCTTCCTTGTAAAACTATCACCAAACCTTGCAATGTATATCATACCCCAGTATCGGCTCCTTTCTACCAGCTTTACTGCAGCATTGCAATTATTTGCCAGTTCTCCCCCCCCCTTCCCATCCCTATTCCTGTGTATACTCGTCTTGGTCAATTGCCTCTCTGACACGTTTGTAAAATCTCCCTCCAAGCTCATCGCAGCTTCTTAAACAGTGAGTCGAGGGACTGGTCGAGGCAAGACGCCGACCTCGAGATAAAGAGATTGTGGGTTCAAATCCCGGCTGAACTGGTTGGGATTTTTATTTATGATTTCTCTATGCTGCAACCACCCCTGGTCTCACCCCGGCTTGAAACGTCAATTACTCATCGACGGAAAAAAATATGAGTACCTTCGAAGTCTGAGTTATCTGCCTGTGCGACAAGGGACCTCTGTGCGCACGGCTGCCAGGGAAAAATGGATTAACACGCACAATTCTCTCTAGGGACTTCGTCAGATGTAAAAGCTGCCGAAAGAAAAAAAAACAGTGCCAAACTCGGCTGATTGGCTTTTCTCTCCACTGGTCAGTACCTGCTATCATAGTATCCAATGTGCCAACGTTGTTATCAGCGTGGGCTTCATTTATTCAATAGCCAAGGTGTGTTGTGCTAATACCATACAGGTGCAATATTTGTTATAAAGTATGTAGGTAGTGTAACCAATTGTGTCCATTCACCGATATTGGTCATGTGCTACGTTTGACCTAATACTTATTTCAATACATCAGACGTGTCGGTACCACAACAATTACACTTTATCCGATTTCGTCCGTTTCTATTTTTTGTTTTTATTTATGTATAAAAACAGAATGGCGAATCAGGAGAAGCTTGTGTGATTGTTTTCATGAGCATTCATACCGTATGAAACATTAGTCTGCTACTCCAGTCTCCACTCAATTCGTCCCTCTTAATAACTTGGTCCCCACGATATCCTAATAACAGGCATCGTTTCTTGCCTTGGAGAACCGACTCATATCCCACATTGGCTATCTGTACCTGCAAGGGTTTAATTCGTTTCAGGGATCAAGGCAAAAAAAAGCATAAAGATGCAAGGCGGCATTAAAGCTGATTGTGAAGGAGAAATGAAAAAAAAAATAGAAAAAATGGTAAGGTTAAAACTTTACGTGATTAATGGACCACACAAATTTGAAGGACGTTTCGGCTCAATGGGCCTTCAGCAGGAACAAACAAACAACACACACACAGATATGTAAGTAAGTCTAATTAGTTATATATCATCATCAAGTACCGGGACTGCAGACATAGGTGATCCTGTCTCTCCACAACTTTCTATCACGACAGTTATTTATCATTTCTGTTGTTGATCTTCTGCCAAGCCATTCTCTTAAGCTTCTGGTATCTTTTCTCTTTGCTTCCATCTATCTCTTCGTCCCTCAATTTGCTCAGTTGTTACAATATATTCCAGCTGTTCTCTTCTCGTTACATGGCCAACAAGTGATGATTTTTTCTTCCTAATATTGGAAATTAGCTCTTTTTTTGCTTCGACCTCGTTCAGAACGTTTTCATTACTCTTCTTAGCTGTCCATGGTATTCTCAACATTCTACTGTAAAACCACATTTCTACAGACTCCAGCAGTGATTTTCTTGTCTGTTGTCCTATTGTCCATGATTTACATCCATATGTTAAGACTGGCTCTACATTAGTTATACATAGCTAACTAATAATGAAGCATTTAAAAGAAAATAATTTCGAACTAGTATGAGATATAAAAATAAAAAATGTCTTCCCTGTGTGCCACTCTGTGATCATAAGGAAAATAAATGAGGGGTGCAGAATACGCGGTGTTGTTGACCACCCGATGGGAGGGTCAAAAACAGGTAGAATGGTTATAAAAATACGTGGGGAGATTTTGTCTAATTCACCTCGACTACAACACCACTGGCAATGCCTGTATGTATCTACGCATATATATATATATATATATATATATATATATATATATATATATATATTTATATATATATATATATCTTATACACATATACATAAATATATACATACACATACATATATACATATATATATACATATACACATATACATGCACACACACACACAGGGGAGCCACGATAGCTCAGTGGTTAGTGAACTGGATTACAAAGGGCAAGAGGTAGGGTTCTATCCCAACCGATGACTTCCGGTTCACCCAGCCTTTAATGGGTACCGGAGTTTTTTCTGGGAAAGTAAAGCGGCACGGGCGTAATACCGACCACGTTACCGCAAAAATCATGTGCCGAAGGTCTGTAAAATTTATGGTCACTAACACCATATTCCCTATACGCCACTTGGCATGACGTGGGTACTTTGTTTTTTTTTACACACACAGACACACACACACACGCGCGCACACACACAAAAAAATATATATATATTTATATTTATATGCGGCTACACCTATACATGTGCATACGCCCACACGTGAAAATATGCGCATACAACATACATACCAAGAAATTTTTACACCAAGGCCCGTATGAATACACAAAGCAGGAAGAATATACCAGAAGAATAACAGGTACCCGAATGGAGAAAAGAGTGAGATATCTCAGTCTATGGTTCACTAAGATCATGTAAATGGTAAGGTACCGTGTAGTGCTGGTGAAAATGTTACAGGTGTCTGATCCAGGAAGGATGAAATGGCAATCAGAAGAAGAGTAGATGAAGAATATGACGAACGTGAGAGGAATAATACGTTGTGGTTGGTGTAGAATAACAAATGAGAATTAGAATTGGCCAATGTAAATGGTCCACCGAGCTCAGAACGATGTGGCGTAACAGGCTATCATATTTCGCGGACGATACAACAAGTGTTCAATCTGAATGCCGAACCCCAGACTGATTTTTCCACTGCTCCGGAGAGGTTACGTAAGGAAACGAAGAATAGCGTTGGACTCCGTACGAACAAGTGTTCGAAATTAGGGGACTTGGAAGTAGGCACACCTTTTGACGTAAGTTCGCTATCGCTGTGCGAGCCTTGTAACATTCGGAGATAAGCAGCCGACAAGGTGACGTAATCACGACCGCACAGGAGGATCCAGACGCCGAGATATCTTGTGATGTCCAGCGGTAAGCGGTAAGAAATGCTTGAGTTCTCTCTGACTAGGAGATCAAGGTAAATTTGGAAGAAACTTAGGTTGGTGTATGAAGCCAATGGCAGTTTTTTATATGAGTGATTTACAGATGTTGCCGAGCTTCACGGTTATTGACAGGCGGTGGACAGACAAGCAGCCAATGGATTGATAGTCCTAACAAGTTCTCTTGAATATAGACTACGCCTGTATTCAAGAGGAGGCGTTGTCTTACTGGGGAACAAAAGACACCGGGAAGACACACTTTACTTTAACTTTTCGCCCACGAAGCTCAAGGTCAGAATGTAGTAGAGGAGATTAGATATTTGCCTCAAGGCAGAAGTTAGGATTAGGAGTTAGTTAGGTAAGGAATGCCCTCGAAGATTTTGGAAGTAACAGCAAGAATGTAAAGTCAGACTAATTTAGGAAACTGCTTCAGGCAGTGAAGTTATGAGTGAGGTAGTTGAAACAGTTCGCTTAGAGATTGTGAGACATACATTTTTTGAACTTAGGAAAGATAATAGTTTTGAGAGATCGAACTGTGGTAACTTGAGTATATGAATTAATAAGTTCCTCGGGATTGCTGAATAGAGTTACTATAATGAGTTAATCATCATCACAAGTGATTTCTTGGAGATTCTACAACGCACTTACAGACCACAGAAGAGATGAGATTATATAATTGGAACAATAGGATTTCAAGCTAATCACTATAGATTGCCAAGAACTTTATTACGATCACGGAAGTTACTTGTTATAAACACCGCCTATAGGCTCTATAAAGTAACGCTAAAGTAACGTTAAGATTAATAATAGAACTTTAGAACTTTGTTGATTGTGTACGCTGTGAGGAGGCGTAGAACACGAGAAATGAGTGGGAGGAGGAAAAGGCGTGAGTTGCGAGGGAAGTGATCAGATAGCCGGAAGTGTGGAGTCCACGAGAAAAACGGGAATTATGAATCCCGAGAAGTGCGTGGGTTTGGTAGACGCGAAACTAGACACGTAGATCGTGTGGATTGGAGGAAAATTAGAGGAAGTAGTTTTTGATTGGAGGAGAAGATAAATATTTAAAGGCAAGACTCAAAGAACAGTCAATCATTCAGAGGAGATCCCGACAAGAGATCCAAGATGTCCCACTTCTAGGTGTAGAGAGGGCGACCACGTTGTGTGGTCAGCCCATAGGGGCTAACCATAGCCAGTTTAGTATGTAGCGATGAAGTTTAAAGTTGTAGACTACGAATAGCTAAGGCTTCAAATAGCTATATGTTAAACATCGAGGATTAGAGAGGGCTGACGATGGCCCAAAGTAGTTAGGAGTGTCAGAGAAATATAGTCGACGAGACCAGTAGAATTAGTAGATGAGAGATATACCGGTGTGCTGTTCAATGGGGAACAGTTCACAATTAAGTTAGGGTAGTCACGTGTAAAATCCTAGGACCCAGCGGCGAGTGACATTGCTGCTGGGCAACGTGTGTGACTGACCATGTGTTACCGTTAGTTGGTCATGTTATTGCATGTAAATATGTTGAATTGCGGTGCCCAGGTGTTGGGCTGTAAATAAAGACGGTTTGCCTTAAACTGAAGTCATGTTGTGTGTTCCCACAGTTAATTGGTCACGCCTGGCGTAGTAAAACTTGGGGAAGACAAAGAAAAAACCGTCGCGGCACAAACACATCAACGAAGTACTACGTTAAACACGGGACACGGTAACAAACGTGTCGAATCCCAAGCAAGTTCTCGTGCAAGAGATCAGGGCGACGGGCGAAAGTGAGTCGCTATTCATAATTTTTCCTACCAGAGACCGGAGACGTAAACAGAATGTCAGTGGCCCCATCCAGAATTAGCGCCACCACATGAGAGCGTGAACAGAAGGGGTGGGCTGCCAGTAAGACAGTCCAAGACGACGACTCCTGAACGCCAGAAAGAAAACAAATCTACTGATATTCTAATTGAAATAAACGACGTCCAGGTATAAAATCGTCATGATCTTGATTTAGATAGGAAATAAAACCCTCTCGCTGATACAATTGTACCAGAAACATGTTGCCAAACCATGTGGATGTTAATAATAAAATAAAGGCTGTTATATTATGTCCAAAACAACGATGAGTTATGTGTGTCCATCTCCCGAATGAAAGTGCCAATAACAAGTTAAACAAATAACAGATGCTCAACAACAATAAATATATAGAACTTTGCAACAAAAAGGGTAATGCCTTACACAAAAGTAAGCAGTCCAGACAAAATAGATATAGACCATCTAAGTATCGCTGTGTGGTGTGGTTGAGGAGAGTTGTGAATAACATAGCATGTGCATATACTAATGTGCTCATTCAAGGGCAGAAGAGTAGAATATACAATAGGGAAGGAGCAGACACACGAAACTATGTGTAAGAGTGTTATACATTCATGCCTCGTGGGGTCAGCGAACCCAATTGGACTATACTCATATATATATATATATATATATATATATATATATATATATATACCAATATTTTTTAATGACATATCATAATTGTTCGTGACTCAAGGTGTTAACGAGTACTTTTTAATTATATATATATATATATATATATATATATATATACATTTACACATTTACACTGCATATAATCATATAAATGGAGGAGGTCTGCTAAATGTTCACAGCCATATGTATTACTATGCCATTTGGTTATGTCATTGAGTGTAACAAAGTTGTATGCTCTCTCTTTAAATTTCCCATTATATGATTATGTGAAGGGGAAATAACTTCTCATTCACTTTGTCCCTCGTCTACCCTTCTACTCCCCACAACATATTTACAACCCCGCTCAAACTTATGACATACAAAAGAACAAGCAGGTAACACGCAAGGTACAATGACAAAGAAGCAAGAGAAGGAAACACTAACACGCAAGGAACACAGACAAACAAACAATAGAAAAAACACTAACAAGCAAGCATTTTAAGCAGGAGATATATTTCAATGGTGATACCTATATCGTTACCTACCATCTAAGATAAATATTTTACAATCTACATTTAAAAATTGTTTTTTTTTCTTACTTCACCTCAACATCCTATCTTATCTCACAAGTTATTCACATTAAACTCGCTGACAACTGCAGTTCACTTCACCTCTTGTTTAGCGGAGGAATGTACTCATAAACTAATGTTACTTTTCTACTCTAAGCTTATTTAGAAAGGTGCTCATAAACTAATAGTAACTTTTCTATTCTAAGCTTATTTAGGAAGGTACTCATAAACTAATAGTAACTTTTCTACTCTAAGCTTATTTAGGAAGATACTCATAAACTAACAGTAACTTTTCTACTCTAAGCTTATTTAGGAAGATACTCATAAACTAATAGTAACTTTTCTACTCTAAACTTATTTAGGAAGATACTCATAAACTAACAGTAACTTTTTTCTACTCTAAGCTTATTTAGGAAGATACTCATAAACTAATAGTAACTTTTATATTCTAAGCTTATTTAGGAAGGTGCTCATAAATCAATAGTAACTTTTCTATTCTAAGCTTATTTAGGAAGGTGCTCATAAATCAATAGTAACTTTTCTACTCTAAGCTTATTTAGGAAGATGCTCATAAATCAATAGTAACTTTTCTATTCTAAGCTTATTTAGGAAGGTGCTCATAAATCAATAGTAACTTTTCTACTCTAATCTTATTTAGGAAGGTGCTCATAAATCAATAGTAACTTTTCTATTCTAAGCTTATTTAGGAAGGTGCTCATAAATCAATAGTAACTTTTCTACTCTAAGCTTATTTAGGAAGGTGCTCATAAATCAATAGTAACTTTTCTACTCTAAGCTTATTTAGGAAGGTGCTCATAAATCAATAGTAACTTTTCTACTCTAAACTTATTTAGGACTTTCTAGATGGCCTTGTATTATTGAACACTTGACTGTGATTTAGAGCTTAAGGGACGTCACAAACATCGCATGTCTCTTTCGGTAGTTGTGTCCCCTCTTGCAACTCTTTGTCCTGTGAGATCTCTGCAGAGGAAAATATTTATGTATTTGCTGAGTTTTATTTTCAAGAATTCAGTAATAATTTTTTTTATCATCATATCTGTCATTCTCTTTCAGTCTTCTTCTCTCTTAATTTTCCCTTCAGTCTCTTTATTTCTCTCTCTCACTCACTTTCTTAAAATAAACATCTATGCATATATTCTGCCACTGAAGCTGTGAGGCCTTTGTTCAGACTGGGCTGACAATGACGAATCTACTATAGTTCGTTCAGAAATTCGTGCCCACAGAGTTGATCAATTGTCTCGGAAAATGTTTGATGAATTTCTGTCATTCTTTTTTATGAAATCTTATTTATTCACCGACCTTCAGATTTTATAACATTTAAGTACAATGGTGGTCCGAATTTTACACAAATCGTTATTTGTTATATAATTTTATGAAAATATCAAACAGTGTGTTCTAAACATTAGATATTACTGTAAATTAAGATAATTTTTCTAACAAACCTCTCAGTGGATAGTGTCTTACAAGTTACGGTTCAGTTAACGCGAGATGGTGCTAAGATTGTGTGGAGGGCACGTGAAATTTGTCTTTTTAAACAGTGATTTGATTGCAACAAATGTGGGTATTGTAAAATCCTAAAAATTAGGACGATCAACAAAATCATATTTTTATATACCTCAAAATAGCAAAAATTTGTCCTAAATGCATGACAGTAAGGACAAAAAATCAGACATAAGGTCAGTGAAAAAAAAGATTTCATGAAAGAGAATTACAGAAATTCATCAATAAAGAATTATACCACTGTCGACAGTTAATTAATCAGTACATCCTACTACCACTATCAACAGTTAATTAACCCACACAACCTACTACCACTATCAGCAGTTAATTAACCCACACAACCTACTACCACTATCAACAGTTAATTAACCCACACAACCTACTACCACTATCAACAGTTAATTAATCAGCACAACCTACTACCACTATCAACAGTTAATTAATCAGCACAAACTACTACCCCTATCAACAGTTAATTAACCCACACAACCTACTACCACAATCAACAGTTAATTAATCAACACAACCTACTACCACAATCAACAGTTAATTAATCAACACAAACTACTACCACTATCAACAGTTAATTAACCCACACAATCTACTACAACTATCTACAGTAAATTAATCAACACAACCTACTACCACTATCAACAGTTAATTGATCAGCACATCCTACTACCACTATCAACAGTTAATTAATCAGCACATCCTACTACCACTATCAACAGTTAATTAATCAGCACATCCTACTACCACTATCAACAGTTAATTAATCAACACAACCTACTACCACTATCAACAGTTAATTAATCAACACAACCTACTACCACTATCAACAGTTAATTAAATCAGCACAACGTATAGTTATGGTTATGGGCAGTCGAAGGTCCTGGCATCACTACAAACGAATTAAAATCCATAATTGCTCAGACTGAGCCTCAATGGTTCCTGCCGCCTATCAGCCAATTTGACTGCAAGTGCCCAGCACATCCTATATCTGTGCCCACTGTATGGTGCGTGATCTCGAGAGAGGAAACGGCAACCGAGACAACAAAGTTTGGAGTACAAGCAAGTACGCGCTTGCTGATCTATTGGAGATCATCTCGGCAACTCATCAGTCACATTGTTACAAGACTTAACAAATATGAGTTATCTTGAAACAAATCAACGAGATCAGTAGGATAACTCTAAGACATGGGCAACACAGAATCTCCATACACCTCGTCCCAGCTTGTATTATGGAAAGGTCATCTCTTCTTTCCCGCCCTTGACTTACTGATTTAAAAAAAAAACGCATGTTATTAAGTATAAAAATTATGAAACTATGTTCTCAATAATGTTTTCTACGCTACACTTTATACATCATTCTTTCTTGTATCCATCTCTCTCTCTCTCTCTCTCTCTCTCTCTCTCTCTCTCTCTTTTGCTCTCTCTTTCTCTCTCATTTCCTATAATTTTAATCAATCACTTTCTTTTGTTAGCATCTGGTCTTTGATTTAATTATTAAGTAAGTAAAAAGTAAAGCCAAGTCACGCCAAGTGACGTATAGGGAATATGGTGTTAGTTACCAAAATTTTTATAGACCTTCGGTACATGATTTTTGGGGTAATGTGGCCGGTATTACGCCCGTGTCGCTTTACTTTCCCAGAAAAATTGCGATACCCATTTAAGGCTGGGTTAACCCGGAAGCCGTCGAATAGGATCGAACCCTACCTCTTGTCCTTTGTAGTCCAGTTCACTAACCACTGAGCTATCGCCGATACATGATTTAATTAGTAGTGAATAACTAACAAACTATATGTTACAGCTTTGTGGATCTATGCCATGGTAAGGTGTCCAGCTGGCCATGACGTAGATGTACTTGTCGTAGCATAGATGAACTACGTTGTAACGTAGATTATGTTAAAACTTTTTCCACAAACAATGTTCCCTTCTGTCATGTTCAACATGAAACGCTGCCATCCACAAACAATGTTCCCTTCTGTCATGTTCAACATAAAACGATGCCATCCACAAACAATGTTCCCTTCTGTCATGTTCAACATAAAACGCTGCCATCCACAAACAATGTTCCCTTCTGTCATGTTCAACATGAAACGATGCCATCCACAAACAATGTTCCCTTCTGTCATGTTCAACATAAAACGCTGCCATCCACAAACAATGTTCCCTTCTGTCATGTTCAACATGAAACGCTGCCATCCACAAACATCTACAAGACGCACACTTTTTCATCAACAGTTTGTTTTACATTGACCTTTTCTTCATATTTGGGGCTTCTCTCCTCGTTGTTTTCGATGTGGCCCTTGCATTGTCCCTTTACGATCTGAGTTTCGTTTTCTATCTGAAGAAGATTTCCAAGCCCTTCCCGCCTGAGCAGTAGGGCTGTCATCAGCGTGATAGTTGTTCCCTGTTGCCCAAACAAGACTCGCTGCTGAACTGTTGCTGCAACTGTGCTGTCACGCAGACGATGGCAACATTTCATGATCTCGATGGTTTTCAGCTTTGACATTTAGAAGAAGCTGTCTGTAGAGAAAGAAAATACTCAAAACCCACAAGTAGATATCCAAATTGAAGGAATAGACCTGGAGACATTTCAGAACAACAACTACCTTGGTCATACTATAACTAATAATGGAAAATGTAAAACTTAAAAAAAAAAAAGAATAGGAATGGCAAAAAGTAAGTTTAATGTCACGAAAAATATACTAACATCAAAACAAATAACATCAGGGCTAATACTAAGAATTGCAAAATGTTATATCTTCTCAAAATTTCTATATGGTGCAGAAACGTGGACAATAGACAAGAAAACAGAACAGAGAATTGAAGCCTTTGAAATATATATATTTGATATTATTTATATGTTTATTGTTTATTAATTATATATATATTTGAATTATATATATATATATATATATATATATATATATATATATATATATATATATATATATAAATAGGTAAAATTGGATGGAAAGAAAAGGAAACAAACGATGAAGTCTTAAAACAACTAAAAATGAAAAAAGAGCTAATAAACACAATTCAAACAAGATAAATGCGATTTTTGGGCATTGTTAAAAGACACAACAGGTTACTAAAAGTAATCTTGGAGGGGAAAATACAGGGTAAAAGAGGCAGAGGCAGACCAATACTAACATGGACAAGTAACATCAAAAGATGGACAAATCAGCCTATGACAATCTGCACCATGAAATCAAGAGACAGAGCAGAATGGCGCTCCATGGTAGCTAACCTTCGTTGCGGAGATGGTACTCGATGATGATGCTGATGATGTTTGTAGAAGTTGATTATTGTTTGCTGAAAGTGAAGACTTCTCGATATGGCTCCTAAATATATTCAAGTGATGAGAGTTTGAAGAGATACTCGCTCCTGCTTCCCATGTGCGTACTCTGATGGTGGGGACGAGTTGCTTGCTCTTTGCTTGTGTGGGCAAGAAATGAACGAAATGCATTATTTGATGACGCAAGCAGAGCAAGTATATCCGGAGTGATCTCAAGTGATGTGAGGCACCCTTATAGCATCCCAGTTCAACACTCAGGGCCATCAGGGTAAGGCGGATGTCCTAGTTTCTGGCCTAGTGTCATGTTCTTCTGACAGTCGCAGTCAATTCACTTTAGAGAATCGTCTGATCGCCCGTATGGGTTTCCTCAACCCACGGGGCATCAATGTATCCCTGTCTCACAAGTAACCCCTTTCTTCCCCTCCTATTTTCTTTCTTTCACTCACTTCTTCCCTCTTTTCCCCACGTATCTCCTCTCCCTTTATCCCTTCACTGCTCTGGTTTTGGCCCCCTCAGGGAATTTTCTGGGTCTGTACTACACATCTTGATAATTCTCTATCACGTCTCACTTATCGCTACGGTGTATGAGGAATGTGTCGCTGGTTCGCTCGCTTTCACACTCTTCAATATTTCTAATCAATACTAGTCCCTCATTACGCCACACTTATCACGAAGGTATCTGGGGTATGTCTGCTGAGTCTGTTTACTTCCACGCTCTCATAGATCCCCAGTTTTTACCTGTGTCACGCTTGACTGAATCACAATACGCCTGACCTCCGGTCTGACTGTCTAGCAGGCCTTTCTACTGGCATTTGACAGCCATATTTCACTGAGCGGACGGATTCTACCTACAAGCTAAGTCACATTTTTATATGTAATCAGTTTTCTATATATACTTACACTTTCACATTTCCACATTTTAACTATTCTCCATCATGTAGCACATTCTCTCTCTCTCTCTCTCTCTCTCTCTCTCTCTGTCTCTCACGTATCACCATTTCATCTCTTGTCCCTCTGTCCACTTCTCCTTAACTTCCCGGTCTCAATCATCCTAGATATAATAGTATTTATCTGTGATTTACCGTTAGCTGTCGTAAGTCTCGTTCTTTGAAGAAGGCAGCATGTAGGCCGGTACGTCAGTATTTTCTTGTGTTCCTATTTTGTAAAGATGTCACCATACCTTATAGGAGTGTTCGTAACACCCCACCACCGGCTCCTTGCTACCAGCTTTACCGTAGCAGTGCATTTATTCCCCTCCTCCCTTTCCCCTTAAAACTACTTACATTTGGTCGCGTACATAACTTCTCGTTACAGGGTGAGAGAGAGAAAGAGAGAGAGAGAGAGAGAGAGATGGTGAGAGAGAAGTGGGTCCTAGGCGCAGTCTGACCTAATATCGTTGAAGAAAATGAGCAAAAAGATAATAATAAAATATTATGAAGATTCATGGCCACCCATTCCAGTCGATAGAGCGTACGCATATGTTATCTACGTGGTTCCCGATTTAATCTCAAGCGGTTTTGATAGTAATTATTGTGTGTGTTCTTCACCCACATCATTGAACCAACAATAGGTAAGTCGTGAAGGATAAACTCTGTTCTCGAATTTTGCGCGGTCTTTTTGTCTGGGATATCTTTTTTCTTAACAACGACACCTGTTGGAGGCAAGTGGGAGATACATCTTTATTTTTGTCTGAGATATCTTTTTTCTTAACAACGACACCTGTTGAAGGCAAGTGGGAGATACATCTTTATTTTTGTCTGAGATATCTTTTTTCTTAACAACGACACCTGTTGGAGGCAAGTGGGAGATACATCTTTATTTTTGTCTGAGATATCTTTTTTCTTAACAACGACACCTGTTGGAGGCAAGTGGGAGATACATCTTTATTTTTGTCTGAGATATCTTTTTTCTTAACAACGACACCTGTTGAAGGCAAGTGGGAGATACATCTTTATTTTTGTCTGAGATATCTTTTTTCTTAACAACGACACCTGTTGAAGGCAAGTGGGAGATACATCTTTATTTTTGTCTGGGATATCTTTTTTCTTAACAGCGACACCTGTTGGAGGCAAGTGGGAGATACATCTTTATTTTTGTCTGAGATATCTTTTTTCTTAACAACGACACCTGTTGGAGGCAAGTGGGAGATACATCTTTATTTTTGTCTGAGATATCTTTTTTCTTAACAACGACACCTGTTGGAGGCAAGTGGGAGATACATCTTTATTTTTGTCTGAGATATCTTTTTTTCTTAACAACGACACCTGTTGAAGGCAAGTGGGAGATACATCTTTATTTTTGTCTGAGATATCTTTTTTCTTAACGACACCTGTTGGAGGCAAGTGGAAGATACATCTTTATTTTTGTCAAACAGTCGGATATTAATTTCCCTGAAGATATATTGTTGAGGCAATAGAGAGAGGGAAGAAACCAATGGAGAGAGAGAGAGAGAGAGAGAGAGACAGGCAGACAGACAGGCGGGCAGACAGGCAGACAGACAGGCAGACAGACAGGAACGCAGGCAGGCAGACAGACAGACAGACAGTGTGAAAGATCGATAGAACGCGAAATATAGAAAAGTATAAATGAACAAGAATTTTAATAATATTGTTGTTAACGTTCTTGTTTGCTCTGATGTTTTGTTTCGATGCTGCTATTATTAAGGTATAAGTTTGCATTTACATCTTGAAGTTAGCATTAATGTCTTGATTTTTCCTCGTCTGTTTTGATTACAACTATTAAACAGTATTTCGGTCTTAAACTGCTTCAATGATTGCACTTCTCCTACTTGTTAATGGCTACAGCAAATCTTCAGCAAAATCAAAATCTAATTGGCTTTAACCAATATCCATTGTACTGTTGCTTCTCTGTCTCATGTTGTTTGTTGAATCAAGATGATGAAGATTGTTGGGAACAGCATAACAACAAACCTTCAAAACCCATATATAACCAAGACAAACATTACAATGCATAGTTAATTATGATCACATCGTTGTGTAGATCAACTTTTGGTAATTAATTATTATTGATGGCCCTGATTCCTACCTGTTGGTGTGGTCTTGTCTCGCTGCGACAAACGAACTCGTTGGGAGTGGCTCAAATCTGAACTGCACGAGCTAGGGTCGTTTCTCCTAAACAAAGAAATGAAACATCAGATCTGAGTTGTTTTCTGGAGATTCTCTTCTCCATTAGTGATCAACACAGAAATCACATCAGAGAGAAAACTAACATGGAGAAGACAACCTTGACCCCGTCGTTGTGCTAACAATGTCAGGCGTGGACAAGATGTCCCTGAACAAGAAATAAGATCGTGACAGAGGTTGATAACAGAAGTCAGCTTGAGTAAACAATTAGAAGAAAAGAACTAACAATACGATTAAGAAAAGCAACCATAGGAGAACATATAACAACAAATTTCAATTGGCTTGACCACGTGTCAAAAACCGCTAACCGAGATGCACACAGCAACCAACGAACGGAAACAACATATACTGAAGGAGACCTTGAACAAGATAAATTGACGGAACATTAATAACACTCGGAAACGTACGCAAGAGAAGAGACCTACCAAAAACCGTAGAGCATCTCTCCCCTCGACGCAGAAAGGTAACTGAGGTAGAAACTATAAAGACAAGAAGTTATAAAATACATCAACACAGGACCATACATGCGGTTCTAAGAGTATGTTAATATATGGCACTCATATTTATTATCTCTATTTGTTATTGATAATGTCATGAGACTGATCATAGACGAAGGCCTGTATAGGTTCATAAAACTGAAGGAAACGATGCAGTATAAATGTTGGGATGCAAATATTGTTACAAAAGATAACCTGCAGAGTTATTTTTAAATAAATCATTTACACTAACACAAAATATCATTTTGTAAAATACCCCAAAATGCCATGTGACTAATCTGTTGCCTGTCTTGACTTACAAAATATCAAACCACCTTATCTTACTTGACATTCTAAAGTAACATATTTACTTGACTTGACCAAACACTATACGACCTGTACCCAGTGCTTTTTTTCCTAGAAGAAAGGTACTGGTACTCACTCTGAAGTTGTTATTATATCTACTCCTACACTTTTACCATATCCTCTTACATACCCTTGTCGTCTCTAGACCCTACCACATTAGGCTCACCTAATTGTGGTTGAAGAGCTTGTGCGCCTCCGTGAGCAATGCCAGCGGGAGCTTAGCTCCTGGCATGGTCACCCACGCTGGACAGGTCCTTGGTGAGGGGCCAGACAAAGGAGCCGGGAGTAGATGGAACCCTTTAAGTGAAGACGCAGAACCCACCGGCGAGTGGTACAAGCTCTGGTCTGGACTAATCCATCCCCACTTCATGGGCTAAATGCTTCTCTGTCTTTTCTCCTCTTTCTGTCTTCTATCAAACAGGCAGGTGGTGCTCAAGAGCTCAGGAGACCAGACCACCTATGAGAGAGAAAACTCTACACTAAGCTCGGGCAGATGGTGCTCGTAAACCCCGGAGGGCCGATCATCTAAGGGCAGAATCTCCCCCTACAGAAGAGACAATCTACTGCCTGCAGGAAGATTGGAGACAATCAAAGGCTAAGGAAAGTAAACCTGAATAAAATTTTGGCAGAAATCGGATGCACTGGGCCATTGACGCAGAACATAGTGCAACGTTCTAACATGTACAGAGTCAGAGAGAGTCTCTAGATCGTTTCTTGCTTTGGGTACCAATTGCAGATTAACGAACTAGGAGCAGCTGTCTACATAATTGCTAAGGTTGAACTTACATTATATATATATATAATTACACAAATTTTTTTTATGGAAACAAGTGCCGTTACTGGCCGTGAAGATTTGACAGCAACGTTCACGCTTTCAACATCTACTTGATATACCCTCGTCGTTTGTAGATCACTTCTTGCTTTGGGTTTCAACTGCAGGGTGAAGACCTCGAAGTAGTCGTGAATCCGCATGGCTTACCTGACCTGACCAACAACACACCTTCCTACCAGTGTGTTACCTTACCTGACCTGACCAACAACACACCTTCCGACCAGTGTGTTACCTTACCTAACATGACCAACAACACACCACACGACCAGTGTGTTACCTTACCTGACCTGACCAACAACACACCACACGACCAGTGTGTTACCTTACCTGACCTGACCAACAACACACCACACGACCAGTGTGTTACCTTACCTGACCTGACCAACTACACACCACACGACCAGTGTGTTACCTTACCTGATATAAACCAACAACACACCTTCCGACCAGTGTGTTACTTTACCTGACATGACCAACAACACACCTTCCAACCAGTGTGTTACCTTACCTGACATGACCAACAACACACCACACGACCAGTGTGTTACCTTACCTGACATGACCAACAACACACCTTCCGACCAGTGTGTTACTTTACCTGACATGACCAACAACACACCTTCCAACCAGTGTGTTACCTTACCTGACATGACCAACAACACACCACACGACCAGTGTGTTACCTTACCTGACCTGACCAACAACACACCTTCCTACCAGTGTGTTACCTTACCTGACCTGACCAACAACACACCTTCCGACCAGTGTGTTACCTTACCTAACATGACCAACAACACACCACACGACCAGTGTGTTACCTTACCTGACCTGACCAACAACACACCACACGACCAGTGTGTTACCTTACCTGACCTGACCAACAACACACCACACGACCAGTGTGTTACCTTACCTGACCTGACCAACAACACACCACACGACCAGTGTGTTACCTTACCTGATATAAACCAACAACACACCTTCCGACCAGTGTGTTACTTTACCTGACATGACCAACAACACACCTTCCAACCAGTGTGTTACCTTACCTGACATGACCAACAACACACCACACGACCAGTGTGTTACCTTACCTGACATGACCAACAACACACCACTGGACCAGTGTGTTACCTTACCTGACATGACCAACAACACACCACACGACCAGTGTGTTACCTTACCTGACATGACCAACAACACACCTTCCGACCAGTGTGTTACTTTACCTGACATGACCAACAACACACCTTCCAACCAGTGTGTTACCTTACCTGACATGACCAACAACACACCACACGACCAGTGTGTTACCTTACCTGACCCACATTACCACAAATATTACCCGTATATTATCAGATTGCACGATTTGCATCTTACCACACTTGACCAACAACACACCATGCGACGTGTTCCTTGCTTCATTTAACCTAACATATAACACACCCTTACCTGACCAGATCTACAACACACCATGAGACTTGTTCCTTGCTTCACTTAACCTAACATATGACACACCCTTACCTGACCAGATCTACAACACACCATGAGACTTGTTCCTTGCTTCACTTAACCTAATATATGACACACCCTTACCTGATCGGATCTACAATTTTGTACAAAGTTCCATCACACTTTGTACTTGATGCACTTTTGCTGGTCATCACGTAGATCTCGCCTGGAATGTCAAAATGTTGCGACATGAAAAAGTACACAAGTCGGTTTAGTAACAGGAACAAAGAAAGAGAGACGCGAAATAAAGAGGCTGGTTCATCTGTAAGATTACATTGATGGTTATGGAAGGCCTCGGTATCACTGCGAACGAATTACATTCCATAATTGCTCAACTTCCCGTGCCAGTGGAATCATCTAAATTAATATCTCATCTCCCAAATAAAGAAAGGTAGCTGTAGTCCCCATCATGGCAGTTTCAGCAAACGGCAAAAAACATAAGGCGAAACCGCACAGAAAGTGAACACAACCATCTGTTTCCCGTCATACGAAATCATCATGCATTGTAATGAATCGGAATATCGTAACATGATCGAAACGGATGAAACACACAACTTCCGGTGTGCACAAAGCACTTAACTCGGTAGCTCTTTCATCAAGGGAGCCTTGATAGATCAGTGGTTAGTGAACTGGACTACAAAGGACAAAAGGTAGGGTTCGATCCCAAACGACGGCTTCCAGTTCACCTAGCCTTTAATGGGTACCGAATTTTTTTTTTCTGGGAAAGTAAAGCGGCATGGGCGTAATACCGACCACATTATCTCAAAAATCATATGCTGAATGAAGGTCTGTAAAATTTATGGTCACTAACGCCATAATCCCTATTCGCCACTTGGCGTGACGGGGGTATTTTACTTTTTTTTTTTCTTTCATAAAACCGGACTTGGAATATGAGGAAACTGCAACAAGGAACATTTCAGACCGTGTCATGTTATAGCATATATGGTACATAAAAGGAGAGAAGAAAGATGCAGAGTTCATAACAGATACAGGGTCCAAAGGCGACCAGAGAGGAAACCATCAACGGAGCTCCAATATCATTAGGTGACTAATGGGGTTGCCAGAAGAGCAAGAGCTATTTTTTTATCTATCGCTGCCCGGTTAGGCAGGTGCATAGGAAAAAGTGAAGAGGTGGGTGAAAGTAATGATGAAGATGATGATGAAGAAATAGAAAAAAAAGAGATAAAGAACAATAAGTAAAGAACGATTAGAAAAACGAACAAAATGAAGATCAATAAGAACATGAAAAAGGTAGAAAACAAGTAAAAGTATAAACTAATACCATAAAATGTTAACTAATAAGAAAATAGTAATTAATAAGATAGAGTATTAACTAATAAACAGAAAATCATTTTGAGAAAATCAGCAGTAATGAAGTTAATGATGTAGAAACAAACTACTTTAAACAAGTCAACAAATGATATGATGAGATGATGATAATTGTGATGACGGTGATGATGATGATGATAATGATGATGCTGATATTACAAGCAACAAGGTAGATGCCCTACCGTCCTCATCTTCACCAAAAGACAGGGGAAGATCATGAAGGGTGCCCACAAGTCCCCCCTGACACAGTGATGGTCCGCAGAGATGAACATCTTTGTTGACCCACACACCGTCGGACTCGGTCAGTGAGAACAAGCGCCTGGGATACAGAAAGTCCTTCATTGTTCGCTCAAGAAAGGTTGCCCAAACTCATAATCAATTTCTGTTGGAAACTTTTTATGGAATGTTGTGAAGGCTGAGATCTTATATTTTCTCGACCTTAAAACAACATGTGTTTCTCTTAATGCAGTGGTCTATAGTCCGTTCATAATTTCATGAACAAATTTGCTTTAGATTTGCGTGAAAACTACCTGTTAGATCATAGTGATTTTTTGCGCGAAACCTTAGAATATCAATGGCACAAAAACACTGTTGTTCTTTATTCCACAGATAGAACAGATTTTACACATCGGTGAATTCCTTTTTGATCTTTTAAGTCCATGGGAAATAAGTTCATTCAAATTTTATATTCTACAGCAAACATGTTAATTTCCGGTTCAATTATTTTCAGTATCAACAAAATACCTTTATAGATCAAGTAATCGTGTGTGTTGCCCGTTATGTGTAATTGCAAACATAACTCTAGTTGACTCAGTTGGTCTTGCTCTACGGTCACCATTAAATCCCAAGGTGTCCTAACTGCACACCAAATTGGGTGATGGTAGAGACATTTTGATATAGAAAAGTATTTGTTACAATTGTACATACACCAAAGAATGTGCTGAACATCAGCTTACTCATCTATTGCTGTTATTCGGTCTGTCAACAAAATGTGGTCTTCATCATTCCGAGTCTAACGATTCCAAAAGTTTGATAATGGTGAAAGTCTGGACAAATTTTAATCCATCTCGTTGCCAGTACTCGTCTTCCACCCGTAGCACATGTGCAACACACTTATGTCAGACCTTGAACATCACATATTTTAAACATTCTGTTCTGCATCTTTTTCTTTGACTTTTGCCCACAAGCTGGATCGGATTGATGTACACATGATATACAGGGAGTCACAGCGAAGTGTGGCAGTGTTCCTCAATGATTCTGTCAATGTGATCCTCACAAGCTCCAACAGCTCACGTTTTAAATAAGTATCGTCGAATTTGACATTTTCCTTAGCAAGCCATGTTCTACTTTGATTTTTTGGGTATTTGATGCAGTTAGTACTTTGTCTTCCGTTGACACAGCGTTGTGACAAGATGCATTATCCATTACTATACATGAAGGTCTATACAGGATAGAAGAAGATCGTTCTCTAACCATTTCCTGAAAGTGTGTTCATTTCTGTGCGGTAGTCCCTACCGTCGGTACTTTTTTTTATTGGAAATATATATTCTTATATATAAAATGTTTCCAATGTTTATATTATATGTTTCCAATATAAAATATATATTCCAATATATTTTATATTGGAAACATATTCACTGCTCCACACGAGCGGTATCAGGGTCTCACGTGTTATCACACAATCAATACTCCACACGAACGGTGTCAGGGTCTCACGTGTTATCACACATTCACGACTCCACACGAACAGTGTCAGGGTCTCACGTGTTATCACATATTCACGACTCCACACGAACGGTGTCAGGGTCTCACGTGTTATCACATATTCACGACTCCACACGAACGGTGTCAGGGTCTCACGTGTAATCACATATTCACGACTCCACACGAACGGTGTCAGGGTTTTACGTGTTATCACATATTCACGACTCCACACGATCGGTGTCAGGGTCTCACATGTTATCACATATTCACGTCCCAACACGAACGGTGTCAGGGTCTCACGTGTTATCACATATTCACGACTCCACACGATCGGTGTCAGGGTCTCACGTGTTATCACATATTCACGACTCCTCACGAACGGTGTCAGGGTCTCACGTGTTATCACACATTCACGACTCCTCACGAACGGTGTCAGGGTCTCACGTGTTATCACACATTCACGACTCCTCACGAACGGTGTCAGAGTCTCACGTGTTATCACGCATTCACAACTCCACACGAACGGTGTCAGGGTCTCACGTGTTATCACACATTCACGACTCCTCGCGAACGGTGTCAGAGTCTCACGTGTTATCACGCATTCACAACTCCACACGAACGGTGTCAGGGTCTCACGTGTTATCACACATTCACGATTCCTCACGAACGGTGTCAGAGTCTCACGTGTTATCACGCATTCACAACTCCACACGAACGGTGTCAGGGTCTCACGTGTTATCACACATTCACGACTCCTCGCGAACGGTGTCAGAGTCTCACGTGTTATCACGCATTCACAACTCCACACGAACGGTGTCAGGGTCTCACGTGTTATCACGCATTCACAACTCCACACGAACGGTGTCAGGGTCTCACGTGTTATCACGCATTCACAACTCCACACGAACGGTGTCAGAGTCTCACGTGTTATCACACATTCACGACTCCTCACGAACGGTGTCAGGGTCTCACGTGTTATCACACATTCACGACTCCTCACGAACGGTGTCAGAGTCTCACGTGTTATCACACATTCACGACTCCTCACGAACGGTGTCAGGGTCTCACGTGTTATCACACATTCACGACTCCTCACGAAAGGTGTCAGGGTCTCACGTGTTATCACACATTCTCTTTTTTGTGGTCGTGTTTTAGTGGTTATCATCAGCCTGGAAAATTGACCCCCCTCCCCACAGCACCACAATCGTTCACCACATCATTCACACTACACGTTTTTATTTATTTTCCTCAGCGACTGATCGAATATGGCAGAAAGTGACTGTCACCTTGTCATGTATCGACTGTAGAGCAGCAACAGTATCCTCGACTCATCACTTTTCGCCGATTACCCTAAATCTATCCTTTGCCGAGCATCTCTGTCTCATTTTGTTTGTTTGTTCAAAGTTCTTCTTGATTTGTTATGTTTTTATTTTAGGTAAGCAGTGCACTGCTTGTTATATTTAGCACTTATTTCTTAATATCTTCTGACAGTCTGTTTATCGTTGTATGCATTGTCCTTTGATCGTATCAATAATGTAGTTAGATTTAGATAAGTACAATAGTATAGATCAATTACCTATTAGTATAATCTCCATATATGTACTGTCCCAACAAGGCAGGATTTTCACAGCCGTGATAGAACACGCCTCCTATCACTGCATGACCAATCGTGTGATTGTATACATGAATGGGCAGTTCCTCAGGCCCTGTGGATGTTATAGAGTGGAAACAAACACACATATGGTTTTATCGAGATAAAGAGATTTTCGTTAACAAAACAATGAATGGTAGCTACAAAACACATCTGACTGTGATGGTCAGAGGACACGGGTGTGAGAATTATGTCTGTTTATTTCGTCATCTCCAGTCTGTGTCATGGCACATTCAATATACGATATGCCACTCATACACATGGGATTTAAACTAAACCATCATTATATTTCTAATCTTCAAATATGAATACCACCACCACGATCAGGTGGCATGCTTTTTCCAGAATGTTACATTCACCACAGTGCGCCTGAAAGGATATGTCTCTCGCCAGATCTCCCACTTCTTCTGTTAAGTTCAATATCGCCTTGATGTCTTTAAACCACCTTATTCTTGGTCTGCCCCTGAGGTGTCGTAGTTATGAATACACTTCCTGATTGTTAATGTCTCATAGCTGATCGAGATTTAAGGGAAACCAACTTTGACTATTGAAACTCGGGTGATTTTGTGTCTTTTCTCCATCTGTGGCCGTTTGCCTTAACATAACTGGAACTGACTGACATTATATCTGGCTGACAACTCTACACGTCATCACATCTTCAGCCAGTAGCCTTGGACATACTGTCTCTGTCTATCATCTCATAACCAATGCAGACAATCTCTTTGTAATCACTTTGGAGTCCTTCATGTGGATCGATGTGCCAAGCCAACCTAAAATTCCATGGTTAAGGATTATGAGCCGGCGCTACGGTGTTCGTCAGTCCTGGGCGCATTCTTTAGTGTGAATAACGCGTTTTATGTGCATCTATTGTTGACAATGTTGTGCCCTTACTTCATTAACGGGGACGATCTTATATCCCTAACCGCATGCTCGAATAAGAAGGGCGAAATGATAAAGATATCGAAGTTGTCCGTTTCACACTGCCAGATTTGTCAGATTGAGGTTTTACAGTGCTCAGTGACACAGCAGACTGAATATAAAACAATTAAGAAATAGACATGAGAAAAATATAAGAACAGGCAGAGAGAGGTAAGGTAAGAAGTAAATTACTTCACAGAGGCTTTGGTGAGTATTCCCTTGTGATACATCTCTTCGTAGTGTTGGACTTTATGTCTATGTAATATCAACAGCAATTTCAAACAATAACGTTTACTTAATAATGAGGTTCAAATTAACAATGCATTGGAAATCCAGCTGGATAATCTTGAAGAAAACCCGGCTCCGCGAAGTGATAACCGAGTGGCATCTGTTAACGGTCTACGGTTATTAATCTTTTTTTTTTATAACATCATTTTATTATACACAACAATGTTCGTTTCTGGAGGTTCTATTCTTGTCTTTTACAAAAGTATTATCGTTGGTGGGAGTTTTCATAGTGCTGCCTTTAATACTACAGGACAGGACAGTTATACAGTTATTTACTCAAATTACGCTATATAATAACTAGAACAACCGAAGCAATTAAAAAATTATAAATAGACTTAGTTTGATATATTAAAATGACGAATCAACAACTACCACAGGAGCATTCGTTGCGTAATACAAGGATGGCATAAGTCAACTATTTATTGACAAGTGGACTTAAATTACGATCACCACATACAAGCCGAATGTCTGTTGACCTGGCAATGTAATAGGCCAAACTTCATAGGATAATATACGTTAATTCCATTGCTGATTGTTGTCTTTCAAGATACTTGTTGACAAAATAATAAACAAATTGATGAATGTGTTCTGACATGAATTGTTAGTTAATCAATTACTTAAATATGATAAGGGATCCCCGATAGCTCAGTGGTTAGTGAACTGGACTACAAAGGACAAAGAGGTCGGGTCTGATTCTGATCGACGGCTTCAGGATTCACCCAGCCTTAAATGGGTACCGGATTTTTTTTTCTGGGAAAGTAAAGCGGACCAAGCGTAATACCGACCACATCACCCATAAATTCATGTGCCGAAGGACTATAAAAGTTATGATTACTAACACCATATTCCCTTTAAGCCACTTGGCGTGACGGGGCTCTTTACTTTTCTTTACTTTTTAAATATGATAAATGTGTTGCTGTTTAGAAAGTATTTCTCTTGTATAATATTTCACTTCCTGAATCCCTTTTGTTCTTAATAATCAGCCATGATAGAATCATTGTTCATATTTCAAAAACGATTATACTGACTGAGCCACCGTTTAACGCAATAACTGAATGGCGCCTAACGATTACTACTCTAACTCTCCGATTATAATCATGCAAATCAAAGCGAAGCTGTAATTCTTACATTGAAGATACATGAGATATGGTAATTCTTACATTGAAGATACATGAGACAAGGTAAATCTTACATTGAAGATACATGAGACAAGGTAAATCTTACATTGAAGATACATGAGACAAGGTAAATCTTACATTGAAGATACATGAGACAAGGTAAATCTTACATTGAAGATACATGAGACAAGGCAATTCTTACATTGAAGATACATGAGACAAGGTAAATCTTACATTGAAGATACATGAGACAAGGTAAATCTTACATTGAAGATACATGAGATATGGTAATTCTTACATTGAAGATACATGAGACAAGGTAAATCTTACATTGAAGATACATGAGACAAGGTAAATCTTACATTGAAGATACATGAGATATGGTAATTCTTACATTGAAGATACATGAGACAAGGTAAATCTTACATTGAAGATACATGAAATATGGTAATTCTTACATTGAAGATACATGAGACAAGGTAAATCTTACATTGAAGATACATGAGACAAGGTAAATCTTACATTGAAGATACATGAGACAAGGTAAATCTTACATTGAAGATACATGAGACAAGGTAAATCTTACATTGAAGATACATGAGACAAGGTAAATCTTACATTGAAGATACATGAGACAAGGTAAATCTTACATTGAAGATACATGAGACAAGGTAAATCTTACATTGAAGATACATGAGACAAGACAAAATCACTCTCACACTTACCTATGCGTCCACACAATGCCTTATCGTAGCATTCAAATCCCTCCCGAGCTCTCCAACCGTAGTTTGCTCCCTTCTTAATTTCATTTATCTCCTCGAACTTGTTTTGGCCGACATCACCACACAGTATACGGCCCCTAGACTTTCCTTTCAATAGTTCAGTCAAAACAATCACAACATGTTATTTGTAGCTTGATACATAAAATATTACACACAAACAACAATATAGTTATCATACACTGCCATTCTTCTTCGGTTGTTAGTGAATTCGCTAGCGATATGTCTTATATTGTGCATTTCAGTTCATCCTTCTCTCCTGTAGAATGTCCACCAAGTTCTCTTTCTCTCCTGTAGAATGTCCACCAAGTTCTCTTTCTCTCCTGTAGAATGTCCACCAAGTTCTCCTTCTTTCCTGTAGAATGTCCACCAAGTTCTCTTTCTCTCCTGTAGAATGTCCACCAAGTTCTCCTTCTCTCCTGTAGAATGTCCACCAAGTTCTCCTTCTCTCCTGTAGAATGTCCACCAAGTTCTCCTTCTCTCCTGTAGAATGTCCACCAAGTTCTCTTTCTCTCCTGTAGAATGTCCACCTAGTTCTCCTTCTCTCCTGTAGAATGTTTACCAAGTTCTCCTTCTCTCCTGTAGAATGTTTACCAAGTTCTCTTTCTCTTCTGTAGAATGTCCACCAAGTTCTCCTTCTCTCCTGTAGAATGTTTACCAAGTTCTCCTTCTCTCCTGTAGAATATTTACCAAGTTCTCCTTCTCTCCTGTAGAATGTTTACCAAGTTCTCCTTTTCTCGTGTAAAATGTTTACCAAGTTCTCCTTCTCTCCTGTAGAATGTTTACCAAGTTCTCCTTCTCTCCTGTAGAATGTTTACCAAGTTCTCCTTCTCTCCTGTAGAATGTCTACCAAGTTCTCCTTCTCTCCTGTAGAATGTCCACCAAGTTCTCCTTCTCTCCTGTAGAATGTTTAACAAGTTCTCCTTCTCTCCTGTAGAATGTTTACCAAGTTCTCCTTCTCTCCTATAGAATGTCCATCAAGTTCTCCTTCTCTACTGTAGAATGTCGACCAAGTTTTCATTCTCTCCTGTAGAATGTCCACCAAGTTCTCCTTCTCTCCTGTAGAATGTCTACCAAGTTCTCCTTCTCTCCTGTAGAATGTTTACCAAGTTCTCCTTCTCTCATGTAGAATGTTTACACCAAGTTCTCTTTCTCTCCTGTAGAATGTCCACCAAGTTCTCTTTCTCTCATGTAGAATGTCCATCACGTCATCCTTATTTCATGTAGAATGTCCATCAAGTCCTCCTTCTCTCATGTAGAATGTCCACCAAGTTCTTCTTCTCTCATGTAAAAATGTCCACCAAGTTCTCCTTCTCTCCCGTAGAATGTCCACCAAGTTCTCCTTCTCTCCTGTAGGATGTCCACCAAGTTCTCCTTCTCTCTTGTAGAATGTCCATTAAGTTCTTCTTTTCACCTGTAGAATGTTTACCAAGTTCTCCTTCTCTCATGTAAAATGTTTACCAAGTTCTCCTTCTCTCCTGTAGAATGTTTACCAAGTTCTCCTTCTCTCCTGTAGAATGTTTACCAAGTTCTCCTTCTCTCCTGTAGAATGTCTACCAAGTTCTCCTTCTCTCCTGTAGAATGTCCACCAAGTTCTCCTTCTCTCCTGTAGAATGTTTAACAAGTTCTCCTTCTCTCCTGTAGAATGTCCACCAAGTTCTCCTTCTCTCCTGTAGAATGTTTACAAGTTCTCCTTCTCTCCTGTAGAATGTCTACCAAGTTCTCCTTCTCTCCTGTAGAATGTCCACCAAGTTCTCCTTCTCTCCTGTAGAATGTTTAACAAGTTCTCCTTCTCTCCTGTAGAATGTTTACCAAGTTCTCCTTCTCTTCTATAGAATGTCCATCAAGTTCTCCTTCTCTCCTGTAGAATGTCGACCAAGTTCTCCTTCTCTCCTGTAGAATGTCCACCAAGTTCTCCTTCTCTCCTGTAGAATGTTTACCAAGTTCTCCTTCTCTCCTGTAGAATGTTTACCAAGTTCTCCTTCTCTCCTGTAGGATGTCCACCAAGTTCTCCTTCTCTCCTGTAGAATGTCCACCAAGTTCTCTTTCTCTCATGTAGAATGTCCATCACGTCATCCTTATCTCATGTAGAATGTCCATCAAGTCCTCCTTCTCTCATGTAGAATGTCCACCAAGTTCTTCTTCTCTCATGTAAAAATGTCCACCAAGTTCTCCTTCTCTCCCGTGGAATGTCCACCAAGTTCTCCTTCTCTCCTGTAGGATGTCCACCAAATTCTCCTTTTCTCATGTAGAATGTCCACCAGTTCTCCTTCCCTCATGTAGGATGTCTACCAAGTTCTCCTTCTCTCCTGTAGAATGTCCGCCAAGTTCTCCTTCTCTCATGTAGGATGTCCACCAAGTTCTCCTTCGCTCATGTAGGATGTCCACCAAGTTCTCCTTCTCTCATGTAGGATGTCCACCAAGTTCTCCTTCTGTCATGTAGGATGTCCACCAAGTTCTCCTTCTCTCATGTAGAATGTCCACCAAGTTCTCCTTCTCTCATGTAGGATGTCCACCAAGTTCTCCTTCGCTCATGTAGGATGTCCACCAAGTTCTCCTTCTCTCATGTAGGATGTCCACCAAGTTCTCCTTCTCTCATGTAGGATGTCCACCAAGTTCTCCTTCTCTCATGTAGAATGTCCACCAAGTTCTCCTTCTCTCATGTAGAATGTCCACCAAGTTCTCCTTCTCTCATGTAGGATGTCCACCAAGTTGTCCTTTTCTCATGTAGGATGTCCACCAAGTTCTCCTTCTCTCATGTAGAATGTCCACCAAGTTCTCCTTCTCTCATGTAGAATGTCCACCAAGTTCTCCTTCTCTCATGTAGAATGTCCACCAAGTTCTCCTTCTCTCATGTAGGATGTCCACCAAGTTGTCCTTCTCTCATGTAGAATTTCCATCAAGTTTTCCCTCTCTCCTGTAGAATGTCCACCAAGTTCTCCGTCTCTACTTTGGAATGTCCACCAAGTTCTCCTTCATCAAGTCTCATCGCCAAAGAGTCCCAATATATCGCTGTTCTCGCGAAAATGTTGGATATAAATAGTACAATAACGTTTTTGAGCAAAGTAAGAGTGAAATAGATTGAAACGTTAGCACTTCCGCCGATACATGGATCATAATAGTGACGTTCTTGGATCAGACGAGTTCGTCGGCACCATTATATCGCTAGGCTCTTGTTACCATTGTAGTAATAAATATTCTAATATCTTCAATTTACATCATTATCCTGTTATATTCAGAATCATGCGATGAATTTTCCCCGCGTGAATTTTTCTCATAGAAACAAAGTTGAACGCATTAGAAAATAAAAGTCTAAGGAAAATACTTGGTATAGCGTGGAACGAATTCAAAACAAACGAGGAAATTAGAGAAATTGTCAATCAACCACTAATATCTTCTGTAATAAAGAAAAGACGAATGTCATATGTTGGACATGTGATGAGAAGAGATAATAACCGAATAACAAAGCAAGCCCTCAAGTGGGAAACAACAGGTAAGAGGAAAAGAGGAAGACCCAGAGAGACACTGAGAAGAACATTGATGAGAGAGGCAAGAGCAGCAGGAATCGGCTCCCTCAATGAGATAGAGCTGCTTGCACAGAACAGAGACAAATGGCGAGATTTGATAAAATATCTTTAAAAGAATTGAAAACTGCACACACAAAAATGTTGGATAAGAGAAAGAGTATCTTGGTGTAAGCCCGATGGTCCGTTGACGGCTAATAGATAGATATAATTTTCCTGCTATGAGTTTTCTTGCAATGAATTTTACCTGCAATGACATTTCCTCGCCATGCTTTTTTCTTTCGATGAATTTTTCAAGATCTTGTTTTGTTTTATGTGTACCCTAGACGTCCCAAGTTTTCTGTGACCTGTTTATTGCACCTTATTGCGAAACAACACAGTAACATTTACCTCCCCTGTCTCGGCCACACCTCCAGGTGTTTCTGAGGCCGTAAGCGTAGATCTCAGGTCGGCTGCCGGACTCTCCTACGAACGGGTTGTCTTTAGGGATGGTATAAGGTTTGCTACGATCGGAGTCCACGTCTATTCTCAACACTTTCCCGTGCAGAAGTGATCTATTTGATCATTACAAAAAGAAATAACGACTATATGTTGTTATTGGTATGCATAGTGACTGTTGTTATTGTTATGTATATTGCCTGTTATTGTTATGTATAGTGACTGTTGTTATTGTTATGTATATTGCCTGTTATTGTTATATATAGTGACTGTTGTTATTGTTATGTATATTGCCTGTTATTGTTATGTATAGTGACTGTTGTTATTGTTATGTATAGTGACTGTTGTTATTGTTATGTATAGTGACTGTTATTATTGTGTATAGTGACTGTTGTTATTGTTATGTATAGTGGCTGTTGTTATTGCTATGTATAGTGACTGTTGTTATTGTTATGTATAGTGACTGTTGTTATTGTTATGTATATTGCCTGTTATTGTTATGTATAGTGACAGTTGTTATTGTTATGTATAGTGACTGTTGTTACTGCTATGTATATTGACTGTTGTTATTGTTATGTATAGTGACTGTTGTTATTGTTATGTATAGTGACTGTTGTTATTGCTATGTATAGTTACTGTTGTTATTGTTATGTATATTGCCTGTTATTGTTATGTATAGTGACAGTTGTTATTGTTATGTATAGTGACTGTTGTTACTGCTATGTATATTGACTGTTGTTATTGTTATGTATAGTGACTGTTGTTATTGTTATGTATAGTGACTGTTGTTATTGCTATGTATAGTTACTGTTGTTATTGTTATGTATATTGCCTGTTATTGTTATGTATAGTGACAGTTGTTATTGTTATGTATCGCGCTTATTGACTTACGCGATTACGTTTTCATAAATGTCCTATTCTTAGTTGTTCTAGTTTCTATTTTTGACGATCTCATATTGATACGCCAAGGGTTAGTGAACTGGACTACTAAGGGGCAAGGGGGCCGGGTTCGATTCTTATCGACGGATACCAGGTTCAAACAAGTCTAAAACTATGATCATAAACAAAGAAAATTCTCAAGACCTACAATTAAATATCACAGTTGAAGGAATACATCTGGAGACAGTTCAGAGCTACAACTACCTGGGACATACTATAACCAGTGATGGAAAATGGAAAATTGAAATAAACAAAAGAATAGGTATGGCAAAAAGTAATTGTAATGTCATGAAAAATATACTAACAACAAAACAAATAACAATAGGGCTGAAGTTAAGAATAGCAAAATGCTACATCTTCTCAGTATTCCTGTATGGTGCAGAAACATGGACATTAGACAAGGAAACAGAACAGAAAATTTAAGCCTTTGAAATGTGGATTTATAGAAGAATAGGGAGAATTGGATGAAAAGAAAAGAAAACAAACGATGAAGTTTTAAAACAACTAAAAATAAAAAGAGAACTACTAAACACAATTGGAACAAGACAAATGCCATTTTTAGGGCATGTTAAAAGACACAACAGCCTACTAAAAGTAATATTGGAAGGGAAAATACAAGGTAAAAGAGGCAGAGGCAGACCAAGACTAACATGGACGAGTAATATCAAAAGATGGACAAACCAATCTATGACAACTTTCACCGAAAAGCAAGAAACAGAGTGGAATGGCGATCCATGGTAGCCCACCTTCGTTGCGGAGACGGCACCCGATGATGATGACCAGGTTCAAACAAGACTAAAATGGGTGCCTGATTTGTATAGGAAAGAAAGGCGCCACTGG
Source organism: Megaustenia siamemsis (assembly GCA_032433765.1). Taxonomy (NCBI): domain Eukaryota; kingdom Metazoa; phylum Mollusca; class Gastropoda; order Stylommatophora; family Ariophantidae; genus Megaustenia; species Megaustenia siamemsis. The sequence continues at coordinate 17,019,829 of JAVIAB010000124.1, forward strand.
TGGAGTAGCGACCACATTACTCAAAAAATAACATGCTAAGGGCTATAGAAACTGTAGGTACTAAGACAATATTAAATACACACTGCGATGAGGCGTAATAGGGCTTTTTCTTAATTTCGTTCTTTCTTTCCTTCTTTCTTTCCTTCTTTCTTTCTTTTTTATGTCTTTCTTCACATTTTATAGATGTTCTCAGCCCGTTGTCGTCTAAGTCTGTAGTCCACTAGAAGATTACACAGCCCGTTGTCGTCTAAGTCTGTAGTCCACTAAAAGATTACACAACCCGTTGTCGTCTAAGTTTGTAGTCCACTAGAAGATTACACAGCCCGTTGTCGTCTAAGTTTGTAGTCCACTAGAAGATTACACAGCCCGTTGTTGTCTAAGTCTGTAGTCCACTAGAAGATTACACAGCCCGTTGTCGTCTAAGTTTGTAGTCCACTAGAAGATTACACAACCCGTTGTCGTCTAAGTTTGTAGTCCACTAGAAGATTACACAACCCGTTGTCGTCTAAGTTTGTAGTCCACTAGAAGATTACACAGCCCGTTGTTGTCTAAGTCTGTAGTCCACTAGAAGATTACACAACCCGTTGTCGTCTAAGTTTGTAGTCCACTAGAAGATTACACAGCCCGTTGTTGTCTAAGTCTGTAGTCCACTAGAAGATTACACAACCCGTTGTCGTCTAAGTTTGTAGTCCACTAGAAGATTACACAGCCCGTTGTTGTCTAAGTCTGTAGTCCACTAGAAGATTACACAACCCGTTGTCGTCTAAGTCTGTAGTCCACTAGAAGATTACACAGCCCGTTGTTGTCTAAGTCTGTAGTCCACTAGAAGATTACACAGCCCGTTGTTGTCTAAGTCTGTAGTCCACTAGAAGATTACACAACCCGTTGTCGTCTAAGTTTGTAGTCCACTAGAAGATTACACAGCCCGTTGTTGTCTAAGTCTGTAGTCCACTAGAAGATTACACAACCCGTTGTCGTCTATGTTTGTAGTCCACTAGAAGATTACACAGCCCGTTGTCGTCTAAGTCTGTAGTCCACTAGAAGATTACACAACCCGTTGTCGTCTATGTTTGTAGTCCACTAGAAGATTACACAGCCCGTTGTCGTCTAAGTCTGTAGTCCACTAGAAGATTACACAACCCGTTGTCGTCTAAGTCTGTAGTCCACTAGAAGATTACACAGCCCGTTGTCGTCTAAGTCTGTAGTCCACTAGAAGATTACACAACCCGTTGTCGTCTAAGTCTGTAGTCCACTAGAAGATTACACAACCCGTTGTCGTCTAAGTTTGGTGTCCACTAGAAGATTACACAACCCGTTGTCGTCTAAGTTTGGTGTCCACTAGAAGATTACACAGCCCGTTGTCGTCTAAGTCTGTAGTCCACTAGAAGATTACACAACCCGTTGTCGTCTAAGTCTGTAGTCCACTAGAAGATTACACAGCCCGTTGTCGTCTAAGTCTGTAGTCCACTAGAAGATTACACAGCCCGTTGTCGTCTATAGCTTGTTTCATAACTGGTGCCCAACTTTTAAAATCGATAGCTTTTTAACCGCTTTTTGTAAGTTATTCAAAATTTGCATGTAAAGTTATAATGATTAGAACCCAACAGGGAATTAATTTCATTAAAAAAAAATTGGTTATTATTGTTGCTTATTTGATTTATATAAATTTATAACGACCCATTGATGTAGTCAAAACTTAATGTTTACAGTATTTTAAGTTAAAAATAGCGAGTACAAATCCATACACGGTAGAATTGACGTATTTGCACGCTTTCCCCGTGGTTTTTTTTGACACAATTAGACACTTGAGAAATTGTGTGTTCCATTTCCGTTCATTCATAGGTGTAGACGTGGAACGGTAACATTTATCATGAGTCTTAAAATGAAATTCTGCAGTTTACAAAACATCGCAATAAAAATGTATGACTATTTTTGCAAAGAGGCTAAACGAGGAAGATTATTTCATTCTTTAGAAAACCCTGAGAATAGGACACGACACATTTTGGATTTATCTAAATGGTCATTTAATCGCTGGATTCAAGCACGTGACCGTCAATGTTCAAAATATACAAAATCACAAGGAAGAGCAAAAATGTTGGATAATTTCGACAGTGAACTTATTAGAAGTGAAATTCGCAAAATGTTGGGTATGAATGAAACTGTTACAATAAGAAAATTAAAAGTATCGCCGAAAAAGAACAACAGTATTGAAATATCAAAGTCTACATTATGGAGGAATGTGAGAGCTGCAGGCTTTACATTCAGAAAGTATTCCAATGGACGACACATCATCTGTGAGAAGCCACATGTAGTAGTCATGAGAAGCAAGTGCCTACGTGAAGTAAAAGAGGTGCGCAAGCAAGGTTATGATATTGTGTACTTGGATGAAACATGGATCAATGCTCACCACACTAACCAAAGGGAATGGCAGTCATCAGATGGAAAGATTAAGAGATTAATACCTAGCAGCAAAGGACAGCGCTTGATAATTGCTCATGCAGGTAGTCGACAACATGGACTAATACAGAATGCAGAGCTCATTTTTCTTTCAAAATCCATAGACAATCGGGATTATCACTCTGAGATGAATGGTCACATATTTAGACATTGGATTGAAAATTCTGTTCTCCCATCACTAGATCGACCATCTTGCCTAATAATGGACAATGCAGCATACCACAACATTGTTGCACTTGAAGATAAAGTCACGACGTCATCCAGTACAAAAGATGCTATTAAGATATGGCTCATAAAGGAGCACATACAATTTAATAACATGTACTTAAAACCTGAATTACTATCTCTAGTAAAGCAAAAACAAAGGACAAAGATTTTTCAAATAGATAAGATTATCCAAGAGCACGGTCATATAAGTTTGAGGCTGCCACCTTACCATGCTCATTTAAATCCAATAGAACTAATCTGGGCAAAATTAAAAGGACAAGTGGCAGATGAAAATACAACATTCAAAATATGCGATGTAAAGACTCTTGCTAATCTCGCTTTATTAAATATAGACAAAGATTATTGGGCTAAATGTGAAGACCACGTCTTAAAACAGGAAGAGGAATATTGGAAAAATGATGGTTTGTGGAATGTTCAACCCCAAACAGTTATTAATCTTTTAGACTCGTCTGATTCAGAATGAAAGTATATAGCCCCCCCCCCCCCCCCCCCCAATGTTGGCCCCTATATTACCTTAAATTAGTTCAACAAACGGTCCTTATCAGGACCACACAACTGTGAAAATTGGACATACAGGTATACCTTGATATTATCGTCCGTATTCGAACTGAGAAGACAATAATTCTCCTGGTGTTTTGTCTTATCCAGTTATTTCCCCATTACGGCCACGCCTTTACCTAGTGAAAATTAATCATAGACCAGCAACTACGGTAATTTCTATTATTTAGGGGTTCACAATTTACAATTTTGACAAACATCAAATAAATTCGCCGCTTTAAGAAAACTGCAGCTGCAAGATATTTGTTAAATATACATTTAAAGGGTCTTTTGCATTCTAATAACATTTGGAAAATTTCAACAGTTTTTAACAAACGGTTACTGAGTAATAGCGTTTTGAAGTTGGGCACGTGATTTGAAACGAGCTATAGATCCCTTTTTGTGTTGGCCTCTTTGAGAACTTTCTCGTTGGTCTTTTTAGCTGTCCAGGGAACTCTCAACATTCTTCTGAGAAATCCCATCGTACTCTCATTAAAATCCTTTTTTTTAAGGTGCGGTTTCAGAGTTGGACGGTCAACCACTGATATGATTTCCTCTTCGCCAAACGCAGAAGTGAAAAAATATATTAAAAAAACAAAAACAGAGAATACCTCTACATTAGCCTTCATTGATCTGAAATAAACAAAAGCTTTTAACACCGTGAATAGAATGGGTCTATACAGGGTGCTGGAGAATGTTGGCTGTCCACCTTCATTAATCAAGATATTCAAATCATTTCACGAAAAATAAGTCTGCCTCTATCTACTTTGACGACAGATCATGCCAGCTCTTTCCGATAAATTAGGGAGTAAAACAGGGATGTGCCCATGCCTCTAACCTTTTCGGCATATTTTTCGCTGTTTTCAACACAATGCTTTGAAACCGTTTCTGGAGACATCTACATCTGTACTAGTTTTGACACCTCTTTTTTTAATATAGCACGTCTGAGGTCAAAATTTAAGATTGCTGAGATCTAAATCAAGGAGCTTCTATTCGCTGATGATGCAGCACTGGCTGCACACGATGAAACTGTTCTGCAGTCAATGATAGACAATCTAGTTAAATCCTATGATTCATTTTCCTTGTTAATAAGTATCAGGAAGACTATGGAACTCAATAGGGTGTAGCCATATCCGCTGTCAGAATATTAAATAACAAATTCCTTGAATCTGCGAGAAAGTTCACCAGCCTCGATGGTCACAACCATCATCCCCATTAAAGAGAATACAATTTTCGAATCGGAAAAGCAGCTTTGACATTTGGTAAACTTAGAGATAGAGCATGGGCCTACACCAAACTAAAACTCACAACTAAGATTCTAATTGACCAAAGTTGTATTCTTAGTACACTTTGATACGGATCATAAACATAGACTACCTATGCAGGGCTGGAGATAAGGTTAAACAGCTTTCATGATGCGGTGCTTTCGCAAGGTAATGAACATCAAATGGCAGGACAGACCATCTGTGACGTCTTACAACAAGTCAAACTCCCATCCATCATGGCAACACTTAGGGGTCGGAGACTAAGGTGACTGAGTCATGTAAGGAGAATGGCAACCAATCGTATTTCAAACAATTGTACTTGAAGAGACCAAAGAGCAGACCAGCACTGAGATATGTTTGCAACGCTTTCATTGAGTGAATTCTCTATCAGTGAAAGAAAGTGGGAAAATCTGGCTGCAGATCGTAGCACAGGGAGAACAACAACAACAACAACAACAACAACAACAACAACAACAACAACAACAACAGCAACAACGGCACAGCAACATTCGAGGCAGCGTTGATTTTAATTCAGCCGACAAAAGGCGCCGGATAAAGAGGGCGGAACCAGGCACCACGAATACGTTCATTCTGCGGTCGAATATGTCTTTTCTATATCGGTAGATTCAGCCACGATAGAAGCTGTTTAGGAAAACAGCATCCAGCATGAGACATAGAGATGTCACCAAACTACTGACTAATCATGATTGCTTGCTACCAACCGTCTGTCAAGACGCCAAACGTATATATATATATATATATATATATATATATATATATATATATATATATATATATATAGTACATGGATATAGGCGATAGCAATCATTATTTCGCCATCAATAAATTGTTTTCTCTTTGGTTGTTGTAGAAATGTATTCACACATTTGGCTTACAAATACTTGATCGTTTAAAAATTTTTTAAAAATAAATCGGTTTGGCAATGACTTTGTTTTGATAAACTTCAACTTGACATATTGTATTCAAGATGAGCATTTTTTCATTGATATTTTAACGAAAATAAATAAAGGACATGGACGGTTTTCGTCATGCTCTCAACGTACTAGAAACACCACACTGGAGTGTATACATATTTATCCATTTCTTTCAGAACATTCAAGAAATGGCTCCGTTAATTTCCCAACGGAAAGTTGAATATCCATCAAGCTAATTCACCACATCAGCACCGCAAACTCTGATGACGTTTTCAGCAACATTTATTTGTAAATTATCTTATTTTAGATCATTGTTGTCAGTGTCTAACTTCTGCATGGGATTTGGCTGTTAAGTTGATGCAGAACTCACTGCCTTCTAGTAATTGTTCTTATTTTAGTAACTGCCCAGGAATCACGAGCGTATTAAAAGACAGAATTAATATGACACGAAATTAAACATTTTTTCCAAATTCTTAACAAAGAATTGTTGGGTAGCCAACTATTTTACGTGGGTATTTTAGTTGTTTTGATAATTTGCTCATATCAGCCTAGAAATGTTACCTGTACAATATTGTACATTACTCTCGTATAGCACAATCACATTTATTAGAAGATGATCTCGTAGATTCAACTGTAGCATCATTTCTTGATCAAAATAGAATATTCGCAAAGGAGAAATGTCAGCTTTGTCAATCTTCAAAATCGATGTTTCTCATAAGCAACTTGAAAATGGTTATTCTCATTAGCAACTTCAAACTGGTTATTCTCATAAGTAACTTCAAACTGGTTATTCTCATAAACAACTTCAAACTGGTTATTCTCATAAACAACTTCAAACTGGTTATTCTCATAAGCAACTTTAAACTGGTTATTCTCATAAGCAACTTCAAAATGGTTATTCTCATAAACAACTTCAAAATGGTTATTCTCATAATCAACTTCAAACTGGTTATTCTCATAAGCAACTTTAAACTGGTTATTCTCATAAGCAACTTCAAAATGGTTATTCTTATAAGCAACTTTAAGATTGTTGTTTTATAATCAATGATTGACTACACAACAATGAATCAAGGTGGGAGGGGTGTAGTATAAATTTACTATCTGACATATGTTGGTCTCAGTGTTCTTATTTTGTGGCTGCTGTTGATCTAAATGTTCTTATTTTGTGGCTGCTGTTGATCTAAATGTTCTTATTTTGTGGCTGCTGTTGATCTAAATGTTCTTATTTTGTGGCTGCTGTTGATCTAAATGTTCTTATTTTGTGGCTGCTGTTGATCTAAATGTTCTTATTTTGTGGTTGCTGTTGATCTAAATGTTCTTATTTTGTGGCTGCTGTTGATCTAAATGTTCTTATTTTGTGGTTGCTGTTGATCTAAATGTTCTTCTTTTGTAGTTGCTGTTGGTCTCAGTGTTCTTATTTTGTGACTGCCGTTGATCTAAATGTTATTTTATGACTGCCGTTGATCTATATGTTATTTTGTGACTGCCGTTGATCTAAATGTTCTTATTTTGTGACTGCCGTTGATCTAAATGGCCTTATTTTGTGACTGCTGTTGATCTAAATGGCCTTATTTTGTGGCTGTCGTTGATCTAAATGTTCTTATTTTGTGGCTGTCGTTGATCTAAATGTTCTTATTTTGTGGCTGTCGTTGATCTAAATGTTCTTATTTTGTGGCTGTCGTTGATCTAAATGTTCTTATTTTGTGGCTGTCGTTGATCTAAATGTTCTTATTTTGTGGCTGTCGTTGATCTAAATGTTCTTATTTTGTGACTGTCATTGATCTAAATGTTCTTATTTTGTGACTGCCGTTGATCTAAATGGCCTTATTTTGTAACTGCCGTTGATCTAAATGTTCTTATTTTGTGGCTGTCGTTGATCTAAATGTTCTTATTTTGTGGCTGTCGTTGATCTAAATGTTCTTATTTTGTGGCTGTCGTTGATCTAAATGTTCTTATTTTGTGGCTGTCGTTGATCTAAATGTTCTTATTTTGTGGCTGTCGTTGATCTAAATGTTCTTATTTTGTGACTGTCGTTGATCTAAATGGCCTTATTTTGTGACTGCCGTTGATCTAAATGGCCTTATTTTGTGGCTGCTGTTGATCTAAATGTTCTTATTTTGTGACTGCCGTTGATCTAAATGTTCTTATTTTGTGACTGTCGTTGATCTAAATGTTCTTATTTTGTGACTGTTGTTGATCTAATTGTTATTTTGTGACTGCCGTTGATCTAAATGTTATTTTGTGACTGCTGTTGATCTAAATGGCCTTATTTTGTGACTGTCGTTGATGTAAATGGCTTTATTTTGTCACTGTCGTTGATGTAAATGGCCTTATTTTGTGACTGTCGTTGATGTAAATGGCCTTATTTTGTGGCTGTCATTGATCTAAATATTATTTTGTGGCTGTCGTTGATCTAAATGTTCTTATTTTGTTGTAACTGTTCAACAATTCGTGTTGTCCCAACTAAAACTCTTGAGGTAAATCTTACTTGTTCTGGGCAGCGTTCATCGGGTCGCCAGGCGCTGCACCGTCTCCGGTGAAGATGTAGAGGTAACCATCCAGGCCAAACATCAGCTGATTTGATGGAAACAATGAAAAGTCAATGGTGGGGGATACATGAGAGAAAAGAGGAAGATGATAATTAAAGCAATAAAGAAAAAAACAATACAATAAGGAGAACGAAAGAAAGGCAGAGAGATAAACCAGAGAAGGGAGTAGGGAAGATATCAACAGAGAAGGAGACGGAGAGAAAAAAAAAGTATGTTGAAGCTGCCAAGAAGGCACCGAGGAAACAAGGATGAAATTAGGGAGGAAGAAAGAGGTAAGATAGGGTGAAAGAGAAAACAAAGTTGAAGAGGGAATTGTGTAACATTTGTTTGGTGTACAACGGTATAGATATGGAGATCGAAAGATACAGAGAGAGAGAGAGAGAGGGAGAGAGAGAAGGAGAGAGAGAGGGAGAGAGAGAGGGAGAGAGAGAGTGAGAACAATGCATAAACTAGTGAACACAATTCTAATGGAACGGGAGGCTGGCCACTAGTGTATCTAAAAATAAAATGTTTACACTTTGGTATATATTGAAAGTGGGTAGGACTAGGAGTAGTAGATGCAGGGGCAGAGATAAGCAGTGAAAGAGTATCTAAATATATCATTTCGACTCTTCAATAGAGGAAAGGGGTAGGAGAGGGTATGGCACATTGGACCTATGGTCAATGAACGCTCAGTGTGAGAGGTTAGGTTCAATTCTTGCGAAGTTTATTTGCTCATCTGGTAGAGATAAACAGATTTCCGTGCGAATTGATGGGCCAGGTCGTAATGGAAGACCTGCGGGTTGATGGAACAGGTAGTAATGGACGACCTGCGGTTTGATGGGACCGTAGTAATGAAAGTCCTGCGGGTTGATGGAACCGGTAGTAATGGACGACCTGCGGGTTGATGGGACCGGTAGTAATGGACGACCTGCGAGTTGATGGGACCGGTAGTAATGAAAGTCCTGCGGGTTGATGGGACCGGTAGTAATGGACGACCTGCGAGTTGATGGGACCGGTAGTAATGGACGACCTGCGGGTTGATGGGACCGGTAGTAATGAAAGTCCTGCGGGTTGATGGGACCGGTAGTAATGGACGACCTGCGGGTTGATGGGACCGGTAGTAATGGACGACCTGCGGGTTGATGGGACCGGTAGTAATGGACGACCTGCGGGTTGATGGGACAGGTAATAATGGACGACCTGCGGGTTAATGGAACAGGTAGTAATAGAAGACCCGCGGGTTGATGGGACCGGTAGTAATGGACGACCTGCGAGTTGATGGGACCGGTAGTAATGGACGACCTGCGGGTTGATGGGACCGGTAGTAATGAAAGTCCTGCGGGTTGATGGGACCGGTAGTAATGGACGACCTGCGGGTTGATGGGACAGGTAGTAATGGACGACCTGCGGGTTGATGGGACAGGTAGTAATAGAAGACCCGCGGGTTGATGGAACAGGTAGTAATGGACTACTTGCGGGTTGATGGGACCGGTAGTAATGGACGACTTGCGGGTTGATGGGACAGGTAGTAATGGACGACTTGCGGGTTGATGGGACAGGTAATAATGGACGACCAGCGGGTTGATGGAACAGGTAGTAATAGAAGACCCGCGGGTTGATGGAACAGGTAGTAATGGAAGACCTGCGGGTTGATGGGACCGGTAGTAATAGAAGACCCGCGGGTTGATGGAACAGGTAGTAATAGAAGACCCGCGGGTTGATGGAACAGGTAGTAATAGAAGACCCGCGGGTTGATGGGACAGGTAGTAATGGACGACTTGCGGGTTGATGGGACAGGTAGTAATGGATGACTTGCGGGTTGATGGGACAGGTAATAATGGACGACCTGCGGGTTGATGGAACAGGTAGTAATGGACGACTTGCGGGTTGATGGGACCGGTAGTAATGAAAGTCCTGCGGGTTGATGGAACCGGTAGTATTGGACGACATGCGGGTTGATGGGACCGGTAGTAATGGACGACCTGCAGGTTGATGGGACCGGTAGTAATGGACGACCTGCGGGTTGATGGGACCGGTAGTAATGGACGTTCTGCGGGTTGGTGGGACAGGTAATAATGGACGACCTACGGGTTAATGGAACAAGTAGTAATGGAAGACCTCCGGGTTGATGGGACAGATAGTAATGGACGACTTGCGGGTTGATGGGACAGGTAATAATGGACGACCTGCGGGTTGATGGAACAGGTAGTAATAGAAGACCCGCGGGTTGATGGAACAGGTAGTAATGGAAGACCCGCGGGTTGAGGGAACAGGTAGTAATGGAAGACCTGCGGGTTGATGGAACCGGTAGTAATGGACGACCTGCGGGTTGATGGGACCGGTAGTATTGGAAGACCTGCGGGTTGATGGGACCGGTAGTAATGGACGATCTGTGGGTTGATGGGACAGGTAGTAATGGACGACCTGCGGGTTGATGGGACAGGTAGTAATGGACGACCTGCGGGTTATGGGACAGGTGGTAATGGACGACCTGCGGGTTGATGGGACAGGTAGTAATGGACGACTGTGGCAGTACTTGTTGTTTATTATTGTTGTGTTGTTTATTCGTTGATGTTGTTGGTTAATCTGACAGGCTTCGTTGTTTTTCTCTTGTAGATTATTTGTTCTTTCATAACTTATATCTGATCTATGGCTAGTGACACACACACACACACACATAACTCATCATCCTTTAAAACAAGATAAACAAAGTCTTTATTGATGATATCCACCTGTTTTACTATGGGTTGACAATGTCTCTGATTCACTCAACATGTTTCATGTATTCTTTTATAAAAACTGTCGTTACTTGATGGAGCCGAACAGCGATGGTTATCATAGTAAATTCGTAGATCGTATAGTGTTCTTTGTTAATATCTGCATGTCTCTATATGGTGATTCTGCTGAACTAGTATCTTGACTCGACTCTAGTTACACAGTTGTACTTCTTTAAACTATTATACATCTAAGTCCAACACGTATCACAAATCCTCTCAATGAAGTATTTCAATTGTATAAGTCCAACTCTACCTTCTCTAAGTTTATCTGCCTCTGCCTTCTCGTGTCCTCTATCTTCTTGTCTTTCTGCCTTCTGTTCTTGCCTTCTGTCCAGTCATGGCCTTTTTGTTTTCATTTAGCCATCCCCACCTGGCCAAAACATCATGGGAATCTAGTCTATACACGTCTTATCCTTCGTCAGTCTCCAGTCACTATATCGTTAGCTCCTCCTTTTTAATTATGTCCATGGTCTTATCTTATTGCTTTAGGAGTCCTGTCGACACCCGTCAATCTTCCTAAGTATCGTTCCCTAACAACTAAAACTTTCATTGGCCCTTTGATTACATGCGGCGACATGTTCGTCATAATTCTTTCATCTCAGACTGTCTATCCGTACTTCAAAGGCGCCTGCCGACACAAGATCAGCCCTTCAAAGGATGTTTCCAGGCTAGTGGTATTATAGCTATCTATGTTTCCAGGCTAGTGGTATTATAGCTATCTATGTTTCCAGACTAGTGGTATTATAGCTATCTATGTTTCCAGGCTAGTGGTATTATAGCTATCTGTTTCCAGGCTAGTGGTATTATAGCTATCTATGTTTCCAGGCTAGTGGTATTATAGCCATCTATGTTTCCAGGCTAGTGGTATTATAGCTATCTATGTTTCCAGGCTAGTGGTATTATAGCTATCTATGTTTCCAGGCTAGTGGTATTATAGCTATCTATGTTTCCAGGCTAGTGGTATTATAGCTATCTATGTTTCCAGGCTAGTGGTATTATAGCTATCTATGTTTCCAGGCTAGTGGTATTATAGCTATCTATGTTTCCAGGCTAGTGGTATTATAGCTATCTATGTTTCCAGGCTAGTGGTATTATAGCTATCTATGTTTCCAGACCTAGTGTTATTATAGCTATCTATGTTTCCAGGCTAGTGGTATTATAGCTATCTATGTTTCCAGGCTAGTGGTATTATAGCTATCTATGTTTCCAGGCTAGTGGTTTATAGCTATCTATGTTTCCAGGCTAGTGGTATTATAGCTATCTATGTTTCCAGACCTAGTGTTATTATAGCTATCTATGTTTCCAGGCTAGTGGTATTATAGCTATCTATGTTTCCAGGCTAGTGGTATTATAGCTATCTATGTTTCCAGGCTAGTGGTATTATAGCTATCTCGTGTCAGCACCTGTTCGACCGGGGTCCAGCGTCAAGCGTCCTTGCGTTAAGCAACTTTGTGGCCAGAGCAAACATCTACCTGGACCTACAAGCTCAGGCTGAACACCTGTACGCACCTCCCTGTCATCTTAAAGTTGATTACGACACAGCGACTGAGTTCGGTAGACTTAACGTCTCCTTGCCAATCCTTAAGACATGACTTTAATTCCACGCCGCCTAAAACTTTTACCTCCTATCATCGTCGTATCGTATCATTCTTTTATTCTTCTGTCTATCGTCATATTCTTCTTCTCTCTTCCCATTATCGTTCATGGCTCTGAGTCACACTGTAACACGACTTGCGGGTTGATGGGACCGGTAGTAATGGAAGACCTGCGGGTTGTTGAGACAGATAGTAAAGGTAGACCTGCGAGTTGAGAAATCGGCACGCACAATTTCTAACTTTTTTTGTCGCTTAGGCCAAGAAACGAAATATGTATAAGCAGGATGCAGGGACAGTCAAGAAACAACTGTGCAATGTCTTCTCACGGAAACAGAGGCGTGTAGACTTTGACGAACGACACCAGACTGTTGATAATCATTAGGAATAGAAGATATTCAGCAAAAGTTAGTTAGAGCCGGATATGAATTATAGAAATGTAGTTATATAGTAGAGATAAGCACAAATATGAAATATACAAAATAACTACTCTGTGGGGCCGCGAGTAAAGCTGCAGAGAACATTTAAAATAAACATATTATGGTATGGAACAGCTAAACTAATAGAAAGACAAGACAAACTACGACGTGTCGGCAAAAACGTGATCAGGTATGACAAACAAAGCATGAAAATGAAACAAATAATCAGGGACTGGTTGGTCTCCAGGCATTCGAGACAGAGAGGTTGTGAGTTCAAATCCCGGCTGCACCAGTTGAGATTTTTATTTTTGATTTCTCTCTTTGACAAACAACTGATCTCAGCAGCGCGGCCCGGCTTGAAACGTCCTTTACGCATTGACCGGAAAAAAAGATGTACCTTCGAAGACGGATTTATCAGCTTGTGCGGCGATTGACCCCTGTCAACACGGCTGCGAGGGAACGGATTAACAAGCAAAATTCATGGCCTATTCAATTGGGACTTCACCAGAATTGAAAGTTGGCGAACACAAAAAAAAAAAATAATAAAAAAAATAAAATAAGATAACTTGTCTGAACAATTAGGCTCATCAATCTATCTATTAATATCCCGTAGCCCCGCTGCACATTTAATACACTCTACCTCAAAACCATAACCCAACAATGTCACCAATGACTTGTTATATTAAACATTCACCAATGACTTGTTATATAAAACATTCACCAATGACTTGTTATATAATATATTCTTCAATTACTTGTTATATAAAACATGCAACAATAACGTGTTATATAACATATTCACCAATACCTGCTATATAAAACATTCACCAATGACTTGTTATGTAAATCCTTCACCAATGACTTGTTATATAACACATGCAACAAATAACGTGCTATATAACATATTCACCAATGACCAGTTATATAACACTTTCACCATGACCTGTTATATAACGCATTCACCAATGACTTGTTATATAACACATTCACCAATGACCTGTTTTATAACGCATTCACCAATAACTTGTAATATAACGCATTCACATATGAGTTGTTATATAGCTCATTCACCAATGACCTGTTATATAACACATTCACAAATGACTTGTTATATAGCTCATTCACCAATGACCGGTTACATAACACATTCACAAATGACCTGTTACATAATACATTCACAAATGACATGTTATATAACACATTCACAAATAACTTGTTATATAACACATTGACCAATGACTTGTTATATACCACATTCACCCAACCTGTTACATAACACATTCACAAATGACCTGTTACATAACACATTCACAAATGACCTGTTATATAACACATTCACCAGTGACATGTTATATAACACATTCACCAGTGACATGTTATATAACACATTCACCAATGACTTGTTATATAACACATTCACCAGTGACATGTTATATCGCACATTCACCAATGACTTGTTATATAACACATTCACCAATGACCTGTTATATAACAAATCCATCAAACAAGGAAACCGCCCTTACCTCTCCTCCATGATGGGCTCTGGAAGGCTTGAACACCTCCAGCAACACCCGTTCAGAACCAGCGTCAGCCATGTTAGAGTTCAAGGCCGACACTCTGACCTCACTAATCACTATCTTTGTTGTAAGTGTAAATCCAGGTACGTTCATTTCTGGCGGTACAACATCCCCAGACTTCTTGCTAGTGGAATAGAAGACAAAGAAGCGTCCATTCTTGGCGTACTGGGGGTGGAAGGCTATACCTAGGAGTCCACGCTCATCGCTGATTATACCAGTGACTTCTATTTTGGAAGTGAGGTCCAGGAAACAATTTGTCTTCCACCTTTTTGTTCTGGTGTTGTAGATACGAACACGGCCTTTCTGAAATTAATTTGTTGATTCTGGAATTACGTTCTTTTGAGAAAAAATTGTTAACCAAGAAATCGTACACATCTTTTCTCCTAATTTAAACAAGTTTAAAGTCAAACATATGTATGTGCTGTTTCAGAAATTTAAATCTCAAGTTACTGATCTTTTCATTTGACATCAATCTGCAGGAAAAGCAGTAATTTTTAAATTGTACATTTCAAGTGGAGACAAGTTCTTTTATTTGTGCTCTTGTGAGCGATCAGATCGGAAAGGAACTTCGCAACTTTTGGTGACTTCTGGATAGCAGATTTGTAACTTCAAATTAAAAAATATATAAATACAAAAAGACAATTATTTCAGTTACATTTAACTAAATTCTAGAGTTTCGTCCCTTGCCGTAGAAAAGTTGCTTGTTCACTTTGTCTAGAGTAGTACAGACTCATATAATGATGTTTTCTTACAAACGAAATATTTGTTAGTGTCCATACTTCACCGCTTCAGTGGAGTTAAGTAAATACTCTAAAATACATACATTCTTCAGTCTAACCAAGTATATCCACCCCCCCCCCAAAAAAAAAAATAATAATAAAAAAACTTTCTCCACTCAGGTAAAGTAAAGACAGCAGCAAGGAGTACAGACAGCAGCAAGGAGTACAGACAGCAGCAAGGAGTACAGACAGCAGCAAGGAGTACAGACAGCAGCAAGGAGTACAGACAGCAGCAAGGAGTACAGACAGCAGCAAGGAGTACAGACAGCAGCAAGGAGCACAGACAGCAGCAAGGAGTACAGACAGCAGCAAGGAGTACAGACAGCAGCAAGGAGTACAGACAGCAGCAAGGAGTACAGACAGCAGCAAGGAGTACAAACAGCAGCAAGGAGTACAGACAGCAGCAAGGAGTACAGACAGCAGCAAGGAGTACAGACAGCAGCAAGGAGTACAGACAGCAGCAAGGAGTACAGACAGCAGCAAGGAGTACAGACAGCAGATAGGAGTACAGACAGCAGCAAGGAGTACAGACAGCACAAGGAGTACAGACAGCAGCAAGGAGTACAGACAGCAGCAAGGAGTACAGACAGCAGCAAGGAGTACAGACAGCAGCAAGGAATACAGACAGCAGCAAGGAGTACAGACAGCAGCAAGGAGTACAAACAGCAGCAAGGAATACAAACAGCAGCAAGGAGTACAGACAGCAGCAAGGAGTACAAACAGCAGCAAGGAGTACAGACAGCAGCAAGGAGTACAAACAGCAGCAAGGAGTACAAACAGCAGCAAGGAGTACAGACAGCAGCAAGGAGTACAAACAGCAGCAAGGAGTACAAACAGCAGCAAGGAGTACAAACAGCAGCAAGGAGTACAAACAGCAGCAAGGAGTACAGACAGCAGCAAGGAGTACAAACAGCAACAAGGAGTACAAACAGCAGCAAGGAGTACAGACAGCAGCAAGGAGTACAGACAGCAGCAAGGAGTACAAACAGCAGCAAGGAGTACAAACAGCAGCAAGGAGTACAAACAGCAGCAAGGAGTACAAACAGCAGCAAGGAGTACAAACAGCAGCAAGGAGTACAAACAGCAGCAAGGAGTACAGACAGCAGCAAGGAGTACAAACAGCAGCAAGGAGTACAAACAGCATGCAAGGAGTACAGACAGCAGCAAGGAGTACAAACAGCAGCAAGGAGTACAAACAGCAGCAAGGAGTACAGACAGCAGCAAGGAGTACAGACAGCAGCAAGGAGTACAGACAGCAGCAAGGAGTACAGACAGCAGCAAGGAGTACAGACAGCAGCAAGGAGTACAAACAGCAGCAAGGAGTACAAACAGCAGCAAGGAGTACGAACAGCAGCAAGGAGTACAGACAGCAGCAAGGAGTACAGACAGCAGCAAGGAGTACAAACAGCAGCAAGGAGTACAAACAGCAGCAAGGAGTACAAACAGCAGCAAGGAGTACAAACAGCAGCAAGGAGTACAGACAGCAGCAAGGAGTACAAACAGCAACAAGGAGTACAAACAGCAGCAAGGAGTACAGACAGCAGCAAGGAGTACAGACAGCAGCAAGGAGTACAAACAGCAGCAAGGAGTACAGACAGCAGCAAGGAGTACAGACAGCAGCAAGGAGTACAGACAGCAGCAAGGAGTACAAACAGCAGCAAGGAGTACAAACAGCAGCAAGGAGTACAAACAGCAGCAAGGAGTACAAACAGCAGCAAGGAGTACAGACAGCAGCAAGGAGTACAAACAGCAGCAAGGAGTACAAACAGCATGCAAGGAGTACAGACAGCAGCAAGGAGTACAAACAGCAGCAAGGAGTACAAACAGCAGCAAGGAGTACAGACAGCAGCAAGGAGTACAGACAGCAGCAAGGAGTACGAACAGCAGCAAGGAGTACAGACAGCAGCAAGGAGTACAGACAGCAGCAAGGAGTACAAACAGCAGCAAGGAGTACAAACAGCAGCAAGGAGTACAAACAGCAGCAAGGAGTACAAACAGCAGCAAGAAGTACAGACAGCAGCAAGGAGTACAAACAGCAGCAAGGAGTACAAACAGCAGCAAGGAGTACAGACAGCAGCAAGGAGTACAGACAGCAGCAAGGAGTACAAACAGCAGCAAGGAGTACAGACAGCAGCAAGGAGTACAACAGCAGCAAGGAGTACAGACAGCAGCAAGGAGTACAAACAGCAGCAAGGAGTACAGACAGCAGCAAGGAGTACAAACAGCAGCAAGGAGTACAGACAGCAGCAAGGAGTACAGACAGCAGCAAGGAGTACAGACAGCAGCAAGGAGTACAGACAGCAGCAAGGAGTACAAACAGCAGCAAGGAGTTACAAACAGCAGCAAGGAGTACAGACAGCAGCAAGGAGTACAGACAGCAGCAAGGAGTACAGACAGCAGCAAGGAGTTTACAAACAGCAGCAAGGAGTACAGACAGCAGCAAGGAGTACAAACAGCAGCAAGGAGTACAGACAGCAGCAAGGAGTACAGACAGCAGCAAGGAGTACAGACAGCAGCAAGGAGTACAGACAGCAGCAAGGAGTACAGACAGCAGCAAGGAGCACAGACAGCAGCAAGGAGTACAGACAGCAGCAAGGAGTACAGACAGCAGCAAGGAGTACAGACAGCAGCAAGGAGTACAGACAGCAGCAAGGAGTACAAACAGCAGCAAGGAGTACAGACAGCAGCAAGGAGTACAGACAGCAGCAAGGAGTACAGACAGCAGCAAGGAGTACAGACAGCAGCAAGGAGTACAGACAGCAGAAGGAGTACAGACAGCAGCAAGGAGTACAGACAGCAGCAAGGAGTACAGACAGCAGCAAGGAGTACAGACAGCAGCAAGGAGTACAGACAGCAGCAAGGAGTACAGACAGCAGCAAGGATACAGACAGCAGCAAGGAGTACAGACAGCAGCAAGGAGTACAGACAGCAGCAAGGAGTACAAACAGCAGCAAGGAGTACAGACAGCAGCAAGGAGTACAAAAGCAGCAGCAAGGAGTACAGACAGCAGCAAGGAGTACAAACAGCAGCAAGGAGTACAAACAGCAGCAAGGAGTACAGACAGCAGCAAGGAGTACAAACAGCAGCAAGGAGTACAAACAGCAGCAAGGAGTACAAACAGCAGCAAGGAGTACAACAGCAGCAAGGAGTACAGACAGCAGCAAGGAGTACAAACAGCAACAAGGAGTACAAACAGCAGCAAGGAGTACAGACAGCAGCAAGGAGTACAGACAGCAGCAAGGAGTACAAACAGCAGCAAGGAGTACAAACAGCAGCAAGGAGTACAAACAGCAGCAAGGAGTACAAACAGCAGCAAGGAGTACAAACAGCAGCAAGGAGTACAAACAGCAGCAAGGAGTACAGACAGCAGCAAGGAGTACAAACAGCAGCAAGGAGTACAAACAGCAGCAAGGAGTACAGACAGCAGCAAGGAGTACAACAGCAGCAAGGAGTACAGACAGCAGCAAGGAGTACAGACAGCAGCAAGGAGTACAGACAGCAGCAAGGAGTACAGACAGCAGCAAGGAGTACAGACAGCAGCAAGGAGTACAGACAGCAGCAAGGAGTACAAACAGCAGCAAGGAGTACAACAGCAGCAAGGAGTACGAACAGCAGCAAGGAGTACAGACAGCAGCAAGGAGTACAGACAGCAGCAAGGAGTACAACAGCAGCAAGGAGTACAAACAGCAGCAAGGAGTACAAACAGCAGCAAGGAGTACAAACAGCAGCAAGGAGTACAGACAGCAGCAAGGAGTACAAACAGCAACAAGGAGTACAAACAGCAGCAAGGAGTACAGACAGCAGCAAGGAGTACAGACAGCAGCAAGGAGTACAAACAGCAGCAAGGAGTACAGACAGCAGCAAGGAGTACAGACAGCAGCAAGGAGTACAGACAGCAGCAAGGAGTACAAACAGCAGCAAGGAGTACAAACAGCAGCAAGGAGTACAAACAGCAGCAAGGAGTACAAACAGCAGCAAGGAGTACAGACAGCAGCAAGGAGTACAAACAGCAGCAAGGAGTACAAACAGCATGCAAGGAGTACAGACAGCAGCAAGGAGTACAAACAGCAGCAAGGAGTACAAACAGCAGCAAGGAGTACAGACAGCAGCAAGGAGTACAGACAGCAGCAAGGAGTACGAACAGCAGCAAGGAGTACAGACAGCAGCAAGGAGTACAGACAGCAGCAAGGAGTACAAACAGCAGCAAGGAGTACAACAGCAGCAAGGAGTACAAACAGCAGCAAGGAGTACAAACAGCAGCAAGAAGTACAGACAGCAGCAAGGAGTACAAACAGCAGCAAGGAGTACAAACAGCAGCAAGGAGTACAGACAGCAGCAAGGAGTACAGACAGCAGCAAGGAGTACAAACAGCAGCAAGGAGTACAGACAGCAGCAAGGAGTACAAACAGCAGCAAGGAGTACAGACAGCAGCAAGGAGTACAAACAGCAGCAAGGAGTACAGACAGCAGCAAGGAGTACAAACAGCAGCAAGGAGTACAGACAGCAGCAAGGAGTACAGACAGCAGCAAGGAGTACAGACAGCAGCAAGGAGTACAGACAGCAGCAAGGAGTTTACAAACAGCAGCAAGGAGTTTACAAACAGCAGCAAGGAGTACAGACAGCAGCAAGGAGTACAGACAGCAGCAAGGAGTACAGACAGCAGCAAGGAGTTTACAAACAGCAGCAAGGAGTACAGACAGCAGCAAGGAGTTTACAAACAGCAGCAAGGAGTACAGACAGCAGCAAGGAGTACAGACAGCAGCAAGGAGTACAGACAGCAGCAAGGAGTACAGACAGCAGCAAGGAGTACAGACAGCAGCAAGGAGTACAGACAGCAGCAAGGAGTACAGACAGCAGCAAGTAGTTTACAAACAGCAGCAAGGAGTACAGACAGCAGCAAGGAGTTTACAAACAGCAGCAAGGAGTACAGACAGCAGCAAGGAGTTTACAAACAGCAGCAAGGAGTACAGACAGCAGCAAGGAGTTTACAAACAGCAGCAAGGAGTACAGACAGCAGCAAGGAGTACAGACAGCAGCAAGGAGTTTACAAACAGCAGCAAGGAGTACAGACAGCAGCAAGGAGTACAAACAGCAGCAAGGAGTACAGACAGCAGCAAGGAGTACAGACAGCAGCAAGGAGTACAGACAGCAGCAAGGAGTACTGACAGCAGCAAGGAGTACTGACAGCAGCAAGGAGTACAGACAGCAGCAAGGAGTACAGACAGCAGCAAGGAGTACAAACAGCAGCAAGGAGTTTACAAACAGCAGCAAGGATTACAAACAGCAGCAAGGAGTACAGACAGCAGCAAGGAGTACAGGCAGCAGCAAGGAGTTTACAAACAGCAGCAAGGGTACAGACAGCAGCAAGGAGTACAAACAGCAGCAAGAGTACAGACAGCAGCAAGGAGTACAAACAGCAGCAAGGAGTACAGACAGCAGCAAGGAGTGCAGACAGCAGCAAGGAGTTTACAAACAGCAGCAAGGGGTACAGACAGCAGCAAGGAGTACAAACAGCAGCAAGGAGTACAGACAGCAGCAAGGAGTACAGACAGCAGCAAGGAGTACAGACAGCAGCAAGGAGTACAGACAGCAGCAAGGAGTACAGACAGCAGCAAGGAGTACAGACAGCAGCAAGGAGTACAGACAGCAGCAAGGAGTACATACAGCAGCAAGGAGTACAGACAGCAGCAAGGAGTACAAATAGCAGCAAGGAGTACAGACAGAAGCAAGGAGTACAGACAGCAGCAAGGAGTACAGACAGCAGCAAGGAGTACAGACAGCAGCAAGGAGTACAGACAGCAGCAAGGAGTACAGACAGCAGCAAGGAGTACAGACAGCAGCAAGGAGTACAGACAGCAGCAAGGAGTACAAACAGCAGCAAGAAGTACAGACAGCAGCAAGGAGTACAGACAGCAGCAAGGAGTAGACAGCAGCAAGGAGTAGACAGCAGCAAGGAGTACAGACAGCAGCAAGGAGTACAAACAGCAGCAAGGAGTACAGACAGCAGCAAGGAGTACAAACACCAGCAAGAAGTACAGACAGCAGCAAGAAGTAGACAGCAGCAAGGAGTAGACAGCAGCAAGGAGTAGACAGCAGCAAGGAGTAGACAGCAGCAAGGAGTACAAACAGCAGCAAAGAGTACAGACAGCAGCAAGGAGTACAAGCAGCAGCAAGGAGTACAGACAGCATCATACTGGAAATAACAAGATCTATTATTTTGTTTCTTCATTTACATTTCATAGCAATCAACATTTTTCGGACACATCATGAGAAGAGGAAAGTTGGAATACTTGGTTACAACTGGCAAAATAAATGGAAAGAGAGATCGCGGACGACAAAGATGGAAAATACTGGATAGCTTGGTGTCATGGCATGGAAAACAGTCAACAACAGAACTGTTACGATGCACTGTGGACAGAAGATTGTGGAGGGACATGATCGCCTACGTCAACCGGTATGGCACATGATGATGATGATAATTTACATCTCGTTACACTCTTGTCACATTATTTGCTATGGGACTACAATGCCATTGAGACAAAAATCAAATGTATCCATGGATTGGAGACAGGTTCATTCTTGAAGACATATTGTTTATTCAAGTGAAGTGGAGGCCCTACACTCCATTACACAATTATAATTAAACATGAAAGACCGTGGTATTTCACGACAGAGTTTTAATCTACATTAAACAAAGCAGGAATACCATTAGTTTACAGGGTATAGTTTTCGTACGATAAAAACAGTTGACATCAAGCTTGTGCAGGAGAGACTTAAGAAGCGTGCACTTTTAAGTGAATTCGACATTAATTAATATTCGATTAATGCTAAGCTTGCACGATAAACCCCATCTTGTCGTGGTAGCAAAATTTTGGCCAAACCCTAAACCCACTAGTAATGGCGGCGGTAGAAAATGTTCAAGATTTGTCTCCCAAACAAGAAATGAACTGTTGCATCTACCAAAACAAAAGCTCTCTTTAAAATGGACGCTGTCTGATCATTGTCTGATCACTGTCTGATCACTGTCTGATCACTGTCTGATCACTGTCTGCTCATTGTCTGATCACTGTCTGATCACCGCTCGCGCTGTCTGATAACTGTCTGGTCTGTCTGCGCTGTCTGATCACTGTCTGCGCTGTCTGATCACTGTCTGCGCTGTCCGATCACTGTCTGCGCTGTTTGATCACTGTCTGATCATTGTCTGCGCTGTCTGATCACTGTCTGATCTGTCTGCACTGTCTGATCACTGTCTGACCACTGTCGGATCACAGTCTGCGCTGTATGATCACTGTCTGATCACTGTCTAATCTGTCTGCGCTGTCTGATCACTGTCTGATCTGTCTGCGCTGTCTGATCACTGTCTGCGTTGTCTATTCATTGTCTGATCACTGGCTGATCAATTTCTGATTGCTGTCTGATCACTGCCTGATCACTGTCTGATCACTCTTTGCGCTGTCTTATCACTGTCTGATCACTGTCTGCGCTGTCTGATCACTGTCTGATTGCTGGCTGATCACTGTCTGATCACTGTCTGCGCTGTCTGATCACTGTCTGCACTGTCCGATCACTGTCTGATCACTGTCTGCGCTGTCTGATCACTGCCTGATCACTGTCTGATTGCTGCCTGATCACTGTCTATGCGTGTCTGCGAGTCTGTCTACGAGTCTGATAACTGTCTACGCTTTCTGATCACTGTCTGATTGCTGTCTGATCAATGTATGATCGCTGTCTAATCGCTGCCTGATCACTGTCTGCACTTTTCTACATGTCCTGGCTAAGAAAACACTGTCTGACCACTGTATAAACTGTTCTACATCTCCTGGTTATGATAGCACTGTCTGATCACTATCTGCACTGCTCTACATCTCCTGGTTATGATAGCACTGTCTGATCACTATATGCACTGCTCTACATCTCCTAGTTATGATAAGACTGTCTGATCACTATCTGCACTGTTCTACATCTCCTGGATATGATAGCACTGTCTGATCACTATCTGCACTGTTCTACATCTCCTGGTTATGATAGCACTGTCTGAACACTATATGCACTGCTCTACATCTCCTGGTTATGATAGGACTGTCTGATCACTATCTGCACTGTTCTACATCTCCTGGATATGAAAGCACTGTCTGATCACTATCTGCACTGCTCTACATCTCCAGGTTATGATAGCACTGTCTGATCACTATATGCACTGCTCTACATCTCCTGGTTATGATAGCACTGTCTGATCACTGTCTGCACTGTTCTACATCTCCTGGTTATGATAGCACTGTCTGATCACTATCTGCACTGCTCTACATCTCCTGGTTATGATAGCACTGTCTGATCACTATATGCACTGCTCTACATCTTCCTGTTATGATAGGACTGTCTGATCACTATCTGCACTGCTTTACATCTCCTGGTTATGATAGCACTGTCTGATCACTATGTGCACTGTTCTACATCTCCTGGATATGATAGCACTGTCTGATCACTGTCTGCACTGTTCTACATCTCCTGGTTATGATAGCACTGTCTGATCACTATCTGCACTGCTCTACATCTCCTGGCTAAGAAAGCATTGTCTGATATCTGTTTTGATGGCTTGAAGGGCTGCCACAATCATCATCATCATCATCATGATGTACCCTGCCGGTTGGCGTAGGCAATCATGTCCCTCCACAATCTTCTATCTACAGTGCATCGTATCAGTTCTGTTGTTGACTGTTTTCTATGCCATGACACCAAGCTATCCAGTATTTTCTCTCTGTGTCGTCCGCGATCTCTCTTTCCTTTTATTTTGCCAGTTGTAACCAAGTATTCCAACTTTCCTCTTGTCATGATGTGCCCGAAAAATGTTGATTGCTTCTTTCTGATGTTTTTTAAGAGCTCCCTTTTTGTGTTGGCCTCTTTGAGAACTTATAATTGGTTATTGGTTATTGGTTATGGAAGGCCTCGGTATCACTGCAAACGAATTAAAATCCATAATTGCTCAACCGCCAGTGCCAGTGGAATCATCCACTTATAATATATCTGGTGGATCTACTACTGGTGGATCTGTTACTAGTGGATCTACTACTAGTGGATCTACTACTGTGGAATCTACTACTGGGGAATCTACTACTGGGGAATCTATTACTGGGGAATCTACTGCTGGTGGATCTACTAATGGGGAATCTACTACTGGCGGATCTATTGCTGGGGAATCTACTACTGGTGTATCTACTAATGGGGAATCTACTACTGTCGGATCTATTGCTGGGGAATCTACTAATGGTGTATCTACTAATGGGGAATCTACTAGTGGTGGATCTATTGTTGGGGAATCTAATACTGGCGGATCTATTGCCGGGGAATCTACTACTGGCGGATCCTTTGCTGGGGAATCTATTACTGGGTAATCTACTACTGGTGTATCTACTAATGGGGAATCTACTACTGGCGGATCTATTGCTGGGGAATCTACTACTGGGGAATCTACTACTGGGAAATCTATTGCTGGGGAATTTACTACTGGGGAATCTACTACTGGGAGATCTATTGCTGGGGAATCTACTACTGGGGAATCTACTACTGGTTGGTCTATTGCTGGGGAATCTACTACTGGTTGGTCTACTACTGGTTGATCTACTAATGGGGAATCTACTACTGGTTGATCTACTACTGAGGAATCTACTACTGGTTGGTCTACTACTGGTTGATCTACTAATGGGGAATCTACTACTGGTTGATCTACTAATGGGGAATCTACTACTGGTTGATCTACTACTGGGGAATCTACTACTGGTTGGTCTACTACTGCTTGATCTACTAATGGAGAATCTACTACTGGTTGATCTACTACTGAGGAATCTACAACTGGTGGATCTACTACTGGTTGATCTACTACTGGTGGATCTACTACTGGTTGATCTACTACTGGTGGATCTACTACTGGGGAATCTACTACTGGTGGATCTACTACTGGTTGATCTACTACTGGTGGATCTACTACTGGGGAATCTACTACTGTTTGATCTACTACTGGGAAATCTACTACTGGTTAATCTACTACTGGTTGATCTACTACTAGGGAATCTACTACTGGAGAATCTACTACTGGAAAATCTACTACTGGGGAATCTACTACTCGTTGATCTACTACTGTGGATCTACTACTGGTTGATCTACTACTGGTTGATCTACTGCTGGTTGATCTACTACTGGGGAATCTACTACTGGGGAATCTACTACTGGGGAATCTACTACTGGGGAATCTACTACTGGGGAATCTACTGCTGATGGATCTACTACTGGTGGATCTACTACTGGGGAATCTACTGCTGGTGGATCTACTGCTGGTGGATCTACAGCTGGGGAATCTACTACTGGTGGATCTACTACTGGTGGATCTGCTACAGGGGAATCTACTACTAGTGGATCTACTACTGGGGAATCTACTACTGGTGGATCTACTGCTGGGGAATCTACTACTGGTGGATCTACTGCTGGGGAATCTACTACTGGTGGATCTACTGCTGGGGAATCTACTACTGGTGGAACTACTGCTGTGGAATCTACTACTGGTGGATCTACTGCTGGGGAATCTACTACTGGTGGATCTACTGCTGGGGAATCTACTACTGGTGGATCTACTGCTGGGGAATCTACTACTGGTGGATCTACTACTGGTGGATCTACTGCTGGGGAATCTTTTACTGGTGTTTCTACTACTGGTGGATCTACTACTTGTGGATCTACTTCTGGTGGATCTACTGCTGGGGAATCTACTACTGGTGGATCTACTATTGGTGTAACTACTACTGGTGGATATACTGCTGGGGAATCTACTATTGGTGGATCTACTGCTGGTGGATCTACTACTGGTGGATCTACTGCTGGTGTAACTACTACTGGTGGATCTACTGCTGAGGAATATACTACTGGTGGATCTACTGCTGGTGTAACTGCTACTGGTGGATCTACTGCTGGGGAATTTACTACTGGTGGATCTACTGCTGGGGAATCTACTACTGGTGGATCTACTGCTGGTGTAACTACTACTGGTGGATCTACTGTTGGGAAATCTACTACTGGTGGATCTACTGCTGGGGAATCTACTACTTGTGGATCTACTGCTGGTGTAACTACTACTGGTGGATCTACTGCTGGGGAATCTACTAGTGGTGGATCTACTAATGGTGTAACTACTACTGGTGGATCTACTGCAGGGGAATCTACTACTGGTGGATCTACTGTTGGGGAATCTACTACTGGTGGATCTACTGCTGGTGTAACTACTACTGGTGGAGCTACTGCTGAGGAATCTACTACTGGTGGATCTACTACTGGTGGATCTACTATGGTGTTTCTACTACTGGTGGATCTACTACTTGTGGATCTACTACTGGTGGATCTACTACTGGGGAATCTACTACTGGTGCATCTACTACTGGTGTATCTACTACTGGGGAATCTACTACTGGTGGATCTACTACTGGTGGATCTACTACTGGTGTGTCTTCTACTGATGGATCTACTACTGGCGGATCTACTACTGGTGTTTCTACTACTGGTGGATCTAGTACTTGTGGATCTACTACTGGTGGATCTACTACTGGGAAATCTACTACTGGTGCATCTACTACTGGTGTAACTGCTACTGGGGAATCTACTACTGGGGAATCTAATACTGGTGTAGCTACTAATGGGGAATCTACTACTGGTGTAACTGCTACTGGGGAATCTACTACTGGGGAATCTAATACTGGTGTAGCTAATAATGGGGAATCTACTACTGGCGGATCTACTGCTGGGTAATCTACTGCTGGGGAATTTACCACTGGTGTATCTACTAATGGGGAATCTACTACAGGCGGATCTATTGCTGGGGAATCTACTACTGATGGATCTACTATTGGTGGATCTACTACTGGTGGATCTACTGCTGTGGAATCTACTACTGGTGGATCTACTGCTGGGGAATCTACTACTGGTGGATCTACTGCTGGGGAATCTACTACTGGTGGATCTACTGCTGGGGAATCTACTACTCGTGGATCTACTACTGGTGGATCTACTGCTGGGGAATCTACTACTGGTGGATCTACTACTGGTGGATCTACTACTGGGGAATCTACTGCTGGGGAATCTACTATTGGTGGATCTACTGCTGGGGAATCTACTACTGGTGGATCTACTATTGGTGTAACTACTACTGGTGGATCTACTGCTGGGGAATCTACTATTGGTGGATCTACTGCTGGTGGATCTACTACTGGTGGATCTACTGCTGGTTAACTACTACTTGTGGATCTACTACTGGGAAATCTACTACTGGTTAATCTACTACTGGTTGATCTACTACTGGGAACTACTACTGGAGAATCTACTACTGGGGAATCTACTACTGGGGAATCTACTACTGGTTGATCTACTACTGTGGATCTACTACTGGTTGATCTACTACTGGTTGATCTACTGCTGGTTGATCTACTACTGGGGAATCTACTACTGGTTGGTCTACTACTGCTTGATCTACTAATGGAGAATCTACTACTGGTTGATCTACTACTGAGGAATCTACAACTGGTGGATCTACTACTGGTTGATCTACTACTGGTGGATCTACTACTGGTTGATCTACTACTGGTGGATCTACTACTGGGGAATCTACTACTGGTGGATCTACTACTGGTTGATCTACTACTGGTGGATCTACTACTGGGGAATCTACTACTGTTTGATCTACTACTGGGAAATCTACTACTGGTTAATCTACTACTGGTTGATCTACTATTAGGGAATCTACTACTGGAGAATCTACTACTGGGGAATCTACTACTGGGGAATCTACTACTCGTTGATCTACTACTGTGGATCTACTACTGGTTGATCTACTACTGGTTGATCTACTGCTGGTTGATCTACTACTGGGGAATCTACTACTGGGGAATCTACTACTGGGGAATCTACTACTGGGGAATCTACTACTGGGGAATCTACTGCTGATGGATCTACTACTGGTGGATCTACTACTGGGGAATCTACTGCTGGTGGATCTACTGCTGGTGGATCTACAGCTGGGGAATCTACTACTGGTGGATCTACTACTGGTGGATCTGCTACAGGGGAATCTACTACTAGTGGATCTACTACTGGGGAATCTACTACTGGTGGATCTACTGCTGGGGAATCTACTACTGGTGGATCTACTGCTGGGGAATCTACTACTGGTGGATCTACTGCTGGGGAATCTACTACTGGTGGAACTACTGCTGTGGAATCTACTACTGGTGGATCTACTGCTGGGGAATCTACTACTGGTGGATCTACTGCTGGGGAATCTACTACTGGTGGATCTACTGCTGGGGAATCTACTACTGGTGGATCTACTACTGGTGGATCTACTGCTGGGGAATCTTTTACTGGTGTTTCTACTACTGGTGGATCTACTACTTGTGGATCTACTTCTGGTGGATCTACTGCTGGGGAATCTACTACTGGTGGATCTACTATTGGTGTAACTACTACTGGTGGATATACTGCTGGGGAATCTACTATTGGTGGATCTACTGCTGGTGGATCTACTACTGGTGGATCTACTGCTGGTGTAACTACTACTGGTGGATCTACTGCTGAGGAATATACTACTGGTGGATCTACTGCTGGTGTAACTGCTACTGGTGGATCTACTGCTGGGGAATTTACTACTGGTGGATCTACTGCTGGGGAATCTACTACTGGTGGATCTACTGCTGGTGTAACTACTACTGGTGGATCTACTGTTGGGAAATCTACTACTGGTGGATCTACTGCTGGGGAATCTACTACTTGTGGATCTACTGCTGGTGTAACTACTACTGGTGGATCTACTGCTGGGGAATCTACTAGTGGTGGATCTACTAATGGTGTAACTACTACTGGTGGATCTACTGCAGGGGAATCTACTACTGGTGGATCTACTGTTGGGGAATCTACTACTGGTGGATCTACTGCTGGTGTAACTACTACTGGTGGAGCTACTGCTGAGGAATCTACTACTGGTGGATCTACTACTGGTGGATCTACTATGGTGTTTCTACTACTGGTGGATCTACTACTTGTGGATCTACTACTGGTGGATCTACTACTGGGGAATCTACTACTGGTGCATCTACTACTGGTGTATCTACTACTGGGGAATCTACTACTGGTGGATCTACTACTGGTGGATCTACTACTGGTGTGTCTTCTACTGATGGATCTACTACTGGCGGATCTACTACTGGTGTTTCTACTACTGGTGGATCTAGTACTTGTGGATCTACTACTGGTGGATCTACTACTGGGAAATCTACTACTGGTGCATCTACTACTGGTGTAACTGCTACTGGGGAATCTACTACTGGGGAATCTAATACTGGTGTAGCTACTAATGGGGAATCTACTACTGGTGTAACTGCTACTGGGGAATCTACTACTGGGGAATCTAATACTGGTGTAGCTACTAATGGGGAATCTACTACTGGCGGATCTACTGCTGGGTAATCTACTGCTGGGGAATTTACCACTGGTGTATCTACTAATGGGGAATCTACTACAGGCGGATCTATTGCTGGGGAATCTACTACTGATGGATCTACTATTGGTGGATCTACTACTGGTGGATCTACTGCTGTGGAATCTACTACTGGTGGATCTACTGCTGGGGAATCTACTACTGGTGGATCTACTGCTGGGGAATCTACTACTGGTGGATCTACTGCTGGGGAATCTACTACTCGTGGATCTACTACTGGTGGATCTACTGCTGGGGAATCTACTACTGGTGGATCTACTACTGGTGGATCTACTACTGGGGAATCTACTGCTGGGGAATCTACTATTGGTGGATCTACTGCTGGGGAATCTACTACTGGTGGATCTACTATTGGTGTAACTACTACTGGTGGATCTACTGCTGGGGAATCTACTATTGGTGGATCTACTGCTGGTGGATCTACTACTGGTGGATCTACTGCTGGTGTAACTACTACTTGTGGATCTACTGCTGAGGAATATACTACTGGTGGATCTACTGCTGGTGTAACTGCTACTGGTGGATCTACTGCTGGGGAATCTACTACTGGTGGATCTACTGCTGGTGTAACTACTACTGGTGGATCTACTGCTGGGAAATCTACTACTGGTGGATCTACTGCTGGGGAATCTACTACTGGTGGATCTACTGCTGGTGTAACTACTACTGGTGGATCTACTGCAGGGAAATCTACTACTGGTGGATCTACTGCTGTGGAATCTACTGCTGGTGGATCTACTGCTGGTGTAACTACTACTGGTGGATCTACTGCTGGGGAATCTACTACTGGTGGATCTGCTGCTGGTGAATCTACTACTGGTGGATCTACTGCTGGGGAATCTACTACTGGTGGATCTACTACTGGTGAATCTACTACTGGTGTATCTACTACTGATGGATCTACTACTGGTGTATCTACTACTGGTGTTTCTACTACTGGTGGATCTACTACTTGTAGATCTACTACTGGTGGATCTACTACTGGAGAATCTACTATTGGTGCATCTACTACTGGTGTATCTACTACTGGGGAATCTACTACTGGTGGATCTACTACTGGTGGATCTACTAATGGTGTATCTACTACTGATGGATCTACTACTGGTGGATCTACTGCTGGGAAATCTACTACTGGTGGATCTACTGCTGGGGAATCTACTACTGGTGGATCTACTGCTGGTGTAACTACTACTGGTGGATCTACTGCAGGGAAATCTACTACTGGTGGATCTACTGCTGGGGAATCTACTGCTGGTGGATCTACTGCTGGTGTAACTACTACTGGTGGATCTACTGCTGGGGAATCTACTACTGGTGGATCTGCTGCTGGTGAATCTACTACTGGTGGATCTACTGCTGGGGAATCTACTTCTGGTGGATCTACTACTGGTGAATCTACTACTGG
This sequence comes from Megaustenia siamemsis, assembly GCA_032433765.1. Classification (NCBI taxonomy): domain Eukaryota; kingdom Metazoa; phylum Mollusca; class Gastropoda; order Stylommatophora; family Ariophantidae; genus Megaustenia; species Megaustenia siamemsis. Next base: position 17,050,858 of record JAVIAB010000124.1, read on the forward strand.
TGTATCTACTACTGATGGATCTACTACTGGTGTATCTACTACTGATGTTTCTACTACTGGTGGATCTACTACTTGTAGATCTACTACTGGTGGATCTACTACTGGGGAATCTACTATTGGTGCATCTACTACTGGTGTATCTACTACTGGGGAATCTATTACTGGTGGATCTACTACTGGTGGATCTACTAATGGTGTATCTACTACTGATGGATCTACTACTGGTGGATCTACTACTGGTGTTTCTACTACTTTTGGATCTACTACTTGTGGATCTACTACAAGGGAATCTACTACTGGTGCATCTACTACTGGTGTAACTGCTACTGGGGAATGTACTACTGGGGAATCTAATACTGGTGTAGCTACTAATGGGGAATCTACTACTGGTGGATCTACTGCTGGGTAATCTACTGCTGTGGAATTTACTACTGGTGTATCTACTAATGGGGAATCTACTACTGGTGGATCTATTGCTGGGGAATCTACTACTGGGGAATCTACTATTGGTTATCTATTACTGGTGGATCTACTACTGGTGGATCTACTACTGGTGTATCTACTACTGATGGATCTACTACTGGTGGATCTACTACTGGTGTTTCTACTACTTTTGGATCTACTACTTGTGGATCTACTACAAGGAAATCTACTACTGGTGCATCTACTACTGGTGTAACTGCTACTGGGGAATGTACTACTGGGGAATCTAATACTGGTGTATCTACTAATGGGGAATCTACTACTGGTGGATCTACTGCTGGGTAATCTACTGCTGTGGAATTTACTACTGGTGTATCTACTAATGGGGAATCTACTACTGGCGGATCTATTGCTGGGGAATCTACTACTGGTGTATCTACTACTGAGGAATCTACTAGTTTTGGATCTATTCCGGCAGTTTCTATCTGGAGTGATTTCCTAAACGCAAAACTCGACAAACCTGAAGACGTACAGACTACCACCAGGTGTGTCCGATCATTCTTTAGTTCTGACTAGCGTTACAGCAGTCGGGGCTTCCCTACATCCGCCCTGCCACCCGTTCCAGTAACCATCTGCGTTTTTGTCTACTGATTGTTCCAGTCCAGCATTGATTGAATGTGTTCGTCTACTGATTGTTCCAGTCCAGCATTGATTGAATGTGTTCGTCTACTGATTGTTCCAGTCCAGCATTGATTGAATGTGTTCGTCTACTGATTGTTCCAGTCCAGCATTGATTGAATGTGTTCGTCTACTGATTGTTCCTGTCCGCATTGATTGAATATGTTCATCTACTGATTGTTCCAGTCCAGCATTGATTGAATGTTTTCGTCTACAGATTGTTCCTGTCCTGTATTGATCGAACATGTTCGTCTATTGATTGTTCCTGTCCTGCATTGATTGAATGTGTTCGTCTACAGATTGTTCCTGTCCTACATTGATTGGATGTGTTCGTCTACTGATTGTTCCTGTCCTCTATTGATTGAATGTCTTCGTCTACTGATTGTTCCAGTCCTGCATTGATTTAATATGTTCATCTACTGATTGTTCCTATCCTGTATTGATTGAATGTTTTCGTCTACTGATTGTTCCAGTCCTACATTGATTGGCCGTGTTCGTCTACTGATTGTTCATATCCTGTATTGATTGAACGTGTTCGTCTACTGATTATTTCTATCCTGCATTGATTGAATATATTCCTCTACTTATTTTTTCTATCCTGCATTGATTGAATGAGTTCGTCTACTGATTGTTTCTATCCTGTATTGATTGAACGTGTTCGTCTACTTATTGTTTCTATCCTGTATTGATTGAATGTTTTCGTCTACTGATTGTTCCTGTCTGTATTGATTGAATGTTTTCGTCTACTGATTGTTTCTATCCTGTATTGATTGAATGTTTTCGTCTACTGATTGTTCCAGTCCTGTATTGAGTGAATGTTTTCGTCTACTGGTTGTTCCAGTCCTGTATTGAGTGAATGTTTTCGTCTACTGATTGTTCCTGTCTGTATTGATTGAATGTTTTCGTCTACTGATTGTTTCTATCCTGTATTGATTGAATGTTTTCGTCTACTGATTGTTCCAGTCCTGTATTGAGTGAATGTTTTCGTCTACTGGTTGTTCCAGTCCTGTATTGAGTGAATGTTTTCGTGTACTGATTGTTCCTGTCCTGTATTGAGTGAATGTGTTGCTTTTTTTCCCGCTGAGGATGCTTTTCCTGCATTCGCCCTTCGTAGAGCTATGTTCCATCATTCCTTAGACATGTTGGTTATTCTCAACTTCCTTGCCTTCCTCATATGACAGGCGTTCTTTTTGAACCCTCGACAAATCCTCCTCCATTTATAAAGTATTTTTTTTAATGTTAGACCTCGTCAACCTGTAGAGTATCTCATTACCACTAAACTCCTAAACTCCTACTGTAGCCGCGAGAAGGCGGAAATCACGAAAAAATAAGGAGGAGATGATAAAGTGCAAAGTTAGGGATAGTTGAACAGATAGCCGGGAATACGGAGTCCACGGGAAAAACGTGAATTGTCATCCTCGGATAACACGTGAGTTGGGAGACGCGAAACTAGACGCGTAGATTATGTAGATTGGATGAAAATTAGAGAAAGTGATTTGTGATTGGAGGAGAAGATCGGGAGCTTTTTTGCGATAAGACACACGCCTAGGTGTAAGGCGGGCGACCACGTGTGGGTCAGCCCATAGGGGCTACCCCATAGCTCAGTAGATATAGCGATAATGTTTCAAGTAGTAGATAGCTTTGTTTCGAGAAGACACACGTCTAGGTACTGCAAGAGCGAGTATAGTTTTAAACTACTAAGTTAAGACCTAACGAGTTTCCATTAGTCGAAGTTAACCTCAATGTTTACAGCGGGCTACTGATAGCCCATGGAAGTAATTGTGCTAGAGATAGCGAGTCGTTGAGACAGTAGAAGTAAGTGACGATAAACTATAAGCAGTGAGCTGTTCAATGAGGAACAATTCACATTAGGTTAGATAGTCACGTGTTGAAACCTAGAGCCAAGCGGCGAGTAACATTGCTGCTGGGCAACGTGCATGTGTGTGACCATAAGTCCAGTCAGTGTGGTCATGATGTTTTGTAAAATGTTGAAGTCCGGCGCCCAGGAATATGGGCTGTAATAAAGCCGGTTTGTCTTTCAAGTGAAGTCTTTGTTGTGTGTTCCACAGTATCAGATCATGCCTAGCTTAACCGAACTTAGGGGAGAAAATTACAAAGTCTTACATTGTCGCGGCACAACAATGACAACTAAAACAGGTGTAATACAATCACACGGAACATGGTGGAAACTGTGTCAGCTCCCCAAGTTAAGAGTTTCATTCATTCACGACCTGTCAGCAGGAAGCTACAAGAAATCAAGGCACAGGCGACAGTTGAGTCGGCGGGCACGAGTTAGACGACCGAGCCCAGAGAAGTAATCAGCTAATCGAAGCCCGTCCCGATTCAACGCTACCCCTGAGAGCTTGATAATACGGGTTGGGGGAGGGGGGTGCTGATGGTGCGAATGGCGACCGTCATAGGCAACGAGGCACGATTCAAGTAAGCCATCGTAACATCAATAACATCAAACATCAATAACATCAATCATCAATAACATCAATCAATAATAATATCAATCATCAAATACCAACTAGTAACGGATAGCTGATCAAGTCGCGTGTCAACTTTCAATAGCTGATAGATGATACACTAAAATTAACTGGTGTTGCTACGTAACCAAGGCAATATATCCAAAATTAGGCTGTAAAATGAAAAATGTCGAGTAAGTGCGCCGTCTTCCGGCGGAGTGTGTTTTTGTCAAGCTGGCGAAGCTTGCTTCGTGAGTCACTGAAGATGACCACCTGAGATGTTCACGTATTGTCGTCCATTGCTTGTTGCAGTCTATTTTTCGCTGCCGACCGCTCCCAAACTCATCAATTTACATTTCTTTTTGAAGGCAAACCACAAAGACCTGCTCTCCTTGTATTGGATGTTTCCAAAGTGGGACCGAGATATCAATACGCCTCTGTCTCAAAATGTTCAGCGACTCATAGCTGATTGTTTACAACAGGATCAACAGAAACAGATGTTAAAGACCTTACACCACCTTCATGCTGTGGCTATGGCAGTAGACTATCAAGTCTGATAAAGCGTTCAGGAATCCAGAGGGAAGGCAACCTGTAGCCCAAAAAGAACACGCTGAAACTGAATGTGTTAGGCCTAACGACACAAATATGGCAGCTTTCTGTAGACCACAACTTATCTACTTCCACATAGTGTCCATTAAAGGGTGGAAGAAGATGATGATGATGATGATGGTGATGATGATGGTGAGTAGTCATCGAGTCAACGCATGAAAATAACGTCCGTAAGGAACAGCAGTAGCTGATACATGTTATTATTTGAGACTTTGCCGAGTTATTAAAATAATATTTACTTAAGCAGTCGTTTCTTTAAGAGATATAACTTTGCATTTTACGTTCTGTTTACCCTCAATGCCGTTTCCATGTTTGGGTCTTTCCTCCTTTCTTTCTGGCGTTAATCCGACGACTGTCAAAAGAATGAATAGTCCTCTTCGTCATCTGTCCTTACAATGACGTTAAGTGGGCGTTGATTGCGTTGTGTTATGATTTGCATCTAAGCTGTGATAGTTACATGATATTTCTAAGTACCGGTTTGCCTTCCCGCTTCAATTCTTACTCACTTGGTATATTCTTGGTAAGTAGTCCACACTTGGGTGATCATCCAGCAACAGAGTAAGTGGGGTCATCATCGACAACACCATCAATAATCATCGTCAAGTACTGTGCCTGCTGACGTAGGTGATCATGTCTCTCCACATCTTTCGATCTCGACAGTTATTTATCATTTCTGTTGTTGACCTTCTAGAAGCCATTCTCAAAGCTGTCTGGTATCTTTTCTCTTTGCCTCCCTCTTGGTATATTCTTCATCCTTCAACTTTCCCAGGTGTCACAATGTATTTCAGCTTTTCGCTCCATTCTCATTATATAGGCCAAAAAAAATTGATGATTGTTTCTTCCTAATATAGGACATTAGTACCTCTTTGCTTTGCCCTCTTTCAGAACGTTTTCATTACTCGTCTTAGTTGTCCATGATATTCTCAATATTCTTCTGTAAACCCACATTTCTACAGCCTCCAGTGATTTTCTTGTCATCAATAATTCTCAATAATAATCAATAATACACACCAACTTTAGCGACATTATCTCAGTCAATGAGTTGAGAAGAGTTAGTTTGATAATTTAGTTAAACATTGAACATAAACATCGGACATAAACATCGAACATAAACATCGAACATAAACATCTAGCATAAACATCGAACATGAACATCAGACATAAACATCGGACATAAACATCGGATATAAACATCGAACATTAACATAGGACATAAACATCGGACAAAAATATCGGACATAAAAATCGGACATAAACATCGGATATAAACATCGGACATAAACATCGGACATAAACATCGAATATAAACATCGAATATAAACATTAGACATAAACATCAGACATAAACATCAGACATAAACATCGGACATAAACATCGAACATAAACATCTAACATAAACATCGAACATAAACATCGAACATAAACATCGAACATAAACATCTAACATAAACATCGAACATAAACATTGGATATAAACATACTTGTTCGACCATAAACAGCCTGCCAGAACCATCTCCTGCATGTCGCGCTAACACAGGGTTCATAAGGTTGCCTGTCACTGGTTGAAGACAGAGACAGCTGGATGTTACACTGGGGATGTTCGTGGCTGACAGGTTGCCGAGAAGTAAAGGTTGTGTCACAATATCAGGGTAGCAGTACAAAGCATCTGTTGCAGCCACCTGCTGACAGAATCTGTAACACAAATCACGAATTAAAAAGGAAAATGGTCGAAGTTATGAACATGTTGTGGATAGTCCCATTATATTTGTCCAGCCCTGATGAACAAGTTGTCACAGTAGTCTCGACTTCAATAGTCATCATCAAGTATCGGGCCTGCTGGCGTAGGTGATCATGTCTCTCCACAACTTTCGATCTCGACAGTTATTTATCATTTCTGTTGTTGGCCTTCTGCCAAACCATTCTCTTAAGCTGTCTGTTATTTTTTCTCTTTGCTTCCCTCTATCTCTTCGTCACTCAATTACTCCAGTTGTTACAACATATTCCAGTTGTTTTCTTCTCATTCATCATCATCATGTGCCTAACCGTTTGGCATAGGTGATCATGTCCCTCCACAATCTTCTATCTACAGTGCATCGTATCAGTTCTGTTGTTGACTGTTTTCCATGCCATGACACCAGGCTATCCAGTATTTTCTCTCTTTGTTCGTCCGCGATCTCTCTTTCCTTTTATTTTGCCAGTTGTAACCAAGTATTCCAACTTTCTTCTTCTCATGATGTGCCCGAAAAATGTTGATTGCTTCTTTCTGATGTTTTTTAAGAGCTCCCTTTTTGTGTTGGCCTCTTTGAGAACTTCCTCATTGGTCTTTTTAGCTGTCCAGGGAACTTTCAACATTCTTCTGAGAAATCCCATCTCTGTGGCCTCTAATCGTCTTTTCATTTGTTTGTCTACTGTCCATGATTCGCTTCCATAGGTCAGAATTGGTTCTATATAGCACCGATGAACTCTCTTTCTCATTTTTATTGACATAGATTTGTTGCATAAGATATTTTTCATTTTCTGAAATGCTATTTTGGCCTGAGCTATTCTGCTCTTTATTTCTGTGATGCACCTTCCATCTGATGTTATTATTGTGCCCAAGTATTTGAAACGTTGCACTTGTTTCAGATGTGTCCTGTTTATTTTTATGCTGCATGATGGGGATGGTTGTTTCTTCGATATAACCATTACTTCTGTTTTCTTGCTATTCAGACTGAGACCTTTCTTGTTGCTTTCTTTTAATATTATGTCTATCATTTCTTGTAGTTCGTTCTCTGTCTCTGCTATTAAGACTGTGTCCTCCGCATATCGCAAATTATTTATGTTGTGACCGTTGACTTCAATTCCTTTTTTGTCTATTATTGATCTCATAATATATTCGCTGTAAAGTGAAAACAAATCCGGTGACAGAACGCAGTCTTGTCTGACTCCTTGGTTTATATATTGGAATTGTCCTGTTTGGTTGTTAATTCGTATAGCTGCTGTTTGTTGCCAGTACATATTTTTTATGATTCGCAGATCCTTGCCATCAATGTTTAATTTCTCCAGCATATTGATTATTTCCACGTGCTTTACTTGTCAAATGCTTTCGTGTAGTCTATAAAACACATATATAGATCTTTCTTTACCTCTATAGATCTTTCTATCAATGTTCTTAAGATGTATATTGCATTATTGGTGCCCTTTCCTTCCACAAATCCACATTGTTCCTCACTTATTTTTGGTTTTATTTTGTTCCTTACACGTCTCATGATTATTCTTAGTAATATTTTAGTCATATGGCTCATAAGACTAATAGTGCGGTGGTCTTCACAATCGGTGGCTCCTGATTTCTTCGGTATGGCTACAGAGATAGATTTTAGTAGATCTTCGGGTATGAGTCCAGCGTTATATATGTCATTGAGTAATTTTGTTATGACTTGTACTCCTAGCTCTCCTATTGCATTTATCTCTTCGATTTTTATATTGTCAGGACCTGGAGCTTTGCCCTTTTCATGTGTTGAATTGCGTCATCCACTTCGCTCTGTATTATTGGTGGTCCTGTGTCTTCATTTAAATTGTTTAATTCTGGTCTTTCATCATCATAGAGTTGACTGATATATTCTGTCCATCTTTCCATTGTCTTCTCCTGTCCCATTATTATATTTCCTTCCTTTGATTTCACACATCCTGAAACTTTGACTTCTTTTCTTCCTGTTAATTCATTTATCTGATTGTGCATACATTTTTAGTCTTTCTGTTGTTTTTTCCATTTCTTCACATTTCTGTTTTAACCATCCTTCCTTTGCTTCTCTGCACTTGTTTTGGATCTCTTTGTGCAATATTTTGTGTGTCCGTCCTTCTTTCTTATGTTTTCTTCTTTCGTCCATTAGTTGTAATATTTCTTCTGTCATCCATTTCTTTTTGTTGATTCTTTTAGTCACCGGTATTACTTCTTTTGATGTTTGTTGAATCGAATGTTTGAGCATTTCCCACTGCTCCTGGATGTCCTGTATTTTCTCAATAGCATTATATCTATTTTGTACTATCGTGTTGTACTTATCACTCATCTGTTTATCTACTCTTAGCATATCTAGTTCTAATTTTATATTTCTTGGGGATTTCTGTGCCTTCCGCAGTTTTATTCTTATCTTTCCAACTACTGGTACATGGTCACTATTGCAATCTGCTCCTGTCCTTGTTTTAACCGATGTTAGCCCATTCCTGAATCTTCTCTGTACCAGTATAAAATCAATTTGATTGTGTACTTTTTTGTCTGGGCTTTGCCATTTCCATAGTCGCCAAGGGTGTTGTTTGAACCAGGTGTTACCTATAATAATTTCATGTATCTTTGCCCGATCTATCAATCTACCCCCTCTGTCATTCTTCTCTCCAAGGCCATGCGCCCCCCCCTCCCCAGTCACATTTTGCACTTTAGCTGTTCCTACCTTTGCATTGAAATCCCCTAATATATTTAGTTATTTCATGGGATTTACACTGTTCCATGGTCGCCTCTAGCTCCTCGTAAAAAGTGTCAATGTCTTCTTCTTCGCTATTACTTGTTGGTGCATAGACTTGAATTATGTTGATATCCATTGGTCTTCCTCTCAATTTTACTAGCAGAATTCTGTCTGATACTGGCCAAAATCCTTTCACTGTTTTGCTTCTTTTTCTATCTAACATGATGCCTACTCCTCTTTCGTGTGTGGTTCCCCCAGAGTAAATTACATTTCCACTGTCGCGTTGTAATAATCCTGCTCCTGTCCATCTCATTTCACATAGTTCCAAGATGTTCAATTTCATTCTCTTCATTTATTGATTGATGTTATCTAGTTTTCCAACCTGGAATGCTGATCTAACGTTCCAAGTTCCTATTGCTAGTGTCTCTTTATTTGTGATCTTGCACACAGTTGCTTGATGACGATCGGGTGTCACCTGTAGCACATGACGCACCCTACCGGATGAGGTGGCTGTGAAGTCCCCATTAACGTCCTAAGCTGTAAATATAAGGTTGTGATTGTTCATGATTATTCCAGGCAATTTAAGAAGGTAGTTTGCATTCCGTTCCTTCTTGGCAGTGACTGTACTAGTCGGAGATCGCATCCATTGTCTCTATACATGAGATCCTCTGCCTGCCATCGCGGTGTGGGGACCATAACCGGCACTACTTGTCGGCTGCTCCCACAACACCATCCACCACCTGCTCCAATGGCTTCACATAACCCTGATATGGGGGCTGAACGGGAGCTCCAGCTTGCCCAGGGGTGTCCCGTAGACTAGCGGAGGAAAGGAGACGTCTTACTCCTCCTTTGGTAGGGCAGAACTCTACCCCGCTAACCAACTCATTACTCTTCTCATTACATGGCAAAAAATTATGATTGTTTCTTCCTAATATTGGAAATTTGCCCTCTTTTGTTTTGAACGTTTTTTTCATTACTCTTCTTATCTGTCCATGGTATTCTCAACATTCTTCTGTAAAACCACATTTCTACAGACTCCAGTGATTTTCTTGACTGTTGTCCTATTTTCCATGATTTACATCCATATGTTAAGACTGGCTCTACATAACATTTAAGAACTCTTTTTCTTGTTTCTATTGTCAAAAATGGATTGTATAGTAACTTCCTCATTTTGTTGAAAAGCTGCTTTTGCCTGAGCCATTCTGCATACAGAATGAACACAATACATACTTCAATAGTAAGTCTCTTTTCTAAAGATCTAATTTTGAATATTATTTGATGTTTATCGTCATCTGGTTTCCGTCTATACTCTTATTAAGTTATTGAGTTATTACCGGGTCATCATCATTGAACTCCGAACACGTCCATAGATGCTCAGATCCCCTCCTCAGAGTGCCCCGCAGTGTCCAGCGACTGACGATTCCAATTCTGATGGATGATAAGTCTTCTAATACGACCACTAAGTTCTCGTTTCTGGCTGTGCCCATCTTAACTCCCATCTCTTTCAGCCGAAGGAGTGGCGTGGACTCATTGTTGTCGAAGTCCTGTGCCCTTCCCACATCTATACTCCAAGTCAATAAAAAAACTAATTTATTAAGTGGTAAGTTTACATAAAAAGATTTACGATGAGATGTGTAATGATTTCATTGGAACTACTTTTTGAGTGATATTCTCTTAGAGTTGTGTATGTCATGTTATGTAGAAATGTGTTTCAATAGTTTAAATAAAGTCATTTCTCTCTCTCTCTCTCTCTCTCTCTCTCTCTCTACGATCAGGGCTCAATCAGAGTAGGATTCCAGACTCTCACATGAAGTCAGCTGTCAGGTTAAGTGTGTTGATCGCCCCCACAGACAGAACATCACAATTAGAGTCTGCCAGATCTACTCTGATTGAACACCCGTTAAAACGTTGCACTGTGTTCTGCGCCAGTGGCCCAGTGCATCCGATTTCAGCCAGCATTTTATTCAGGTTTGCTTTCCTTAGCTTTGATTGTCCCCAATCTTCATGCAAGGCAGCAGATGATCTTTTCTGTAGGGGGATTCTGCCCTTAGATGGTCGGCCCTCCCAGGTTTACGAGCACCATCTGCCCGAGTCACTAAAGGTGACTAACACAGACATGCACACAGCGATACGAGGCATGACTAACACTGACACACATCAATATATATGACACATGACTAACATAAACATGCACATAAAGATATGAGATATGACTGACATAGATATGCACACACAAAGATATGACACATGCCTAACATAGACAAGCACACAAAGATATGAGATATGACTAACATAGACATGCACACACAAAGATATGAGATGTGACTAACATAGCCATGCACACACAAGGATATGAGATGTGACATACACAGACATGCACACACAAAGATATGACGCATGACTAACACAGATACACACTAAGATATGAGATATGACTATACACAGACACATAAAGATATGAGACATGATTATCACGGGCACACCAAGATATGAGATAGGACTAACATGACACACACCAAGATATGAGCCATGGCTAGCACACACACACATAGAAGCTAAGATATGAGCCATGGCTAGCACAGAAACACATCAAGATATGAGCCATGGCTTCACGGAAAAACACCAAGAAATGAACCATATCTAGCACAGAAACACATTAAGGTATCCATATGCTTGGGTTTGTTGTAGTCGGCAGACTCTTCTTAACGTGGGAATCATCGACATACGAGACGCAGGTCCCGATTAACTGTTCAAAGGTTTCGTTGAAACAGTTGTCCGGAGATTTGAGAGTGCAGTCTGACCCGTAGAACGTTCCCTTGCATGTACAGTTCCCGGTTGACTGTACACAGATATCATTGAAACAGTTGTCCGGACATTTGAGAGTGCAGTCTGACCCGTAGTACGTTTCCTTGCACGTACAGTCTGCACTTTCCGGGTCACATATGATGTCACAGCCATCAGAACACGTATGTTTTCACTGTAGCCCAAAATTACCATAGGGACAGACACTGAGACATGACCCGGAGCAGTCGTGTCCATGGATCCCATGTGAACAGTGGCCGTGACACGTACCGATGATGCCGTTGCTGCCTTTGCAACACCCACTACACACTGCACAAAACGACCAAGAATGCCCGTCCAGACAATAGGTGTCTGTAAATGTTTGCACCTCACACACCGTCAGTGCACTGTCGGCCTGCGAAATGGTCGGTGAGAACTCAATATTAATGTGTGCCATTGTCGCTTGTGTGGTGACTACAATTGTATTCACAGAAATATTTGGGTATGATATATCATTGTACTGGAACACTACGCCGCCACTGTCAGAGAAAGCCTTTAGAGTGGCATTCTTTACCCGAATCATAGTGCTAGCTCGATGATAGATTCGAATGGTGTGAGTCTTCTGGGGCGTGGCAAAGTTCAGATACCAGTAAACATAATTGATTCCACTTCTCAATTGTGTGTGTGTGTGCAGTCATTGTCATAGAGATTGATCTTTGTTTTGCCTTTAACTGCGGCCTCTGGTCCACATCCGTCTCCTGTATAACAAGCATTAAATGTGTCGGCCTGGTTTGTGTTCTGTTTGAGAGCCACATTCCGACCCCCGCCAATGTAGATGGAGCAGATATTTGCAACTATCGCCCCTTCAATCCGTAACTTGTTTATTAGACCAGCCCCAGAGCAAAAGACATCAATCTCGTGCGAACTAACTTCAAACGTTGACTCAATGTTACATGAGGCATAACCATTTAGTTTTACCGTGAAACTGTCCGGAAGTGTTAAGTCATTCACATAAATCCTAAACCAGGAGAACGGCAAAGATTGATTGAGAGTTGCCTCAACTGATGTAGAATCTGTGTCCGGATTACATGTGGTATCGTTGTTATCAAACAGGAAAGTATGTTCAGATTTTTGAGTGTATTTGTAAACGAGATCCAAGTACTGACACCGGGGTCTGAAATATTCGTGCTGACAACTGTCATTGTTTGGGCATGTCCCTGTAGTTTTGTCACAAACTGAGTCATTATAGCAGTAACATTGTAACGTACAATTTGCCCCAAACCAACCGTCTGCACAAGTTAGGTCATTAGATTGCAAGGTCGCGAACGAAGCCAGCAGAATAAAGACTTGATCTACAGCGGTGGTTAGCGAACTGTGTACAAACATTTATTATCAAACCCGTGGTTACATTTCTAAAAATCCGCCAACTCGCTGTGATAACAGATAGCGTGATGTTCAAAGTCAACATTGTTTACACAATGGCACAAATGCGAATAAGCTTTCACCTTGGTGCGTCCCATGACGTCATGTTGAACATATAAGCAATAACAATCAATCCATAAAGTCATTAAAAACATGACTTAACAAATTAATGCATCCTCAAGTATCATGCTCTCCTCAAAATTCTGACTCAAAGGCTGTTGATCAACTCAGCTGTTGAATTTCTAGAAAACCATTATTTACGACTATCTCGTAAAGTTTCTCTATCTGTTTCCTTCTATTTAATCTCCACTCAATTATACTACAGTTGTCACAACATATTGCAGGTGCTCCCGTATCGTTAGATTAACAAATGGTGATTGTTTCCTTCCCATTTTAGTGATAAATGTTTGTTGTCTTGTCCACATTTGGAATTTAGTAATTTTTTTGTCAGCTGTCCATGTTATTCTTGATATTTTACAGTGGAACCACATTCATGTGGCTTCCATAGATTTGATTCACTGATTGTCCACTATTCACCGCCATATACCGCGGAAAAACACAATGTGTGTCAGGAATAAAATAACAGCATATGCCAAGGGTAAATACAACATATTGAGTTATTGAGTTATTTGCGGGTCATCATCATTGCACTCCGACCATGTCCATAGGTGCTCAGATCCCTTCCTCAGCAAGTCCCGCAGTGTCCAGCGACTGGCGACTCCATTTTTGTGTTGGTTGATAAGTCTTCTCATACGCCCATTAAGTTTCTCATTTCTGGCTGTGCCCATCTTAACTCCCATCTCTTTCATCCGAAGAGGTGACGTGGATTTGTGTTTGTCGGAGTCCTGTGCTCTTTCCACATCTCGAAGAGCATTGATGATGTCCGCCCGATCCATTGGTTGACCGTCCTCAATGACAGCGCAGCTAGCCAACCTGTCCGCTTTTTCATTTCCCCGTACTCCCGCATGTTCAGGGACGTAGACAATGGTGACCTTACGTATATTTTACTTCTGCAATGACTCTAACCATTGCATGCGTACAGAGCCCGCCTCCACTTTTTTTTTATCATGCTCATCGAATCACTCAGTATACAGGCGTGGGTGTAGTCTTGTGACTCTAACCATTTGAATGCCCTGGTCACTGCCATCACCTCCATTGTCATGCTATTCGTGGTCAAGACGTATGCACCACTGTCTTCTTTGAATATTCTGTCTGCAGAGCGTGTGTAAATACCCATGCACTTCTTTGGTGTCGTATTACAGATCTGTCTGTATAGATGACTGCATCTTTCTCATCGGTGTTATCGCAGATGAGACCGTTGACTTCCGCATTAACCACGACTAGTTAAATACAACAAATACCAAGTCTACATACAACATATGCCATATGCCAGGGCTGAATGCATTCTTCATCCCAACGTCATGCTACAACCAATGCCAGTCCTGGACCCTAGTAACAAGAACAATAAGAAAATAACCTCTACTGAGATCAAATGTGTTAGACGAATGATACCGCCTGAGAGATAAGATCAGAAATGAAGAACGGAGAATAAACTCTAGGAACAACCCCGCATTAGAATATACAAAGAAACAACAAATAAAATGGTTTGGCCACGTGATAATGCAGAAAGATCAAAACACAAAACAACGAGCCTTCAATACACGTTGCGAGAACATCAGACTCAGGGGCCAACCACGAAAAAGATGGATTGATGGAATGTTTGAAACACTAGGAAACATAACAGCAGCAGAGGCAAACAGAAGAGCAAAAGACCGCAAATTATATCTCCCCTTGACGCTGAAAGGCAGATGAGGACGGAAAGAAGAAGAAACCAAAGCAATAGTAAGCATAACTTAGTATCATTAGTAAAGTGACATTAACAAACGTAACACAGATATGGATACGATCACTTTATTCACGAAATATTGCCAATAGGGTCTAGATTTCGTTTTGCACAAGTCATGAGACACCAAATGCTTGAAGCATTAACATAAGTAATAGCGTAATTAAGTTGGGATTTTTATCTATGATTTCTTTCTGCGGCAACCACCCCTGGTCTCAGCAGCGAGGCCCGGCTTGAAACGTCAATTACGAAAACGGAGTTATCTGCCTGTGTGGCGAGGGACTCCTGTGCACACGGCTGCCAGGGAAAAACGGTCTAACACGCAAAATCCAGTTCCTAGTTTTTATGGACTTCGTCAGAGGTATAAAGCTGGCGAACGAAAAAAAAAAAAAAAGAAAAAAAATATCGTAATTAGAAATTAGAGAAATCGCCAATCAACCACTAATATCTTCAGTAATAAAGAAAAGACAATGGTCATATGTTGGACATGTGATGAGAAGAGATAATAATCGAATAGCAAAGCAAGCCTTTATGTGGGAAACAACAGGTAAGAGAAAAATAGGAAGACCCAGAGAGACACTGAGAAAAACATTGATGAAAGAGGCAAGAGCAGCAGGAATCGGCTCCCTCAATGAGATAGAGCTGCTTGCACAGAACAGAGACAAATGGCGAGATTTGATAAAATATCTTTAAAAGAATTGAAAACTGCTAGAACAAAAATTCAGATAAGAGAGGGAGTATCTTGGTCTACGCCCTATGGGCCGGCTACGGCTCGTAAGGTCAATAGATAGAATTAGACATTAACCAACGGTAAACAAGGAAAGAGTTGAGATAAGACTTAGGAAAGAGTAACACAATATTTAGGAATACAAAGACCGTGTGCGGTGCTGGAGTTAAGATAAACAAACAGCAACATCCCAAACCTAAACTTGTGGGTATAACCACTGATGACACCCTGAGCTCACCTGTCTTTTTCATCCAGGGCACTCGTGACGTCCTTACCAGGATTTAACAGCAACACCAGGCTCCTGCAGGTGTCGTAGAAGTTACGACAGTATCCAGAACAGAGACCTGGAAATTTACGTACCTTAAACGAGACAAGTTAGTGTCTGAAATTATCGGCAGATTTGTAGTCAATAATAATGTTACGGTTCTTGAGGTTTGATGTGTGGCGTGTAACGAAGAAAGAAGACTTGGTTAGAAAACATGAAATTAAAGATATGACTTGAGGTTTGATGTGTGGCGTGTAAAGAAGAAAGAAGACTTGGTTAGAAAACATGAAATTAAAGATATGACTTGAGATTTGATGTGTGGCGTGTAAAGAAGAAAGAAGACTTGGTTAGAAAACATGAAATTAAAGATATGACTTGAGGTTTGATGTGTGGCGTGTAAAGAAGAAAGAAGACTTGGTTAGAAAACATGAAATTAAAGATATGACTTGAGGTTTGATGTGTGGCGTGTAAAGAAGAAAGAAGACTTGGTTAGAAAACATGAAATTAAAGATATGACTTGAGGTTTGATGTGTGGCGTGTAAAGAAGAAAGAAGACTTGGTTAGAAAACATGAAATTAAAGATATGAGTTGAGGTTTGAGGCGTGGCGTGTAAAGCAGATAGAAGACTTGGTTACAAAACATGAAATTAAAGATATGACTTGAGGTGGAGGAAAAATGATTAAGACAATAAAGATGTGATGTTATAGTTTGTTGTTATTTCTTATTATTGTTATTGTTGTTTTTGTATATTATGTTTGTATTCTTTTTGACAGCACATCTCATTTCTAGTTTATACAACTTTAATCATGACAGAGTTTTCTCTTTTATTACAATCATAATCAGTTTATTGATCTCTAGTCTTGGCACATGATCCATACTTGTGGTTGGTGCACTTTTCTTAAATTAATGTTCGTTAATTCTGGACATCTTTTAGACAATCGTCGGTGGATATGATCTGTCCACAAGTGCATATCTTACATTCAATCTCTGTCAACTTTACTTACGTTTATAAGGAATGTCAAACACAACTTGAACTCTCAACACTTCACAAGTTCATAACTAATTCTCATATTTTCATTAACTCACTTGTTGTAATGTATTATAGCTCAACTAATTGAGTAAGTCACTGACAACTTACTACTCTCTAGTCTATTCCTGAATAACTTATCAATTAACTTAAGATTACTACAACTTGAAGATTCCTTACTAACTTTTCTTGACTGAACTTCCTAACTTGCGATCTAACTTTCTTAGTTTCTTATTCTAAAACTTCTAGTTCTACTTAACTTCTATCTAACTGTCTTTGGCAGTTCGGTCGAAGCCGGACTTATCTAACTTAGTCTACATTCTGACTTCTCTCTCTCTCTCTCTCTCTCTCTCTCTCTGTGTGTGTGTGTGTGTGTCTAAAACAAAAGAGTTCTCTTCAACCTATTGTGTTGAAATTTAAATATTCAGCCACAACTCTTCGCTTGAAATTTCAGCAGCCAATGTGATTGCCGCAGTTGCCGCGAAGTGGCAATTTGCAACTCCTCTGATCACTTTGAGTCGGTCAACCCTCATCATTATGTGTCCGAGACTTGAACTATTCCCCAGATTTGACGATAACAATTTGTTTTCGTGAAATCTCTAAAAACCTATTCGAAATAATGATTACCTCATGACTCTGACCTTTCCTAGTAGTTGAATGACAACTTATTTATCAGACGGCCAAAGTTACGGGGTCAATACATGCGCTATTGTCATTTCCCCAACCTGCTGTTGTGGAAATCTGCGTGGAAATTTCCATTCTCCAAACTCATCATTATAATTCTACCTTTCCTTCCTCCCCACTTCTGTGTGTCCACTACCCACTGTTAACTCTGCGTTATCTTAAACTTGTATTATGTCCACCTGGAAAATTTCCATACCTTAAATTTATGTCCTACTACTGATGGTCGCTACCATATGTTACTGCTATTGTCCATTAAAGAAGCAAGTAACGACTAATTTACCCGCTCCCATGCTTTCATTAGCTTACTCTAATGATGTGTGCTAAAGGAAGCCTAATTTGGGTTGGTGATATTGTTTACGGCATGAAAAATATAATTAGAGAATAATGCCATGGTTTACAGTCAGGAAACGATATTGTTTGTAGTGTCGGGAATGTATGTTTCATCATCATAATGTGCCATGCCGGTTGACGTAGGCGATCATGTGCTTCCACAATCTTCTATCCAAAATGCATCGCATCAATTCTGTTGTTGATTGTTTTCTATGCCATAACACCAAGCTATCTAGTACTTTCTCTCTTTATCGTCCGCGATCACTCTTTCCTTGTATTTTACCTTGGTTTAACCAAGTATTCCAACTTTCCTCTTCTCATAATGTGCCCGAAAAATGTTGATTTTTTCTTTCTCATTTTTTTTATGAGCTCCCTTTTTGTATTGGCCTCTTTGAGAATTTCCTCGTTGGTCTTTTTAGCTGTCTATGAAACTTTCAACATTCTTCTAAGAAACCCCATCTCTGTGGCCTCTAATCATCTTTTCATTTCTTTATTTATTGTCCATGATTCCCTTCCATAGGTCAGAATTGGCTTTATACAGCACCAATGAACACTCTTTCTCACTTCTATTGACATTGTATTGTTGCATTACACGTTTTTTTTTTTTATTTTCAGAAATGTTATTTTGGTGTGAACTGTTCTGCTTTTTATTTTGTAGTGCATCTTCCATCTGATTTTATTGTGCTCAAGTGTTTGACGCATTGGACTTGTTTCACAATGTATGGTTTACAGTGCAGTAATAGTAAGTATGAGTTACAAGAAATGTTAGACATTATAATGAAAGAAAGCAAAAATAAAGGACTCAACCTTAATAGCAAAAAGACAGGGGTATTGGTAACAACAAAGAAAAAGTCATCACCATGCAGAATGGCTCTCCAAACAGCTTTCCAAAAAAATGAGGAAGTTACTATGCAATCCATTTTGACAATAGAAACAAGTAAAAGAGTTATTAAATGTTATGTAGAGCCAGTCTTAACATATGGATGCGAATCATGGACATTGGGACAACAGACAAGAAAATCATTGGCGGCTGTAGAAATGTGGTTTTACCGAAGAATGTTGAGAATACCATGGACAGTTCGAAAGTTATGGAGAGACATGATCACCTACGCCAGCAGGCATGGTACCTGATGATGATGATGATGATGATAATGATGATGAATTAGTAAGTAGGTGATATTGTTTGTGGTGACGAGAGTGTATGATATAGGGCAAGAGGAAGAGGAGCGTTGACGAAAGACAGTACGCACACAGCCATATACAGATGTATGCCACGCCTATATACACACACTATCTATTGACCTTTCGAGCCGTAACCGGCCCATAGGGCGTAGACCAAGATACACCTTCTCCTATATGAATTTTTGTTCTAGCAGTTTTCTTTTAAAGATATTTTATCAAATCTCGCCGTCTGTCTCTGTTCTGTGCAAGCAGTTCTATCTCATTGAGGGAGCCGATTCCTGCTGCTCTTGCCTCTCTCATCAATGTTCTTCTCAGTGTCTCCCTGGGTCTTCCTCTTTTTCTTTTACCTGTTGTTTCCCATATGAGGGCTTGCTTTGCTATTCGATTATTATCTCTTCTCATCACATGTCCAACGTATGACCATCGTCTTTTCTTTATTACTGAAGATATTAGTGGTTGATTGGCGATTTCTCTAATTTCCTCGTTTGTTTTGAATTCGTTCCATTCTATACCAAGTATTTTCCTTAGACATTTATTTTCGAATGCGTTCAACTTTGTTTGATATCTCTTGTTGTTTTCCAGCTTTCACACGCATACGTAAGGGTTGATAGTACATTTGATTTGAATAGCCTAAGTTTTGTGTTTGTGCTAATGAGTTTTGATTTCCACAACTTTTCAAGGCTTCTGAAAGACATTGCTGCTTTAGCCAGTCTGATTCTAATTTCTTTGCTCGTATCCCCTTCTCGATCAATGTGACTTCCAAGATAGATAAAGTGATCGATCTCTTCTACTGGTTTGTTTTCCATGTATATTTTGTCACTTGTTGGAATTAAACTTTTCATGACTTTAGTCTTTTCATGATTGACCTCAAGCCCAATTTTGCTGGCTATTGATGATAGTTCATTTGTGTTTTCCTGCATCGTTTTTATCTGACTGCTGATGAGAACTATGTCATCAGCAAAGTCGAGGTCCTCCAAATGGTCTCCTTGTATCCATTCGATGCCTTTATTACCAGTGCAGCATTTCTTCATTATGAAGTCCATAACAATTCCAAATAACAAGGGCGATAAAATACATCCTTGTTTAACCCCAGTTTCTATTGGGAAACATTCGCTCAGTCCTTCCTCTGTTCGAACTGCACAACACACACACACACACACCCATATATAGCTGTATGCCACGCCTATACACACACACCCATATATAGCTGTATGTCACGCCTATATACACACACACACCCATATATAGCTGTATGCCACGCCTATACACACACACCCATATATAGCTGTATGCCACGTCTATACACACACACCCATATATAGCTGTATGTCACGCCTATATACACACACACACCCATATATAGCTGTATGCCACGCCTATACACACACACCCATATATAGCTGTATGCCACGTCTATACACACACACCCATATATAGCTGTATGCCACGCCTATATACACACACCCATATATAGCTGTATGCCACATAATTTCTATGCCACGCCTATACACACACACACCTATATATAGCTGTATGCCACGCCTATACACACCCATATGTAGCTGTATGCCACGCCTATACAAACACACCCATATGTAGCTGTATGCCACGCCTATACACACCCGCACATAAATGTATACCACGCCTATACACACACACCCATATATATAGACGCCACACACGTATGCACGCGCGTACACACACACGCAAACCGATGTATAGACGTATACCACACACACACACACACCCACACGCACTCTCAGACACAGATACACACAGAGATATCATGAAGAAATTCATACTTTGGAATTTTAGAAAGAAATCAAACTGAGAAAACGGAGTGTGGTGGTGGTGGTGGTGTGATGGTGGATGGAGGGGGGGGGGGGTGGTTCGTAATTTGTTCTTTTACATTATCACCATAAAGCTGTAAGTACCTTATTTTGCTTCTTTTTGTTCCAGTTCTTTATCATTTTTTTTTTTACTTCTCCTTTTTCTTCTGCTTACTTTACTATTTTTCCTATTCTCGCGAGAGTGATGGCGAAAGAGAGATTGAGAGAGAAGAATGCACACAGTATCGGCATCACACTGAAGCTGTAGTTTAGAAATTATTTTACAAGAATAAAGATGATGACAAACCTTCGAAGACCCGTCGGTGCTGTAAATGTGCGCTGAATAAGGAGAGCACTTCTGGCATAAAATGTCTTTGATGAAAGTCTGGCATCGCTCCCACTCGTCCGGACTCGAGCGAGATCGTATGTACTCGTACTCCTTCACAATTTTGATTTCATCCAGAGAGCTGTCAAAAGTTTCATCTCTTTAATCATATACTATTTATCGATCTCTTTAATGATAAACTATTTATCGATCTCTTTAATGATAAACTATATATCGATCTCTTTAATGATAATTAATTATCGATCTCTTTAATGATAAACTATTTATCGATCTCTTTAATGATAAACTATTTATCGATCTCTTTAATGATAAACTATATATCGATCTCTTTAATGATAATTAATTATCGATCTCTTTAATGATAAACTATTTATCGAACTCTTTAACTTCCAAAGCAATTAAACGATAATCTTATAATGTTGAACTATTTAACGATCTGTATAATCTTAGAAATAAACTAATCTTATAATGTTGAACTGTTTAATGATCTGTAAAATCTTTGAATTAAACAATAATGTTGAACTATTTAACGATTTGTATAATCTTAGAATTAAACAATAATCTTATAATGTTGAACTATTTAACGATTTGTATAATCTTAGAAATAAACTAATCTTATAATGTTGAACTGTTTAATGATCTGTAAAATCTTTGAATTAAACAATAATGTTGAACTATTTAACGATTTGTATAATCTTTGAATTAAACAATAATCTTATAATGTTGAACTATTTAACGATCTGTATAATCTTAGAAATAAACTAATCTTATAATGTTGAACTGTTTAATGATCTGTAAAATCTTTGAATTAAACAATAATGTTGAACTATTTAACGATTTGTATAATCTTAGAATTAAACAATAATCTTATAATGTTGAACTATTTAACGATTTGTATAATCTTTGAATTAAACAATAATCTTATAATGTTGAACTATTTAACGATCTGTATAATCTTAGAAATAAACTAATCTTATAATGTTGAACTGTTTAATGATCTGTAAAATCTTTGAATTAAACAATAATCTTATAATGTTGAACTATTCAACGATGTGTATAATCTTAGAAATAAACTATAGTCCTGTAATTCATTCGGGATTGGACTGATCCTCTTCCACTTTTTTCCTTTTTCATTTGCCTTTCAGCGCCGAAGGAAAATATAATTTGCGGTATTTTGCTCTTCTTTTCGCCTCTGCTGCTGTTATGTTTCTTAGTGCTTCTAATATTCCATCGATCCATCTTTTTCATGGTCGACCCTTGAGTCTGGTGTTTCCGCAACGCTTATTGAAAGCTCGTTACGTTGTGTTTTGATCAATCTGCCTTGTCACGTGGCCAAGCCATTTTATTTGACTTATTTTATTTTATTATTTAATTGGACTGATGAAGTATTACAATGAAGATATTTTAGTAAAATTGTAGGAAATTCAGGGATTCGATATTCCATACGAAACGCATAAAGATAACAACAGAATGGAGGCAATTTTCGTGGAACGATTACATGAGAATGTGGAAAAGAGATGATCATAGACATGTAAATAATTAGTAAAATAGTTGGTGTTGTAACATTTGGGAAAATGGAAGGAGTCTAATATGTGGACGGAAATATCGACTTGGTGAATTGTAGATGAAAGAAAACAAGACGCTCACCAACACAT
The DNA here is from genome assembly GCA_032433765.1 of Megaustenia siamemsis. Taxonomy (NCBI): domain Eukaryota; kingdom Metazoa; phylum Mollusca; class Gastropoda; order Stylommatophora; family Ariophantidae; genus Megaustenia; species Megaustenia siamemsis. Next base: position 17,073,564 of record JAVIAB010000124.1, read on the forward strand.
GGGATGAGAACGTCAGTGACTCACTGCATGTGTTAAAATTAGTCAACAACAAAGTTAGAAGAGACCAAACTCCACCTCCTATGAGTGCCCATTGAAACAGACTAAACAGTATAGCCAAGCGAGTAAAGATCGTAGAGGAAGACAAGTCCGTACTAAAAAATCCCAGGCATTTTGTCGGATCGAACGATGAAGATAACGCTGGAGACAAATAATAATAAATGAATATTATTATAGAGGGAAACTTCCGAGGCGACAATTCAGTGAATCATAGGGGGAAGAGGTATGCATTACAGCACTCAGAAAAAATGACAAATAAACAACAGAAACAAATAAAGAATAATATATGGTCCGAAGCAGGAACGAATCCGTACTCCTTGGCACTGCGCCTTGCCACGAGAAGCCGAAAGCTAGGGAACACTGCCACTCAGTTAACCCCAAAAAATTAGTTGTCGTGGACAATATCTTTCGCGCAGGTGTTCTCATGACTATAGCAAAAGGTTACGAATACAGCTCAGGAATAAATTGTATTTCTGTACTTTCCTATTAAGGCGATAACGCTATAGCAACACATTGCATCTACGCTTACCTAACGACTTTTCAAGGGCGCACGATAAAGAGTAGAAATTGTTGGATGAAAGTTGATGACAAAGAAGGAAAAGAAAAGTAAGAAGAAATCGAAGTAGATCAACATCATCATCATGCGCATTACCGGTTGGCGTAGGCGATCATGTCCTTCCACAATCTTCTATCCACAATGCATCGTATCAGTTCTATTGTTCAGTTTTCCATGCCATGACACCAAGCTATCCAGCATTTTCTCTCTTTGTCGTGCTGTACTTATCACTCATCTATCTATCTGCTCTAAGCATATCTAGTTCTAATTTCATATTTATTGGGGATTTCTGTGTTTTCCGCAGTTTTATTCTTATCTTTCCAACTACTTCATGGTTACTATTGCAATCTGCCCCTAGCCTTGTTTTAACAGATGTTAGCCCATTCCTGAATCTTCTCTGTACCAGTATAAAATCAATTTGATTGTGTACTTTTTTGTCTGGGCTTTGCCATGTCCATAGTCGCGTAGAGTGTTGTTTGAAACAGGTGTTACCTATAATCATTTCATGTGTCTTTGCCCAATCTATCAATCTATCCCCGCTATCATTCGTCTCTCCAAGGTCATGTCCTTCAGTCACATTTTGCTCTTTAGCTGTTCCTACCTTTGCATTGAAATCCCCTAATATAATAGTTATTTCTTGGGATTTACACTGTTCCATGGTCATCTCTAGTTCGTTGTAATAAGTGTCAATGTCTTCTTCTTCGTTCGCTATTACTTGTTGGTGCATAAGCTTGAATTATGTTGATATCCATTGATCTTACCCCTCAATTTTACTAGCAGAATTCTGTCTGATACTGGCCAAAATCCTTTCACTGTTTTGCTTCTTTCTTTATCTAACATGATGCCTACTCCTCTTTCGTGTGTGGTTCCCTCAGAGTAAATTACATTTCCGCTGTCGCGTTGTAATAATCCTGCTCCTTTCCAGCTCATTTCACATAGTCCCAAGATGTTCACTTTCATTCTCTTCATTTCTTGGCTAATGTTTTCTAGTTTGCCAACCTGGAATGCTGATCTAATGTTCCAAGTTCCAAGCAGAAACAAGCATAATAATTAATGAAATATTCATGGTTATAATAATGTTTGTGGCTGTTAATTTTATGGATCATCGGTTTTCATCGGTGCTATATAGAACCAGTTCTGACCTATGGAAGCAAATCATGACCCGTAAACAAACAAATTAAAATTAGAGGCCGCAGAGATGGGATTTTTCAGAAGAATGTTGGATATGACGTCATGGGACGCACCAAGATGGAAGCTGTTCGCGTTCGTGCCATTGTGTAAACAATGTTGACTTTGAACATCACGCTATCTGTTATCACAGCGAGTTGGCGGATTTTTACAAATGTGACCACTGGTATGATAATAAATGTTTGTACACAGTTCGTTAACCATCGCTGTAGATCAAGCTTTTATTCTGCTGGCTTCGTTCGCGGCCTTGGAGGCTAATGACCTAACTTGTGCAGACGGTTGGTTTGGGGTAAATAGTACGTTGCAATGTCACAGCATTCGAATCTATCATCGAGCTAGCACTATGATTCGGGTAAAGAATGCCACTCTAAAGGCTTTCTCTGACAGTGGCAGCGTAGTGTTCCAGTATAATGATATATCATACCCAAATATTTCTGTGAATACAATTGTAGTCACCACACAAGCGATAATGGCACACATTAAGATTGAGTTCTCACCGACCATTTCGCAGGCCGACAGTGCACTGACAGTGTGTGAGGTGCACACATTTACAGACACCTATTGTCTGGACGGGCATTCTTGGTCGTTTTGTGCAGTGTGTAGTGGGTGTTGCAAAGGCTGCAACGTCATCATCGGTACGTGTCACGGCAATTGTCCACATGAGATCTATGGACACGACTGCTCCGGGTCTTGTCTCAGTGTCTGTCCTTTATGTTAGGAAAAATCCGGAAAATGCCTACGTAAACATCCTGGCTACACCTGTAATGACACTTGTCCCCATGGTAATTTTGGGCTACAGTGCGAACAGACGTGTTCTGATGACTGTGACATCATATGTGACCCGAAAAGTGCAGACTGTACGTGCAAGGAAACGTACTACGGGTCAGATTGCACTCTCCGATGTCCGGACAACTGTTTCAACGACACCTGTGTACAGTCAACCGGGAACTGTACATGCAAGGAAACGTTCTACGGGTCAGACTGCACTCTCAAATCTCCGAACAACTGTATGAACGAAACCTGTGAACAGTTAAGCGGGACCTGCGTCTCGTATGTCGATGATTCCCACGTTAAGAAGAGTCTGCCGACTACAACAAACCTAAGCATATGGATACCTTAATGTGTTTCTGTGTGGTAGACATGGTTCATTTCTTGGTGTTTTTTCGTGAAGCCATGGCTCATATCTTGATGTGTTTCTGAGGTAGCCATGGCTCATAACTTAGCTTGTGTGTGCTGGCCATGGCTCATATCTTGGTGTGTGTCATGTTAGTCATATCTCATATCTTGTTGTGTCCGTGTTAATCATGTCTCATATCTTTATGTGAGTCTGTGTTTAGTCATATCTCATATCTTAGTGTGTATCTGTGTTAGTCATGTGTCATATCTTTGTGTGTGCATGTCTGTGTATGTCACATCTCATATCCTTGTGTGTGCATGGCTATGTTAGTCATATCTCATATCTTTCTGTGCATGCTTATGTTAGTCATGTGTCATATATCTTGGTGTGTGTCAGTGTTAGTCATGCCTCGTATCGCTGTGTGCATGTCTGTGTTAGTCACATCTCATATCTTTGTGTATGCATGTCTGTGTTAGTCACCTCTAGTGACTCGGGCAGATGGTGCTCGTAAACCTGGGAGGGCCGACCATCTAAGGGCAGAATCCCCCTACAGGAAAGACAATCTGCTGCATTGCATGAAGATTGGGGACAATCAAAGGCTAAGGTAAGCAAACCTGAATGAAATGCTGGCTGAAATCGGATGCACTGGGCCACTGGCGCAGAACACAGTGCAACGTTTTAACGGGTGTTCAATCAGAGTGGATCTGGCAGACTCTAATTGTGATGTTCTGTCTGTGGGGGCGATCAACACACTTAACCTGACAGCTGACGTCATGTGAGAGTCTGGAATCCTACTCTGATTGAGCCCTGATCGCAGAGAGAGAGAGAGAGAGAGAGAGAGAGAGAGAAAGAGAGAAGAAGAATCTTGAAAGTTTCCTGTACAGCTAAAAAGATCAACATGGAAAATCTCAAAGAGACCAACACAAGAAGGGAGCTTCTAAGAAACATCAGAAAGAAACAACATTTTTCAGGCACATCATGAGAAGAGGAAAATGGGAATGTTTGGTTACAACTGGCAAAATAAAAGGAAAGAGATATCGCGAACGACAAAGAGAGAAAATACTAGATAGTTTGGTGTCATAGAAAACAGTCAACAACAGAATTGATACTATGCACGGTGAATAGAAGTTTGTGTAAGGACATGATCGCCTACGTCAAACGGTATGACACATGATGATGAATTTTATGGATATATAAAGAACCGATGGTGAAGTGCATTCGTCGATTGATCTTCGGACCCGATTGACTTCCAAACAGTCGCTTTTTATTATTCTTTATTTCGCCTCTTTTTATGGCTCTTTTTAATGGCTCTTTTTATGGCTCTTTTTATGGCTCTTTTTTTCCACCGACAAGATTAAAGTTTCGGGGTAAATCCGGGTGTCAGAGAATGAGTACCTGAGGGCGAGATTTAATTCTGGTGGAGTTAGGCGACCTGGCATAATACTGACCACACCACCGATAAGTATGATTATGGAAAAAAGACATTGGTGCCATACTTTCTTTCCACCAGATGGCGTGGTGGGATCCTCTTTCTATTTTTTTTTTTTTAGTTTAAAATGTACACTGAAGTTTTATTTTATTTTTCCTTTCTCTTTGGTTGCATCTCCGTGTTCTTTGTGTGTGTTGGGGTGAATGTGTATGTGTGGACTTGCACTACATAGTAGACTGAGGAAAATCCATAAGTCTATACATAGAGCACTACAGGCACAGCTATATGGGCCACTGTAAAATGTGTACAGAAAACGACATTGCAGATATAGACAATACTTCAGGCGAACGAAAGACAGACAGACAGGTAGGTAGGTCGATAGGAAGACAAGATAGATAAGATAGATAAGATAAGATAGATGGTATAGATAGATAGATAGATAGATAGATAGATAGATAGATAGATAGATAGATAGATAGATAGATAGATAGATAGATAGATAGATAGATAGATAGATAGATAGATAGATAGATAGATAGATAGATAGATAGATAGATAGATAGATAGATAGATAGATAGATAGATAGATAGATAGATAGATAGATAGATAGATAGATAGATAGATAGATAGATAGATAGATAGATAGATAGATAGATAGATAGATAGATAGATAGATAGATAGATAGATAGATAGATAGATAGATAGATAGATAGATAGATAGATAGATAGATAGATAGATAGATAGATAGATAGATAGATAGATAGATAGATAGATAGATAGATAGATAGATAGATAGATAGATAGATAGATAGATAGATAGATAGATAGATAAGATAGATAGATAAGATAGACAGACAGACAGACAGACAGACAGACAGACAGACAGACAGACAGACAGTGTTTTTCTAAATAAAGTGATCTGTGAATATATTTCGCTTACCCACAGCAACTAAGAGTAGAATATTCCACACAAAAGCTTAAGTGTTCGCCTGGCTTGAATGCAAAACGAAAGTCCAGGCACTGGGGGTGACAGTCAATTGTTGTGGCTGTGAGCATCAGTAGCAGGACCGTTGTCAGCATTTCTTTGATGTCAAACATTCTGGCCGAGACGATCAAAGAACACAGATCAGGAATAATTTATGAAGGGTAATTTGGTAATTATATGGACCTGAGTAGTATTTTCAGATTAAAAAACACTAGGAAATAATTAATCTTATGTCACTATAGCAGTGTTTGTTATTGTTGTTGTCGTTGGTTGTGAATCGGATAGGCTTCTGATGCTTCGTTATCTTGTTGTTTCATAAATTCTATCTACAGTGACACACACAACTCAAATCATAGTTTTCGAACAAGATAAACAAAGTCTTTATTGATGATATTTCTAACTGTTTTACAATGATCTTACAATGTCCCTGATTCACTCAAATGTGTTTATTATATTCTCTTACTAAACTGTGTTACTTGACATAGCCGACAGGCGATAATTATTTGTCAGTAAACTTTATGATCGTATAGTGTTCTTTGTAATATATGCATAATTCTATCTGATGATTCTGAGTAACTTGCTAGTATTCTGACTCGATCTCTAATTACACAGTTGGACTTCTTTCAACTATTATACTTCAGAGTCCAAAACGTATCACAAAAATCCTCTGACGAACTATATCATTTGTCTAAGTCCTAACTCTATCTTCTGCCTTGAAGCAGGTATCTGTTTGTTGCTTTCTCGTGTTGTTGTTTGCAGTTCAGTAAAGTCTAGCTGAGTACTGGCTGAGTCTGGCTGAGTGTAGCTGAGTACCCGTTTCAAGTCAAGTCATGGCTTGTTAATGTCCGTCTAGCCACACCCACCTGGCTAAAAAGACATCATGGTAATCTATCTATACATGTCTTATCATTCCTCTGTCTACCATCAGTATTTCGTTAGCTCCTCCTTTTTAAGTATGTCCATGGTCTTATAGCTATAGAAGTCCCGTCGAAACCTGTGAATCTTCCTAAGTCTCTCCCCTCACCTCACAATTAAAGTTTACAGCGATTCTTTTAATCCCCTAGTCAGAGAGACTCAAAGCGTTACTCACCGCTGAACATAAAGATACCTGGTCTTTTGATTACGCCTTTATGCGACTTAACTTCGAATGTTCCTATTGTTTATCCGTGAGAGCTACCTTATATCAACAAGTGTCAGACATTCGTTTATACGGGTCTATCGCTCCTTTGTTGCGTTACGTAACTTATTTTGGTCCGGGGCGACATTTGTTTTGATTCCACTGTTCAGTTTAGACACCTGTCGTCTCTTGTTGACGGTTACGTCTTCGGCACCTCGCTTTGTTGACCCGACTTATGCTTGTTATTTTCTTTAAGTCTCCTTTTCATTCTATGTCGACCTCGGCTTATCCTTCCTCTCATTTTCGTTCTCGCATTCCTTTATTCTTTCTCTGACGTTCGTTAAATTCTCTCTATTCTTCCATTATCGTCCATGACTGAGTCACACTATCACATCACCACCACATTGAGGACTGACTACCACTGCGAGTCATTTCACGCTGTCTTTGGTCCTGATTTTAAATTAGCTAAAATAATGATACAAGATGGTAAAGTAAGTAAAATAATTATAAAAGATGGTGAAGTAAGTAAAATAATGATGAAATATATTAAAGTGAGTAAAGTAATCGTAAAAGATGGTGAAGTAAGTAAAATAATGATGAAATATATTAAAGTGAGTAAAGTAATGGTAAAAGATGGTGAAGTAAGTAAAATAATGATGAAAGATAGTAAAGTGAGTAAAGTAATGGTAAAAGATGGTGAAGTAAGTAAAATAATGATAAAAGATGATAAAGTAAGTAAAATAATGATGAAAGATAGTAAAGTGAGTAAAGTAATGGTAAAAAATGGTGAAGTAAGTAAAATAATGATACAAGATGGTATTGTAAGTAGAATGTTCATCTGTTCATATCTTTGTATTGTCAGACCACTTTAGTATCTTTCTGCCTCTACCCCTTTTATCTTGTGTTTTCTCTTCTCAAATAGGACTTTCAGTATTTTGAGCGTCTTTGTGTGTACAAAAACGTCAGTTATCTTGTTCGAACTATATTAGATATTTCTTTGCTCACTTTCTATTTGTCAAAACTTCATTATTCGCTACCTTCGCCGTCTACCCAATTCTTCCCATAAAAACAAAAACTAACTAGTGGGATAACGATCCCAGAAATGTTTCATTAATAGCAAAACTAGTAGTTTATCCTTAATCTAGTTATTATAATGTCAACAATTAGCGTTTTAAACATTTCATTTTAAAGCATCCTCCTATCTCAATGTAACAAAGAAGAACTTGTTAAAAAATCTATCTTACTTCCAACTCTTTGCTATCAATGTCAAATATGAACACTGACTAAAGATCAAGAAAGAAAACTGACAACATCTGAGATAAGATGGATCAGAAAAGCTGTGAACAAAACGCGAAGAGATCATGCAAATAACGATGGAATCAGAAACACCATTGGGATTCTACCACCTTGAAAGAGATTGGAGCCTCATTACGTAACACTCCAAAGAAAGCCATGGAAGAAATAAAGAAAAGATAACAAACGATGAAGTTTTAAAACAACTGAAAATAAAAAGAGAACTACTAAATACAATTAAGACAAGACAAATGAAATTTTTGGGGCATGTTAAAAGACAACAGCCTACTAAAAGTAATATTGGAAGGGAAAATACAAGGTAAAAGAGGCAGAGGCAGACCAAGATTAACATGGACGAGTAACATCAAAAGATGGACAAGCCAATCTATGACAGCCTACACCATCAAAGCAAGAAACAGAGTGGAATGGCGATCCATTTCGTTGCGGAGACGGCACTCGATGATGATGATGATGATTGGGATTCTGCCAGTAATTAAATACAGGGAGAGACAGAGATTAAAGTGGTTTGAACATCTGATGCATATGAACCCCTCAGCATCAGCATCAAGAGCTTATAACAACAAAATGGAAAATCAAGATATAGAGGTAGGCTAAGAAGAAGATGGATTGATGGAATTTACAACAAAATAAATCAATAAAATATATCTATGTACCAAGTCAACTTATAGACTGCCTAATGGATATAAATCTATCTAGACGATACAGACATACGACTAATACGTAATTTGTACTGGGAGCAAACAGCAATAATAAAATATAACAAGGAGAACTCTACACCCATGGATATAAAAAGAGGAGTAAGACAAGGATGCATCCTATCACCAAGCTTGTTCAATCTATACACTGAGCAAATCTTTAAAAATATCTCAGAGATTCCAGGCCTAAACATTAATGGAAAGATAATCAATAACCTAAGATATACTGATGATACTGTTTTACTAGCAGAAATTCCTAAAGACCTACAAAAATTGCTTAATGTGATAAACATAACAAGCAAAAAATATAGACTAGATATGAATATCAAAAAGACCAAAACATTGATCATAAACATAGAACATTCTCAAGACCTGCAAATAAAGATCACAGTTGAAGGAATACATCTGAAGACAGTCCAGAGCTACAACTACTTTGGACATACTATAACAAATGATGAAAATGTAAAATTGAAATAAACAAACGAATAGGAATGGCAACAAGTAATTTTAATGCCATTAAAACTATGCTAACAACAAAACAAATAACAGCAGGGTTGAAACTAAGAATAGCAAAATGTTACATCTTTTCAATATTCCTATATGGTACAGAAACATGGACATTAGACAAGAAAACAGAACAGAAAATTGACGCATTCCAAATGTGGATTTATAGAAGAATAGGGAGAATTGGATGGAAAGAAAAGAAAACAAACGATGAAGTATTAAAACAAGTAAAAATAAAAAAGAACTACTAAATACAATTAAGACAAGACAAATGACATTTTTGGGTCACGTTAAAAGACACAACAGCCTACTAAAAGTAATATTGGAAGGGAAAATACAAGGTAAAAGAGGCAGAGGCAGACCAAGACTAACATAGACGAGTAACATCAAAAGATGGACAAGTCAATCTATGACAACCTGCATCATAAAAGCAAGAAACAGAGTGGATCCATGGTAGCCAACCTTCGTTGCGGAGACGGCACTCGATGATGATGATGATGATGTACCAAGTCACAGAAAGCGCCTTTGATAGAAAACACATTATTGACTTAAAACCTTCCATGCCTACCGGCAAAAAGCAAAACATGATAAAAGAAGAAAGAACAAACAACACTGTATAATCGACAAAACAATCACTGTTCATTAAACAGTAGCAGGTTCTTTACAACAACATATTTGTTATCTGTGAACATTTCAATTTCAGGAAAACTACCGCTCTCATTTTGTGACTGGTTAGAAGATGTTGACTGTGGACGCATACGTACTTTCTATAACGGGTGTCACACATTTTGGCGATAATCTGGTAAAAGAAACCTTCTCTTTTAGTTATTGCATAGTTCCTTCTCTGTAGAATTACCAAATTTAGTTTCATATTCATTTGGATAAGAATTTATGTTTCAACATTATAAAATTATTTCATTTTTCAACGTTATTGTTGTTCAAATATAATGTTGGCTGGCTACCACGTTGAGAGAATAATGGGGAAGTAAAGAGGAGAGATACAGACAGACAAATATACACAATCAGATAAACAGACAAACAAACAGTCAGACAAATGCACGTAGACAAGAAGACATACATATATATATATATATATATATATATATATATATATATATATATATATATATATATAGGCAAACAAACAGCCAAATAGACATGACAATAGACATTGAAGCAGACTAGACAATAAGCTGGCAGACAGAGAAGCAGAAGTGAAGACAGACAGACAACAGCCTTTAGACAGCCAAGTCAGACATTTCGTCAGCTACTTCTCTCTTGATTGGCCCAACGATTACTATTTATCTTCATCGTCCACCTTTTAAAAGAACGTTACCCAGTGTAATTTACGTTGTCCCGTGACGTACAATAAACAAGTTATTTACGTTCTTTGGCCAAAAAAAATCAGACAGCAGCTCAACATTTCTGGTTTGCCTTTCCACTACGATCTCTACTCTGTTTGCTAGTCCACTTGTGTCATAATATCTGACGTGGAAAAGTGTAACCACGTTTGGAAGTACATTATTTTTTTGTTTTTGTGCTTACATAAATGGGACATTTTAAAGATGACGATTGAAAAAAAAAATGCATGAAAGAATTAAATCTAAACAATCAAAAACTACGTAAGTACATGAACACACTTATCAGTTCTCCATGAGAATAACGAAACCTAATCCTATTCTTTGGTACTTTGGTTATGGAAGGCCCTGGTATCGCTGCAAACGAATTAAAAACCATAATTGCTCAACCGCCCGTGCCAGTGGAATCATCCGAATTACTAACTCATCTCCCAAACAAAGAAAGGTAACTGTAGTCCCTATCATAGCAGTACCAGCACACGCCAAAAGACATAAGGAGAAACCGCACAGAAAGTGAACACAGCCAACTGTTCCCTGCCATACGATATCAATTCATTCATCATAAACAATTGGAATATCGAAACATGATCAAAACGGATGAAACACACAGCTCACGATGTGCACAGAGCACCTAACTCGGTAGCTCCTGCAACAGGCCGGACTTGGATTCTGAGGAAACTGCAACAAGGAACACTTTCATACAAAACCTTTAATGGTTCCTGCCGCTTATCCACCATAATGACCGGAAGTTCACGTCTTCCTGAAATGATGATCGTCATATTTTTTAAAACGTATAACGCTTGATGATGTCAGGGTATCGTTTTTGACTCCAATTCCGAACATATAAAACACAGTCGTCGGATTATCCCCGTCGCACATCATACAACAGACCGTAAGATTAGCGTATGGCCGGTCTAGGGATATACGATGAGCCATTATGATGACGTAGCACACACACGACAATGGCTGCGCCCATAGTTTCCTGATTACTCTAGTGAATGCATTCTTCTCGTACAACGAACGAAACACGGTCCAAATTCCCTAAAGAGATATAACTTTGGCTGACTTGACGGAGCAATCCACATTAATGAGTTGTAACATGTAAATGACAGTAAAATCCTATTCTATTCATGGAATCAGAAATCATTGCAGTCAAGCATGCCCATATCTAGGGAGCCGCGATAGTTCAGTGGTTAGTGAACTGGACTACAAAAGACAAGAGGTAGAGTTCGATCCCAACCGACGGCTTCCGGGTTCACACAGTCTTTAATGGGTACCGCATTATTTTCCGGGAAAGTAAAGCGGCACGGGCGTAATACCGACCAGATTACCCCAAAAATCATGTGCTGAAGGTCTGTAAAATTTATGGTCACTAACACCATTATTCCCTATACGCCACTTGGCGTGACGGCGACACTTTACTTTTTTTAATGCCCATATCTGCTCAAACCACCCCTAACAGCAACTCCATGTAAGTTATTGATTGTAGACACATCTGCTTTTCCCACTCGGCACTCAGGATTGACCAAACCTCTTGTCCACCTTTAGACTCTTCAGTCTCTTAATATAATAATAAAACAAGTAGTGGAATTCAAGTAATTGGGCACAATGTTCACAGAAGATGGAAAACTAGACAGAGAAATTGACATGAGAATACAAACAGCAAATGCTGTCACATACCAGTTTCACCATTGCTGAGACATCTAAACATATCTATGGCAGCAAAACAACAAATGATAAATATCATTTTCATACCACCTTTGTGCTATGAAAGTCAAACATGGACCCTTTCTAAATCACAATTAAGAAAAATCAATACATGTGAGATGCGATGCTTGAGAAAATTAACAAACAACACAAGAAGAGATAGAATACCAAATGAAACCATAGGAAAAATGGTAAGAATAAAACCCTGCCTAGAATATATAGAACAACAACTTAAATGGTTCGGCCACCTGGTCAGAATGAATCCTTACCAATCACCATCAAGGGCGTTCTTCTCGTTAAATGCATGGGAAAAGACCAAGAGGAAGACCCAGAAGAAGATGGATAGATGCAGTGACAGAGACATGTAACAACAAAGAAAATCACTAATTCAGACAATTCCAGCAGCACAAGAACGACAAATGATATAAACCACGACACCTTTTAGGTATCAGTAAAAGAGAAAAGAAGAAGATGGATAGATGCAGTGACAGAGACATGTAACAACAAAGGAAAATCACTAATTCAGACAATTCGAGCAGCACAAGAACGACAAATGATATAAACCACGACACCTTTTAGGTATCAGTAAAAGAGAAAAGAAGAAGACTTAATATATACATCCTTCTCCCACTCATCCTCCTTCTCTTTTAAAGGGTGTAGAACAAACTTTTTTGGACTTGGCTGAGTTCGACATCCGCTGGGATCGCTTAAACTACAACGGCAACGATCGCCTACCTTGTGCTGTTGGTATTCATTAGGGAGCGCATATGAAACCCAGAGTCATGAGTCTATCAAGGTAAGCCCTAGCTACTAGCGAACAGTTGTCACGTTTCCGAAATATCGTACCTATTTACACGCACAATTTCAATTTTCTGAACAACATCACAGAAATTCTAAGTGTTCTTTTCTAAGAGAATCAGTGAACCATAATTGACCGAATTTTATTTTTTAACTCCCCGCGGCTAGCTTGAAACTACCATCTAGGGCTATAAGAGGAAACGCAACCCGTATCTAAAAATGTAGTGCTCAATAAAAATGTTTTGGATTCAACCGTGCAAACACAACAGCTTTCTATGAGCCATCACACAACACGTCAACTTTACGTCATTTTAAGGGGGAGAGAACGGATCAATCGTTGGGAGAGCGCCAACAACGACACATCATGTGGTGTAAAAATGAACGACTTGTATATAATTTTTGTATAAAAGTGTAAATAAATATCTTTAATATATATCGTACTCTTATATTTACTTTGTTGATCAATATCTTGTTTACGACTGATAAAACCTTCAAATGGTAATCATTGATAATAAGGGGCTGCACTTAAATTGAGTCTTTTGAAAGAAATTTATTTGGACAACTGGGAAAGTGATTTCCTGTCATTCCATAGGAAACATCTTGTGAGTTTATATTTTGTTATGAGGGACATAATGTGCAGTAACTAGGGCGGTAACTTTGCTGGAGACATACTTTCTTTCTAACATACGTTTACTTACTACGTGACCCAATGAGTGTGCCTATGAAGATAGAAAGGGGCTGAAACTTTGCTGGAGAAAGACTTTCTTTCCAACATACGTTTACTTACTACGTGACCCAATGAGTGTGCCTATAAAGATAGAAAGGGGCTGAAACTTTGCTGGAGAAAGACTTTCTTTCTAACATACGTTTACTTACTACGTGACCCAATGAGTGTGCCTATAAAGATAGAAAGGGGCTGTAACTTTGCTGGAGACAGACTTTCTTTTTAACATACGTTTACTTACTACGTGACCCAATGAGTGTGCCTATAAAGATAGAAAGGGGCTGTAACTTCAAGGTAGCAACTGTAAACCACCGATCACGATTTATTCCGACCTCTTGTCTTTTGCAGTCTTGTTCTTTAACTACTGAGCTAACGCGGCTACCGAGGTTGATTATAGTCTGTTTATTTGTGTGCCAGAACATTGTGGTGTACGAGGGAATAAACGAGCAGACAGACTTGTTTGGTTAGTTGTTGTTGAGAGTGGACGAGCAGACAGACTTGCTGGGTTAGTTGTTGTTGAGAGTGGACGAGCAGACAGACTTGCTGGGTTAGTTGTTGTTGAGAGTGGACGAGCAGACAGACTTGCTGTGTTAGTTGTTGTTGAGAGTGGACGAGCAGACAGACTTGCTGGGTTAGTTGTTGTTGAGAGTGGACGAGGAGACAAACTTGCTGGGTTAGTTGTTGTTGAGAGTGGACGAGCAGACAGACTTGCTGGGTTAGTTGTTGTTGAGAGTGGACGAGCAGACAGACTTGCTGAGTTAGTTGTTGTTGAGAGTGGACGAGCAGACAGACTTGCTGGGTTAGTTGTTGTTGAGAGTGGACGAGGAGACAAACTTGCTGGGTTAGTTGTTGTGGAGAGTGGACGAGCAGACAGACTTGCTGGGTTAGTTGTTGTGGAGAGTGGACGAGCAGACAGACTTGCTGGGTTAGTTGTTGTGGAGAGTGGACGAGCAGACAGACTTGCTGGGTTAGTTGTGGAGAGTGGACGAGCAGACAGACTTGATGGGTTACTTGTTGTTGAGAGTGGACACGCAGACAGACTTGCTGGGTTAGCTGTTGTTGAGAGTGGACGAGCAGACAGACTTGTTTGGTTAGTTGTTGTTGAGAGTGGACGAGCAGACATACTTGCTGGGTTAGTTGTTGTTGAGAGTGGACGAGCAGACATACTTGCTGGGTTAGCTGTTGTTGAGAGTGGACGAGCAGACAGACTTGTTTGGTTAATTGTTGTTGAGAGTGGACGAGCAGACAGACTTGATGGGATACTTGTTGTTGAGAGTGGATGAGCAGACAGACTTGATGGGTTACTTGTTGTTGAGAGTGGACTAGCAGACAGACTTGCTGGGTTAGTTGTTGTGGAGAGTGGACGAACAGACAGACTTGCTGGGTTAGTTGTTGTGGAGAGTGGACGAGCAGACAGACTTGCTGGGTTAGTTGTTGTGGAGAGTGGACGAGCAGACAGACTTGATGGGTTACTTGTTGTTGAGAGTGGACTAGCAGACAGACTTGCTGGGTTAGTTGTTGTGGAGAGTGGACGAACAGACAGACTTGCTGGGTTAGCTGTTGTTGAGAGTGGACGAGCAGACAGACTTGTTTGGTTAATTGTTGTTGAGAGTGGACGAGCAGACAGACTTGATGGGATACTTGTTGTTGAGAGTGGATGAGCAGACAGACTTGATGGGTTACTTGTTGTTGAGAGTGGACGAGCAGACAGACTTGCTGGGTTACTTGTTGTTGAGAGTGGACGAGCAGACAGACTTGCTGGGTTAGTTGTTGTGGAGAGTGGACGAGCAGACAGACTTGCTGGGTTAGTTGTTGTGGAGAGTGGACGAGCAGACAGACTTGCTGGGTTAGTTGTTGTGGAGAGTGGACGAACAGACAGACTTGCTGGGTTAGTTGTTGTGGAGAGTGGACGAACAGACAGACTTGCTGGGTTAGTTGTTGTGGAGAGTGGACGAGCAGACAGACTTGCTGGGTTAGTTGTTGTTGAGAGTGGACGAGCAGACAGACTTGCTGGGTTAGTTGTTGTGGAGAGTGGACGAGCAGACAGACTTGCTGGGTTAGTTGTTGTTGAGAGTGGACGAGCAGACAGACTTGCTGGGTTAGTTGTTGTGGAGAGTGGACGAGCAGACATACTTGCTGGGTTAGTTGTTGTTGAGAGTGGACGAGCAGACATACTTGCTGGGTTAGTTGTTGTGGAGAGTGGACGAACAGACAGACTTGCTGGGTTAGTTGTTGTGGAGAGTGGACGAGCAGACAGACTTGCTGGGTTAGTTGTTGTGGAGAGTGGACGAGCAGACAGACTTGCTGGGTTAGTTGTTGTGGAGAGTGGACAAGTGATGGACTAGGCTGACAATGTAATTGTTCTCTATGGTGCAACGAATAAATAATTCGGGCAATGAATGTAAATCTAAAACCCTGAAAGAGATTGTAAGAGCATAACAAAAGGAACAGAGAACTTGGATAGTTGATCGTTTCATGTTGATGGTTAATGCAGAGGAGGGGATCTTAGCACATTAAGAGTTGTACAAAGTGCATTAAGGATGGTCTTCGACTAAGTAACATTAGAGAGTGAGAGAAAGAGAGAGATAAAGAGAGAATCTTTTGTTTCTCTGAATGGTTTGATAAAACCCAAAGCTTCACAGAAAGTAAATATCCACACGCAAAGATGGTAAAGTAAAAAAAAAAATTATTGTTGTAATATCTCACTTAGTCAGGAATACTCTTATTTCCTAGCAAAATTATATATTCTTTATGTGATTATTATTATTTATTACTATTATTTATTATTATTAATGTTAGGCCAAATAATTTACAGGTCTCAGCACATTGCCCCGGACATTTAATATTATTTTTAATATTATAATTATTGCAATTATTATTATAAGGCGTCCTTTATTACTATGTAATAATATATAGTTATTTAGTTACACCTCGAGCTAACTGGTATCGTTTATCTTTGCTTCCCTCTACTCTTCGTTCCTCAATTTTACAATTTGTTACAATATCTTCCAGCTGTTCCGTTCTCATTACATGGCACACAAAACGATGGTGATTGTATTTTCCTAATATTTGACATTAGTTCTCTCTTTGCTTTTCCCTCTTATAGAATGTTCAAATATTCACAAATATATTATTGTGATTGTATAGCTTTTCAAATAACAAAGATTTCAAATGTGTGGATTGAAAAGCAAGAAATAATTCATTATCAGCTTGAATGATTTACAATTTTAATATTGTATATAATATGTTAAAACAAGTTTTTGAAAACCACAATGGAGGTATTTTAATCATAAATAATTCGGAATTTCTTTGGATAACAAAACATATTCCCTATATTTTGTTGTTGTTGTTCATACGAGGGTCGTTCCATTAGTTTTTCTTGGTTGTTTTTAAACAACTTCATTGTAGTTCTATATATATATATATATATATATATATATATATATATATATATATATATATAATTTTAACAAGTAGAGCCCCCGTCACGCCAAGTGACGTATAGTGAATATGGTGTTAGTGATCATAAATTTTACAGACCTTCGGCACATGATTTTTGGGGTAATGTGGTCGGTATTACACCCGTGCCGCTATACTTTCCCAGAAAAAATCCGGTACCCATTTAAGGCTGGGTGAACCCGGAAGCCGTTGGTTGGGATCGAACCCTACCTCTTGTCCATTGTAGTCCAGTTCACTAACTACTGATCGATCGCGGGTCCCATATATATATATATATATATATATATATATATATATATATATATATATATATTTATTTATTTATATATAAAATTCTCCCCCCCCCCACCTGTTTTATAAAATCACACAATGTAGAGTCAGCATGAATTTCTGAACATAGCTACACCAAAAGTTCACCTCAAATTTATGGTTGCTTGATTTCTTTCTTATTTCCTCTCCGTTTCAGTAATACTTTGATACAAATGAGTAATTTGATTCTCGTGTGTATTTCTTTTTTAAATCTAAATTTTGGGGATTTTTTTTTTTAGCCGGTATAGGGGGGATTTTAATTTTGAGAAACTGTTTGGAAATAGGAATATTTGTTGTTAAAACGTGCACACCACCACTGACACCAGACAATGTATCTGAGCCTGGGATGTTCGAATAAAATAATGTGAAAGAAAGAAAGAAAGAACGAAAGAAAGCAAAAAAGAAAGAAAGAAAGAAAGACAGAAAGAAAGAAAGAAAGAAAGAAAGAAAGAAAGAAAGAAATGAGAGAGTAAGAGAGAGAGAAAAAACCTTATACTCATTGCTTTATTGTACGATATATGTGAAGAAAAAGAAATAAATATATATATATATATATATATATATATATATATATATAGAGAGAGAGAGAGAGAGAGAGAGAGACAGAGACAGAGAGATAGAGAGAGTAGAGAGAAAACATTGATACTATTTTTTAATATGATACACAAAAAGAGAGAAAGGACGAAGGGATGGGTAAAAAAGATAAAGAAAGAAACCACTCTTATTTTTTAATAATATATAAGAAAAAGATAGAAAGAGATAGACAAGAGAGAGATAGACACACCTTTTAAAAAACATTTTAAAGGACACAACAGCCTACTAAAAGTAATATTGGAAGGGACAATATAAGGTAAAATAGGCAGAGGCAGACCAAGACTAACAAAGACGCATAACATCAAAAGATGGACAAGTCAATCTATGACAACCTGCACCATCAAAGCAAGAAACAGAGTGGAATGGCGATCCATGCTAGCGAACCTTCGTTGCAGAGATGGCACTTGATGATGATGAAGAGATATTTCTATTAACATGGTATACTCCACTGTATATGAGTTTTATATAGAATCAATATTGCTTAGAAATAATAAATAATAGAAAGAGGAAGTGATTTCTGAGAAAAAATTATTCTAATTTCGTGGGTAATTGTCTTCTATTACAAGAGAAATGAAAATGTGAAAAGTGCCTTTCTTGTGTGTACAAGGTGGCTACAAATTATACAGGGTGTTTATAAAGTCTCACTACACATGGTATCTAGGTCAATTTGAAAAAAAATGTTTATGACGTCATCACAATATGTGCTCCCACTGTCAATTGTGCGATACACACGGGTAGTTGTTCAAAGATTTATAGCAAGATTTCCTGATAAACAACCTCCTCATCGCATTACGGTTAGAAATTTGTCGAATAAGTTTATTGCTACTGGAAATGTGGAAGATGCTCCACGATCTGGTAGGCCTGCTGTGAATGATGAAATATGTTTAGATATCCAAGACAGAATCCTTAAAAGTCCAGACAAGTCATTAAGAAAACTGTCGCAACAAGTGAACTTACCATTGAGCACATATTGTGATGACGTCATAAACATTTTTTTCAAATTGACCTAGATACCAAGTGTAGTGAGACTTTATAAACACCCTATAGTTCTCTCACAGAATCTTCTACCACAGGTGGGATTTTATTAAAGCCGACAAAATAGTTGATTTTAGGTCAAATAACTTATTTTATTAAAGCCGGTCAAATAACTGATTTTGTTAAAACTGGTAAAATAACTGATTTCATTAAAGCCGGTAAAATAACTGATTTAGTTAAAACTGGTAAACTGGATTTAATTAAAGCCGGTCAAATAACTGATTTAGTTAAAACTGGTAAAATAACTGATTTAGTTAAAACTGGTAAAATAACTGATTTAGTTAAAGCTGGTAAAATAATTGATTTAGTTAAAACTGGTAAAATAACTGATTTAGTTAAAGCTGGTAAAATAACTGATTTAGTTAAAACTGGTAAAATAACTGATTTCATTAAAGCCGGTCAAATAACTGATTTAGTTAAAGCTGGTAAAATAACTGATTTCATTAAAGCCGGTCAGATAACTGATTTAGTTAAAATTGGTAAAATAACTTATTTCATTAAAGCCGGTCAAATAACTGATTTAGTTAAAGCTGGTAAAATAACTGATTTAGTTAAAATTGGTAAAATAACTGATTTCATTAAAGCCGGTCAAATAATTGATTTCATTAAAGCCGGTCAAATAACTGATTTAATTAAAACTGGTCAAATAACTGATTTCATTAAAACTGGTCAAATAACTGATTTCATTAAAACTGGTAAAATAACTGATTTCATTAAAGCTGGTCAAATAACTGATTTCATTAAAACTGGTAAAATAACTGATTTTATTAAAGCCGGTCAAATAACTTTTTATTTTTACTAGCGGCCCTCTTTAGTAAATTATTAACTTGTGTCTCTTTGCGAAACGGATACTTAAAGTGGTGACCCTGTGAAAGAATTGATGACCCTGAGTAAGGGTTCATGTGCTGAAAGAGAAATAAAATGCAAGAATAGAACACTGAAAAGAAACAAAAATACGAGGGGGAGAGAAAAAAAAATATAATTATTTCTGCACTTACCTGAAGTCACAGACCAGATAAATCTAGCAGATCGATGTAAAAAAAAGCAGATGGATGACAGAAATGTGAGATCTTGTACTGCGTGACAAAGTTGCCAGGAAAACAAACACTATTTTTAGTGAGTCAATTATAACAAGATTGTGTTGCGTGCTAAACCGATCGTACCGAGATGTGAATCGTAATGCAGTCTTCCTGGCCTATATATCTGAACAACGCACGTCGCACGCATATAAAACACGCACTCTCTCTTATTTTTTGCGCGCTCGTCGAGAACTTGTCTTTTCCTAAGTTCACCTTATTTTGAACGCTTGTCCCTGCCTGCCTCCATCTGTATCTATCTTTGACAAGCTCTCCCAATACCAAGAACCTCATTTCCGGTTCCAGAACTATGAGAATCGGTTCATAATCTATTTGAAACTTTCATTGAGAAGATATTGCATGATTTTTAAATGTGTAAAGATATCAGACAAATATCGTTACCTACCACATAACTATTTCTTGACATAGGAGAGCGATTTTAGAAGCGCATTTATTGGGGCACAATAAAGAATAGAGGAAGGGGTTGAGAAATGCTATCGAATTAAGCAGGTTCCACGTCTCTTGTAATTACTATGAAGTTTCATTGATGTATTAATAGTGAATTAAAGTGTATATAGGGAGCCGCGATAGCTTAGTGGTTAGTGAACTGGACTACAAAGGACAAGGGGTAGGGTTCGATCCCAACCAACGGCTTCCAGGTTCACCAAGCCTTAAATGGTTACCGGATTTTTTTTCTGGGAAAGTGAAGCGGCAAGGGCGTAATACGGACCACATTACCCCACAAATCATGTGCTGAAGGTCTGTAAAATTTATGGTCACTTACACCATATTCCCCATACGCCACTTGGCGTGACGGGTCACTAACACCATATTCCCCATACGCCACTTGGCGTGACGGGTCACTAACACCATATTCCCTATACGCCACTTGGCGTGACGGGTCACTAACACCATATTCCCCATACGCCACTTGGCTTGACGGGGGCTCTTTACTTTTACTTTTTAAAAGTGTATATAAAGTAAGTGGTCTGGTTTGAAACTGAGCACCGTTTCTGCATTAATTCCTTACATTGAATTATTATTTCAGTGTCTTTTAATGAGTGAGAGTTGTGTAACTTTACGTGCTGTTTATTACTTACATTATTGTTTTATTCATTTTGTTTTTATACTTGGTACATTTCGGATTTTGAAATAGCGTTAATATTTGGTTAAAACTCATTGCATCATTTATTAATTTTAGGGACATCTAAGTTTTTTTTTTCTAAAAAGAACTTATATAGATAACCTGGTAATGGACTTCCGGTCAATGCAGCGGATAGGCGGCAGAACATTTAATGCTCCATCTGAAAAGTGTTCCTTGTTGCAGTTTCCTCATATTCCAAGTCCGGCTTGTTGCCGGAACTACTGAGTTTAATGTTCAGTGTACACCGTGAGCTGTATTTTTCATTCGGATCGTATTCCGATTGCTTATGATGAATGATGATATCGTATGATGAAGGACAGTCCGGTTGCGTTCACTTTCGGTGCGACTACGCATTATGTTTTTATGCGTGTGCTGTGGCTGCTATGATGGAGATTGCATCTGCCTTTCTTTGTTTAGATCCTTCAATGAGATGAGATGTTAATTTGGATGATTCCACTGGCACGGGCGGTTCAGCAATTATGGATTTTAATTCGTTTGCAGTGATACCGGGCCTTGGACTAACTACAACTACTACTAATACTACCTGGTAATAAAGGCGGAGAGAGCAGCAATGGCAGGAGATAGTAAAGCTCTATATAATGTACACATAATGCTTATGAACACTTTTAAACCTTCTGGGGCACCTCTTTATGAACAAACTTGGAACCATATAAATATCAAGTGAAGTAATAAAATGGCAATGGGTTGAACAGTGTAAAGAAATCCTTAATCATCTAATACCAAGACATTCAATAGATTTTACAGCGGGCACACTAACCTCAATGTTACATATAAGTTTAAATGGCGTCACTTTGAATGAAGTAAAGACAGATATAAGGCTCATGACTAAAGCCAGGAAGGTGAAGATGATATAACATTCAAGATGCTGAAAGATAGTCGTAACTTAAAACACCTACAGAAGATGTTTAACACAATATGAAAAGCTGAAAGGGTATCCACACAGTAGAAAGGGGGTATAATTATATAATTATTTTTTTTTATTTCAAGGATTTTGACAATTGGAATGGCTCGTCTATCAGTTGCTTCTAAATTACAACATGTAAGATCATCATGAACAGAATCAAAGATGACGTAGACTACTGCTAGACGTGAAGAACAAAAAGGGTTTAGAAAAGAGAGAAGCTGCCTTGATCAGATTTTCATCCTGTATTAGAAGAACATATAGAAAAGCAGAAACCAATTCTCAATTATATTGATCGTACACACAATAACTATCATAGTACGAGAAAGAGAGATAGAGCGAGAGAGTGAGAGAATGAGAGAGAGAGAGAGAGAGAGTGAGAGAATGAGAGAGAGAAATAGAAAATAGTGTATGATTTGAGAGGCAGATAAAAACTATAGAATAAAACACATTTTGAGAGAAAAGGAAGAAAAGAAATAGTTTGAGTGAGAGACAGAGAGATGTAAACAGAAAACGGTACATTGTTTGAGAGAGTGAGAGACAGAGAGATGTAAACAGAAAATGGTACATTGTTTGAGAAAGTGAGAGACAGAGAGATGTAAACAGAAAATGGTACATTGTTTGAAAGAGCGAGAGACAGAGAGATGTAAACAGAAAATGGTACATTGTTTGAGATAGCGAGAGACAGAGAGATGTAAACAGAAAATGGTACATTGTTTGAGAGAGTGAGAGACAGAGAGATGTAAACAGAAAATGGTACATTGTTTGAGAGAGCGAGAGACAGAGAGATGTAAACAGAAAATGGTACATTGTTTGAGAGAGCGAGAGACAGAGAGATGTAAACAGAAAACGGAAAATGGTACATTGTTTGAGAGAGCAAGAGACAGAGAAATAGAAAATAATACATAGTTTCATAGAAAAGAGAGAGAAATAGAAAATATTATACATTTTGGGAAAAACGGGAAGATGAATAGAGTATAATATATTTTGGTAAAAACGGGGAGAGAAATTGAGAATAACACACAGTTTGAGAGAGAGAGCCAGAGACAGATAGTGAAATAGAAAATATCACATAATTTGAGAAAAACACCGATGAAGAAAAAAAGAATTATAGTTTGAGAGAAATAGAGAATGTAAGTAATTCGAGAGATAGAGAGAAATGGAGAATTAGAGAATAGCAAGTAGCTTGAGAGGGAGAGAGAGAGAGTGTGACAGAGAGAAAGAAAAGAGTTTAACGGAAAGTAAAAAGAGTTCACTGCCTACTGAGAGAGAAGACAAGACAAATTAATGTTGGCCATTTTAATTGTTCATATACATAGTTTGATGAAGGAGTACACACCAGGAGAACACAATCACACAGATAATCGCCTTTCCTACCAAATAACGACATACAGATGGAAGGATTTCAATGACAAATATCGTAGCGTATTTACACCAGCATTTCTACAGGCGTAGCATTACAGGAAAGTACCAGTCAAATACAAGGACACAGAGATAAACGAAGACAATGACACTGGATAGGGCACATACTGTGGAAGCCAACAGAATATTCCACGACAGGACCCTTTACGGAATTCCCAGGGGAAGAGACAAAGAGGAAGACAAAAATATTCTTGAGAAGACAAATGGAAGCAAAGATAAAGATCATTGGGAATACATGGAAAGAATGGCAAGAAACAAAACGGCTTGGAAAGCGTTTGTTGTAGACCTATGCTAAACGGAGAGCTGAAAGTATTTGTTGAAGAACTGTGCTCCACGGGGAGCTGAAAGTGCTGTTTAAGACCTGTGCTCCATGGGTAGCTGAAAGTGTTTGTTGAAGACCTATGCTCCACGGGGAGCTAAAAGTGTTTGTTGAAGATCTATGCTCCACCGGGAGCTGACAGTGTTTGTTGAAAACCTATGCTCCACCGGGAGCTGATAGTGTTTGTTGAAGACCTATGCTCCACATGAGCTGATAGTGTTTGTTGAAGACCTATGCTCCACATGAGCTGATAGTGTTTGTTGAAGACATATGCTCCACATGGAGCTGATAGTGTTTGTTGAAGACCTATGCTCCACATGGAGCTGATAGTGTTTGTTGAAGACATATGCTCCACATGGAGCTGATAGTGTTTGTTGAAGACCTATGCTCCACCGGGAGCTGATAGTGTTTGTTGAAGACCTATGCTCCACCGGGAGCTGATAGTGTTTGTTGAAGACCTATGCTCCAGAGGGAGCTGATAGTGTTTGTTGAAGACCTATGCTCCACCGGGAGCTGATAGTGTTTGTTGAAGACCTATGCTCCAGAGGGAGCTGATAGTGTTTGTTGAAGACCTATGCTCCAGAGGGAGCTGATAGTGTTTGTTGAAGACCTATGCTCCACCGGGAGCTGATAGTGTTTGTTGAAGACCTATGCTCCAGAGGGAGCTGATAGTGTTTGTTGAAGACCTATGCTCCACATGAGCTGATAGTGTTTGTTGAAGACCTATGCTCCACATGAGCTGATAGTGTTTGTTGAAGACCTATGCTCCACATGAGCTGATAGTGTTTGTTGAAGACCTATGCTCCACATGAGCTGATAGTGTTTGTTGAAGACCTATGCTCCACCGGGAGCTGATAGTGTTTGTTGAAGACCTATGCTCCAGAGGGAGCTGATAGTGTTTGTTGAAGACCTATGCTCCACCGGGAGCTGATAGTGTTTGTTGAAGACCTATGCTCCACCGGGAGCTGATAGTGTTTGTTGAAGACCTATGCTCCAGAGGGAGCTGATAGTGTTTGTTGAAGACCTATGCTCCAGAGGGAGCTGATAGTGTTTGTTGAAGACCTATGCTCCACATGAGCTGATAGTGTTTGTTGAAGACCTATGCTCCACATGAGCTGATAGTGTTTGTTGAAGACCTATGCTCCACATGAGCTGATAGTGTTTGTTGAAGACATATGCTCCACATGGAGCTGATAGTGTTTGTTGAAGACCTATGCTCCACATGGAGCTGATAGTGTTTGTTGAAGACCTATGCTCCACATGGAGCTGATAGTGTTTGTTGAAGACCTATGCTCCACATGGAGCTGATAGTGTTTGTTGAAGACCTATGCTCCACATGGAGCTGATAGTGTTTGTTGAAGACCTATGCTCCAGAGGGAGCTGAATGGAAGAAGAAGACACCAACAGTTGCATTTTATTCTGGTTCTACCGCAATTATTTCAGCCCCGACATTACTTGTTTTTTTTTATTTGTTTTGTTCAAACTAGTGGGCCTGTTCACATGAAAATGACTGACATTGAAAACATGTCGGTAGTTGATAGTCGGTCATGTGGTCGACACATGAATCCACAGTTTCGAATAGTCGATAGGTGATGAGGTTCCAGGTGATATTGCGGTTTACAAGTCATACTGGTTTTAGGAAGGTTAAGCATAAGATTAGTTTTGACATAACAAGAACTAGATTTGGTTGCTAAAGCGCAGTTCTATAATGTTCTTGATGTCAGCTAGATTTGTATGTCGTGTTAGAGTTGGATGAACTGTTGGGGTAGGATGTTGTGTTAGAGTAGGATGTCTTGATAGAAGGGGATGTCGTGTTAGAGAGGAATGTCGTGTTAGAGAGGGGTGTCGTGTTAGAGAGGGATGTCGTGTTAGAGTAGGATGTCGTGTTAGAGTAGGATGTCGTGTTAGAGTAGGATGCCGTGTCAGAGAGAGATGTCGTGTTAGAGTAGGATGCCGTGTTAGAGTGGGATGTCGTGTTAGAGTAGGATGTCGTGTCAGAGAGGAATGTCGTGTTAGAGTAGGATGCCGTGTCAGAGAGGGATGTCGTGTTAGAGTAGGATGCCGTGTTAGAGTAGGATGCCGTGTTAGAGTAGGATGCCGTGTCAGAGAGGGATGTCGTGTTAGAGAGGGATATCGTGTTAGAGTAGGATGTCGTGTTAGAGAGGGATATCGTGTTAGAGTAGGATGTCCTGTTAGACATGGATGTCGTGTTAGAGTAGGATGTCGTGTTAGAGTAGGATGTCGTGTTAGAGTAGGATGTCGTGTTAGAGATGGATATCGTGTTAGAGTAGGATGTCATGTTAGACATGGATATCGTGTTAGAGTAGGATGTCATGTTAGACATGGATGTCGTGTTAGAGTAGGATGTCATGTTAGACATGGATGTCGTGTTAGAGTAGGATGTCATGTTAGACATGGATGTCGTGTTAGAGTAGGATGTCATGTTAGAGAGGGATATCGTGTTAGAGTAGGATGTCATGTTAGACATGGATATCGTGTTAGAGTAGGATGTCATGTTAGAGTACGATGTCATGTTAGAGTAGGATGTCATGTTAGACATGGATGTCGTGTTAGAGTAGGATGTCATGTTAGACATGGATGTCGTGTTAGAGTAGGATGTCATGTTAGACATGGATGTCGTGTTAGAGTAGGATGTCGTGTTAGAGTAGGATGTCGTGTTAGAGTAGGATGTCGTGTTAGAGTAGGATGTCATGTTAGAGTAGGATGTCGTGTTAGAGTAGGATGTCATGTTAGACATGGATGTCGTGTTAGAGTAGGATGTCATGTTAGACATGGATGTCGTGTTAGAGTAGCATGTCGTGTTAGAGTAGGATGTCGTGTTAGAGTAGGATGTCGTGTTAGAGTAGGATTTCGTGTTAGACATGGATGTCGTGTTAGAGTAGGATGTCGTGTTAGACATGGATGTCGTGTTAGAGTAGGATGTCGTGTTAGAGTAGGATGTCGTGTTAGAGTAGGATGTCGTGTTAGAGAGGGATATCGTGTTAGAGTAGGATGTCGTGTTAGAGAGGGATATCGTGTTAGAGTAGGATGTCGTGTTAGAGAGGGATGTCGTGTTAGAGTAGGATGCCGTGTTAGAGTAGGATGTCGTGTCAGAGAGGAATGTCGTGTTAGAGTAGGATGCCGTGTTAGAGTAAGATGCCGTGTTAGAGTAAGATGCCGTGTTAGAGTAGGATGCCGTGTTAGAGTAGGATGCCGTGTTAGAGTAAGATGCCGTGTCCGAGAGGGATAAAGGTAAAGTACGAGATTTGAACCGGCGTCTTAGCACGCGAGTTTACACCCATATGTGCTCGGCCGCCTATCCAGAAATGTTCGGATATTTCTGTATAGTGTAGCCTCAAGCATCGAAACTCAGATGCGAAGCGACATTCCTCACCTTCCCAGGATAATATACCCTGGTACCCATTTCTGCCAACGGCTGGGTCGACCGTGGGGGTATTTTTTTTTTTTTTATTCCAACCACGAGTACAACTCACACTGCTCCCAGCGGGAATTGAACACGGGTTGTCCGAACGTCGGTAGTCTAGTCGGGTGGTTTTCCCAACTAGGCTACCGAGGCCCCCGTCCGAGAGGGATGTCGTGTTAGAGTAGGATGCCGTGTTAGAGTAGGATGCCGTGTCAGAGAGGGATGTCGTGTTAGAGAGGGATGTCGTGTTAGAGAGAGATGTAATGTTAGAGTAGGATGTCATGATAGAAAGGGATGTCGTGTTAGAGAGGGATATCGTGTTAGAGTAGGATGTCGTGTTAGAGAGGGATATCGTGTTAGAGTAGGATGTCATGTTAGACATGGATGTCGTGTTAGAGTAGGATGTCGTGTTAGAGAGGGATGTCGTATTAGAGTAGGATGTCGTGTTAGACAGGGATGCTTTGCTAGTGAAGAAATCGTGTGTTAGAGAAGGATGCTGTGTTTGAGAAGGGTGGTGTGTTAGAGTAGGGTGTTGTGTTAGAAAGTGATGTTGTGTTAGAGAAGGGTGTTGTGTTAGAGAAGGGTGTTGTGTTAGAGAAGGGTGTTGTGTTAGAGAAGGGTGTTGTGTTAGAGTAGGGTGTTGTGTTAGAAACGGGTGTTGTGTTAGAAAAGTGCGTTGTGTTAGAGAAGGGTGTTGTGTTAGAGAAAGGTGTTGTGTTAGAGAAGGGTGTTGTGTTAGAAAAGGGATGTTGTGTTAGAGAAGGGTGTTGTGTTAGAGAAGGGTGTTGCGTTAGAAAAGGATGTTGTGTTAGAGAAGGGTGTTGTGTTAGAGAAGGGTGTTGTGTTAGAGTAGGGTGTTGTGTTAGAAACGGGTGTTGTGTTAGAAAAGTGTGTTGTGTTAGAGAAGGGTGTTGTGTTAGAGAAAGGTGTTGTGTTAGAGAAGGGTGTTGTGTTAGAGAAGGGTGTTGTGTTAGAGAAGGGTGTTGTGTTAGAGAAGGGATGTTGTGTTAGAGAAGGGTGTTGTGTTAGAGAAGGATATTGTGTTAGAGAAGGGTTTTGTGTTAGAGAAGGATATTGTGTTAGAGAAGGATATTGTGTTAGAGAAGGGTGTTGTGTTAGAGAAGGGTGTTGTGTTAGAGAAGGATATTGTGTTAGAGAAGGGTTTTGTGTTAGAGAAGGATATTGTGTTAGAGAAGGATATTGTGTTAGAGAAGGATATTGTGTTAGAGAAGGATATTGTGTTAGAGAAGGATATTGTGTTAGAGAAGGATATTGTGTTAGAGAAGGGTGTTGTGTTAGAGAAGGATATTGTGTTAGAGAAGGGTTTTGTGTTAGTGAAGGATATTGTGTTAGAGTACGATTTGTTACTTCCCGAATGATTAGCGACATGTCTGAGCATTCTATTGACCATAAGCGGATGTGACGTTACAAATGGGGCTAGCTACGATTGAACTTAATTTTTGTGGGCCTATAAATTATTGTTTCCTTACAAATTAAAATTTACAGTATTTGAACAACTTGCAATGAGCCATAGGAGTATACTACATTTTGAAGGCACTTTTACGTGTAATTTTTGTTCATTCAGAGTCGGGGGAGTTTAACAGATTAATGACTGCACTTAGCTGAACAATCAACATTCCATACTCTTTACAAGAGAGGTAAAGGTAT
The DNA here is from genome assembly GCA_032433765.1 of Megaustenia siamemsis. Lineage (NCBI taxonomy): Eukaryota > Metazoa > Mollusca > Gastropoda > Stylommatophora > Ariophantidae > Megaustenia > Megaustenia siamemsis. The sequence continues at coordinate 17,102,488 of JAVIAB010000124.1, forward strand.
CAAAATGCACCAAGATGCGTAGAGATGCGAAGCTGCTGTAAAGCTGATGATAATAACAATACTAAAAAAAAAGAAGAAAAAAGTGGTATGATGACAGCTTTACGTGGTAATGGACGAAACAAAAGTCGACGTTTCGGCCAAGTAGGCCTTCATCTGGACGAACAACAAACACAAAAAAATATATATAAGGATATATTAACAAATCTAACTACATGGTGATAATATGCTAGATACTCAAGAGAGGAAAATTAAAAAAGGTCACTTCCCTGTTTTCCTGAGCGTGGTCAGTCTTCAAATGAACTAAATTGATACGGCAGGATGACCAACTATAAATCTCACTGACCAGGCTGTCAAGTGAGAAGATGGAAAGGAAGGGTTCTAAAAATATGGGGAGGTGGGTACAGGATATGTATAAACTATGGAAATCTAACTCTGTGTGTGCACCCCGAACCGATGTGTAAAAATAAACATGTGTATGTAACAATGCATGCGTACAAGCATAAATCAGCATATATATATATATATATATATATATATATATATATATATATATATGTATATATATATATATATATATATATATATATATATATATATATATATATATATATATATTGCCACAAGGCCCACAAAAGAAAAACCCAAAAGAGCCCAAATGTGCCAATACATGTGCAGATAAATATATCCAGATGTATAGGTTAAGATGCGCATGGGGGTATGAAATATGTAGTGGGTGTCCTATGTGTATGAGAGTGGTATGTTCATACCTTGGGGGGACAGCGAACCCAACTGGGCAAAAATGCGATTCTCAAGGGCGAACCGGCTGCGATTGCTGAAGTGACATGAGACAATGCATGTAAATTGCAGACTATGGCCAGGGGAGTTGAAATGGGCCGACACCGGGCTGCCAGTCTTTTGCTCAACATCACGAAGATGCTCACAAAATCTGTCACTGAAGCGTCGTCCACTTTCACCCACAGACGTTATCTGGCAATGCTTACATATTATGGCGTAGATGATATTCCGTGACACACAAGTGAAACCCTCCTTGATGTCGAATCGCCTATTAGGGAACAAGACTGAATCAGTGCACAGCACGTAGTTACAAGTTCTGCAAACTCGACGTCAACATCGAACAGTACGAATGTGTTGGTGGTTAGAGCGGGGGAGGCGGCTCGTGACAAGAATGTCTCACAGACTCCTGTCGCGTTTGAGGGCTACCATAGGAGGATCACTGAAAAGTAGGCGGGTAGTGGGATCTGTGTGGAGAATGGAGCGATACCGGTTAAGTATCCTCACCGCAGCAAAGTTGTGAGGGTGGTAGGTGAGGGTGAATATGGTCCTATCAGAGGAACGGCGAGTGGATGGGGTGAGTGCCACAGGACGGGGAATATCGAGAGCTCTCTACTTTTTACAATAAACTTTTTACAATAAACTTTTTACAATAAACTTTTTTACAATAAACTTTTTACAATAAACTTTTTACAATAAACTTTTTCCTCTCCAAAGATTTGGTTCTCGCATTTTAAATTTAGACTTTGAAAGAAAAACGAGTTCTGTATCGTTTACCAGTCCGTTATGGCTGCTTCCTGCATGTGTAGCTATCAAGTCCTGCACTTCATTGCTGGATACCAATGTTTTAATCGTTCCATCTTATAATTACCATTCCATTACACTTGTTGGTCATGTGATCTCTGACAGCATGCAATCATCAAGGAACATTTACTTGAAAGTATCACTATGATAAAAGAAGATAAAAGCTCCAACGTTGCGGCCTAGCACTGACCTTCTGTTCAAGCACAAACAATACACTTTTTAAAAATTTAAAAGTCTTACATCTTTCTATTGTTGAATGTTTTGGTGATAAATAAAACAGAAGTGGGAATGGAACTGGCTATTCTGGACAGTAAAATAATAAGCAGCTAAAACTTCACAAACATTGACAGTAAAGAGGAAGACCAAAATATTATTGGAGAAGACAGGTGAAAACAGAGATGAAGGTGATGGGAAAGATATTCGAATTATCTTTACAAGAAAGGCAAGAAACAGAACGAGTTGGAAAGTGTTTACTGAAGACCTATGTTCCACAGGGAGCTGAAAAAAGGAAGAAGAAGAATAAAACAAACGATATGAGTTCAGATCAATGCTGCTGACTCAACCCATGTAATTGTAATGTTCTGTAGTGGATTTTTACACATCCGGATTTAAACTGGAGCTAATACTAATTAGACGTTTGACACAAGGTCTTCTATATCACTGATATCTTCACTGTGGGCACTATGTGACTCCGACCTTGTGTGCCAGTTTGTTGTGAGACATTCTGCTATCGTACGGAAGTTATAACTTGGTCTGCTTTAGGTCGCTGTCTTGCCGAGTCGATTGACAATAAGATGTCTACTCAAATACAAGCAGTGCCGGCCCTACTGTTGTTGGCGCCCTGGGCACGCTGAACTTAGGCGTCATTTTATAGTATAATTATAACAATTTTAACAAGGAAAAAAGGAACGATTATGGACGAACCTGGATGGCACCCTAATCACATGGCGCGCCCCGGGCAACTGCCCGAGTTGTCGGTACCTTGAGCCGACACTTACTACAAGGGATAATCTGGACAAAGAGTATGGCGGTTTATTTTCAAATACGTACGGGCAATCTAAGCCAACAACATGATAACTTCTAATCAAGTTCATGGACACAATTTGAACTGACAATATGATAACTTCTAATCAAGTTCATGGACACAATTTGAACTGGCAATATGATAATTTCTAATCAAGTATATGAAGACAATCTGAACTGACAATATGATAACTTCTAATCAAGTATATGAAGACAATCTGAACTGACAATATGATAACTTCTAGTCAAGTAAATGGAGACAATCTAAACTGACAATATGATAACTTCTAATCAAGTACATGGAGACAATCTGAACTGGCAATATGATAACTTCTAAGCAAGTATATGGAGACAATCTGAACTGGCAATATGATAACTTTAAATCATGTATATGGAGACAATCTGAACCGACAATATGATAACTTCTACAAAAGTACACGGAGACAATCTGAACTGACAATATGATAACTTCTAATCAAGTATATGGAGACAATCTGAACTGACAATATGATAATATCTAATCAAGTACATGGAGACAATCTGAACTGGCAATATGATAACTTCTAATCAAGAACATGGAGACAATCTGAACTGGCAACATGATAACTTCTAATCAAGTATATGGAGACAATCTGAACTGACAATATGATAACTTCTAATCAAGTATATGGAGACAATCTGAACTGACAATATGATAACTTCTAATCGAGTACATGAAAACAATCTGAACTGACAATATGATAACTTCTAATCAAGTACATGGAGAGATTCTGAACTGGCAATATGATAACTTCTAATCAAGAACATGGTGACAATCTGAACTGGCAATATGATAACTTCTAATCAAGTATATGGAGACAATCTGAACTAACAATATGATAACTTCTAATCAAGTATATGGAGACAATCTGAACTGGCAATATGATTGGAGACAATCTGAACTGACAATATGATAACTTCTAATCAAGTACATAGAGACAATCTGAACTGACAATATGATAACTTCTAATCAAGTACATGGAGACAATCTGAACTGGCAATATGATAACTTCTAATCAAGTACACGGAGACAATCTGAACTGGCAATATGATAACTTCTAATCAAGAACATGGAGACAATCTGAACTGACATTATGATAACTTTTAATCAAGTACATGGAGACAATTTAAACTGGCAATAAGATAACTTCTAATCCAGTACATGAAGACAATCTGAACTGGCAATATGATAACTTCTATATCAAGTACATGGAGACAATCTGAACTGACAATATGATAACTTCTAATCAAGTACATGGAAACAATCTGAACTGACAATATGATAAGTTCTAAACAAGCACATGAACTTATCCACAATCTGCCAAATTGTCAGACGATAGCAAAGTGTTCGAGTGTTGGTAAGTGGTTTATGTTATTTCTCTTTCTCTTATACTTTAATCGTGCCTCCTCTCTCCGTCCCTCTCTCTCTCTCTTTCTCTCTCTTTCTCAATTTCCATTCTCTAGATCAATAATAAATCATAAGAAAGAAACAAGCAGGACACAATGAAATATAATTTACTACATTCTCAAAATCCGTTCGTGGATAACGCAACTTGTGACGCCTTGATGTGCGTGAATAACGCAACTTGTGACGCCTTGAGATGTGTGATGTGAGAAGCTGTTGTCGGTAACAAGAAATAAAATGTAAATGATCGACTACATGAGCCTCATGTAAACAGACTCGATTTCATTGAAGCAAGCTCCGAGTAGTTGAAGCTGGGCGGTATGCATCGGCGATTCCTGGACATCCCATAATCCTGCACGTTAAGTCCGTACTTCCTGAGGTCAAGGCGAATGGCGTCACGTGATCCCATACTTGCGCATTCTGGGAAATAGTTGAAGGGCAGCAGCGATATGGCCGTCTCCGCACCGACAGTTGGCGTGTTGGGGATATCTTCTGTATGAGGCAGATGGTGAAAGCCCACAGTAATCCAGAACATGAGATCCTGAAACATTACACAGAGGACACATATCATCACAGGTGACGATAGGTGGGTCAGCCTACAATCTGTAACCATAACTACAATTGTAATGCATCTATATGTAACTCTACATTAACTATTTCTGTAAGTTTTGCCACACAGTGCGTCACTCTCAATTTGATTAGTGTGAACTGTCATCAAACCATATTCTTTTTACATGTCTTGTAACTACTTGGTATTTATGAAATTTAATACCTTGTTCAATTATCTAAACATTCATATATAATATGTTATATGTTAGATACATATAAATATGTAGATTGACTCTTAAAACTATGAGAAATTTTGTTTCTGAAATCTCTTCTGTTGCATTGATAAAAAGGTCCGTACGGAGAGAGTTAACATTTTTTATATTTTTTTTTATAATTTGTAATTATCAAGTACATAAGAATGATACTAGGAGTTTTGTTGTTGCCTTTATTATCTTAACATTGTAGCGACACGAGCTCGTTCACTCTGACCAGAACATTGAGGAGAGAGCAACAGTCTGATAAGAGATATTCGCTGGTCAAAGGTTTCGAGCTGATTGTGTGTTAACTGGTCAATGTATGATCAAAGATGAAATGTGTCAGACGAATGACAGGAAACAGCCTGAGAGATGAGATCAGAAATGAGGAACTGAGAAAAAAAAAGCAAGGAATAACCCTCGCGTTAGAATATATAAAGAAACAACAGATAAAAAAGTTTCACCACGTGACAGGGCAGAAAGATCAAAACACAACACCCCAAGCCTTCAATAAACATTGTGAGAACACCAGACCCAAGGACCAATCACGAAAAAGGTGGAAAGGCGGAATATTCAAACACTAGGAAACATAACAGCAGCAGAGACAAACAGAAGAACAAAAGACCGCAAATTATATCTCCCCTCGACTTGAAAGGCAAATGAGGAAGGAAAGAAGAAAAAGAAGATCAATGTTTAACGCTCACCTTGTCAATGTAAAATTGAGATTGAATGTTACCTGACGTTTGTTTGATGCTGGCAGTTTGTTACCTGATCTATTATGCTTTCGTTGTCTTTGATGTATCGATCTATGTCCACGTGAGGTCTTTCGCCGTCAAACATGGAGAATATTGAGCTACTCGACTCCTCTTCATCTTTTCGCCTTGTTACCAACATCTGGTACTTGCTCCAATTTCGGCTCCGAAGCACGGGCGACTCGTCAGGTAGTATTTGCTTGGTCACACCTGTTGTGACAATCCTAAATGGGCCAATGAAACATCAGTTTTAAAAAATGATGCATTGTGGGAAACATGAAGCTTTTGATTGGTTGATTTGAACAGTGCTCAGAGCCAAAATAATGAAGAAACAATCGCGATCATACAGACATAACGTAAATAAAATATACCTGAACTTGTATAATCATCTTGAATCAAGCATTTTCCCTGTAAGACTACAGAGATGAATAAAGGTGAAAGGGAAAAAACGAGGGATGGTTACAGCTTTAGGTTAGTGAAGTACAAAACAATCGAACGACGTTTCGGCTCAATAGGGCTTCATGGGGAAGAGTGGACAACACACAGGGAAAGTAGGAAAATAAACTAAACACTACATAATAAAATAGGGAGCCGCGATAGCTCAGAGGTTAGTGAACTGGACTATAAAGGACAAGAGGTAGGGTTCGATCCCAATCGACGGCTTCCGGGTTCACCCAGCCTTAAATGGGTACCTGGTGATTTTTTTCTGAGAAAGTAAAGCGGCACGGGCGTAATACCGACCACATTACCTCAAAAATCATGTGCCAAAGGTCTATAAAAATTATGGTCACTAACGCCATATTCTCTATACGGCATTTCTTGGCGTGAAGGGGGCACTTTACTTTTTTTTTTTTTTTTTATTTATTTTTTTTTTTTTTAAACATATTGAAATAGTATCTAAAAATAAAAAAGACTGATAAAATGAGTAAAATGAAAACTCTCGATGCTTGTTTGTTACAGAATCATGGAAGAAATGAGCTAGGGTCAGGATCTTAGAATAAATGAGCTAGGCTAGGATAGACTTGGCAAACGCATGCGCCGGAAGACATGTGATTACGAGGAAATAGGCCTGGCTAGGAGTGGCTAAGCGCAAACATGGGCCGGAAACCATATGGTCACGAGAGAAATGAGCCTCCTAGAGAGAAGATGGCTGGTCGAACACTTGGGCCAAACGTCAGAAAGAAACACATGAAGGGTGTTAAGATCTTGAGGGGAGAATTTCTAAGAATGGAGTCGTATAATAATTAAAAATCTAGGTAAAGCATAATACACAAACAAGTGATAAAGGTACTGACAGGCAATATGATAAATAGACCAATGAGCTAAACTGGAGTAAAGGAGTACACAGTGGAGTAGTAGTGGAACAGAGAATACCATAGTCAGGCACAGGTAGATGAATAAACTCTTCAATGCATGCGACATCGTGTAGGGACGTTAAACACTTCATGCTATATTGTATAGGGACGTTAAACACTTCATGCTATATTGTGTAGGGACGTTAGACACTTCATGCGACATTGTATAGGGACGTTAGACAATTCATGCTACATTGTATAGGGACGTTAGACACTTCATGCGACATTGTATAGGGACGTTAGACACTTCATGCGACATTGTATAGGGACGTTAGACAATTCATGCTACATTGTATAGGGACGTTAGACACTTCATGCGACATTGTATAGGGACGTTAGACAATTCATGCTACATTGTATAGGGACGTTAGACACTTCATGCGACATTGTATAGGGACGTTAGACACTTCATGCGACATTGTATAGGGACGTTAGACACTTCATGCTACATTGTATAGGGACGTTAGACACTTCATGCGACATTGTATAGGGACGTTAGACAATTCATGCTACATTGTATAGGGACGTTAGACACTTCATGCGACATTGTATAGGGACGTTAGACAATTCATGCTACATTGTATAGGGACGTTAGACACTTCATGCGACATTGTATAGGGACGTTAGACACTTCATGCGACATTGTATAGGGACGTTAGACACTTCATGCGACATTGTATAGGGACGTTAGACACTTCATGCGACATTGTATAGTGACGTTAGACAATTCATGCTACATTGTATAGGGACGTTAGACACTTCATGCGACATTGTATAGGGACGTTAGACGCTTCATGCGACATTGTATAGGGACGTTAGACACTTCAGTACATGCGGTATTGTGTAGTGACGTTAAATAATTCATGCTACATTGTATCAGGACGTTAGACACTTCATGCGACATTGTATAGGGACGTTAGACACTTCATGCAACATTGTATAGGGATGTTAGACACTTCATGCGACATTGTATAGGGACGTTAGACACTTCATGCGACATTGTATAGGGACGTTAGACACTTCATGCGACATTGTATAGGGACGTTAGACACTTCATGCGACATTGTATAGTGACGTTAGACGCTTCATACGACATTGTATAGGGATGTTAGACAAATTCATGCGACATTGTATAGGGACGTTAGACACTTCATGCTACATTGTATAGGGACGTTAGACACTTCATGCTACATTGTATAGGGACGTTAGACACTTCATGCTACATTGTATAGGGACGTTAGACACTTCATGCGACATTGTATAGGGACGTTAGACACTTCATGCTACATTGTATAGGGACGTTAGACACTTCATGCTACATTGTATAGGGACGTTAGACACTTCATGCTACATTGTGTAGTGACGTTAGACACTTCATGCTACATTGTGTAGTGACGTTAGACACTTCATGCTACATTGTGTAGTGACGTTAGACACTTCATGCTACATTGTGTAGTGACGTTAGACACTTCATGCAACATTGTGTAGGGACGTTAGACACTTCATGCTACATTGTGTAGGGACGTTAGACGCTTCATGCTACATTGTGTAGTGACGTTAGACGCTTCATGCTACATTGTGTAGTGACGTTAGACGCTTCATGCTACATTGTGTAGTGACGTTAGACGCTTCATGCTACATTGTGTAGTGACGTTAGACACTTCATGCTAAATTGTGTAGTGACGTTAGACGCTTCATGCTACATTGTGTAGTGACGTTAGACGCTTCATGCTACATTGTGTAGTGACGTTAGACACTTCAATTCATGCGACATTGTGTAGGGACGTTAGACACTTCAATACGCATCATTACTTATATCGACCTACTTCCCTGAAAACTTTTACATCAGCAGAGTCCATTGTTCATCCCGCGTGAAAGCGGTGTGTATCTACAAATCTATCTACAAGTCTACCTACAAGTTTATCTACAAGTCAATCTACACGTCTATCTGCAAGATTAAATGCAAGTCTATCTGTAAATCTATCTGCAAACCTGTCTGCATGTCTACCTAAAAGTCTATTTGCAAGCCTGTCTGCAAAAGTATCTACACGTCTATCTACAAGTCTATCTGCAAGTCTATCTGCATGCTTGTCTGCATGTTTACCTACAAGTCTATCTGTAAGCATGTCTGCAAGACTATCTACAAGTCTATCTGTAAGATTGTCTGTAAGACTATCTACAAGTCTACCGACAAGTCTTTTTGCAAGTCTGTCTGCATCCCTGTCTGCATGTTTACCTACAAGTCTATCTGTAAGCATGTCTGCAAGATTATCTACAAGTCTATCAGCGAGCCTGTCTAAAAATCAACATACAAGTCTATCTGCAAGCCTGTCTGCAAGTTTACCTACAAGTCTATTTGCAAGTCTATCTGCAAGCCTGTCTGCAAGTTTACCTACAAATCTATCTGTAAGCATGTCTGCAAGACTATCTACAAGTCTATATGTAAGCATGTCTGTAAGACTATCTACAACTCTACCTACAAGTCTATCTGCAAGCCTGTCTGTAAGTTTACCTAGAAGTCTATATGTAAGCATGTCTGCAAGACTATCTACAAGTCTATCTGCGAGCCTGTCTGAAAATCAACATACAAGTCTATCTGCGAGCCTGTCTCCAGGTCTCTCTCCCACGTGTCTTGACACACAAATTAAATACAGTTTCCACAAGATTTTGTGTTCAAGATCTCGCTGGTGTTACAAGACCTCAACCATCTATTATTGAAACTATCTTTGGTATTCTGCCACGCCTGTTTCCATCTATTACTTTTAGATCATTTCTAGCATTATGCCACGCCTGTTTCTATCTATTACTTAAATTATCTTTAGCATTCTGCCACGCCTGTTTCTATCTATTACTGCAATCATTTATAGCACTCTTCCACACCTGTTTCTATCTATTACTTAAATCATCTTTAGCATTCTTCCACACCTGTTTCCATCAATTACTTAAATCATCTTCAGCATTCTGCCACGCCTGTTTCTATCTATTACTTAAATCATCTATAGCACTCTCCCACACCTGTTTCTATCTATTACTTTTAGATCATTTCTAGCATTATGCCACGCCTGTTTCTATCTATTACTTAAATTATCTTTAGCATTCTGCCACGCCTGTTTCTATCTATTACTGAAATCATCTATAGCACTCTTCCACACCTGTTTCTATCTATTACTTAAATCATCTTTAGCATTCTGCCACACCTGTTTCCATCAATTACTTAAATCATCTTCAGCATTCTGCCACGCCTGTTTCTATCTATTACTGAATCCGGAGTCCTAGTCTGAATGAGCCATGATCGCCGAAGAAGAAGAATTCATCATCAGCATTCTGCCACGCCTGTTTCTATCTATTACTGAAATCATCTATAGCACTCTTCCACACCTGTTTCTATGTATTACTTAAATCATCTTTAGCATTCTGCCACACCTGTTGCCATCAAATAATTAAATCATCTTCACCATTCTGCCACACCTGTTTCTATCTATTACTTAAATCATCTTCAGCATTCTGCCACACCTGTTTCCATCAATTACTTAAATCATCTTCAGCATTCTGCCACACCTGTTTCTATCTATTACTTAAATCATCTTTAGCATTCTGCCATGCCTATTTCTATCTATGACTGAGTCCGGAGTCCTAGTCTGAATGAGCTATGATCGCCGAAGAAGAAGAATTCATCTTCAGCATTCTTCCACACCTGTTTCCATCTATTACTTAAATCATCTTCAGCATTCTTCCACGCCTGGTTCCATCTATTACTTAATTCATCTTCAGCATTCTTCCACACCTGTGAACGTTTGTGTTCGACATTCACCTACCTGTATGCCCTGTGGTTGCCGAACTTGTTTCTCCCATCCTCGCTGTAGACGATGTGATATTTGGGAGCTGAAAAGTTGTACCGGAAAACCGCCTCCTGCTCTGTTCCCCTCAAATTGTGCTCGAAGGAAATCTGCTTGAAAGACTCCTTCCCCTTCCGGTGCCAAGGCCAAGGTCGGTCGTCCACAACGAAATCAAGAGTTTCGTAGCGGTTAACCTCATCAACAATGTCAAGGTCAACTTTGAAATGGAACAGATGATGATGGATGGAACCAACGATGTTCTCGTGGATCCTGAACGAAGTAAAGCCATCAATCAGCGTCTAGGGTTATTAGTTTGAGCAGCGCCATCTATATAGAAGGCCTGAGAGCAAACCCCATTACAGTGACATTACCGTTCAAGGTTGACCTTTGTTATTTTAAAGTGGCTAAAATATTCATACCCACAACTGCCCTTGCTTAGCAAATCTGGAAACATCTCCTGTAGTTGCGCTCAGACCTTCTCTAAATGTGGCTATTGTATGAGTATAGCACACATGTGGGGCATCAGGAAATGTTATCATGGCATATATGTGGGGCATCAGGTAATGATATCATTACATATATGTGGGGCATCAGAATGTGATATCATGACTTATATCTGGGGCATCAGGAAATGATATGACATATATATGGGGCATCAGGAAATTATATCATGACATATCTGGGGCATCAGGAAATGATATCACGACATATATGTGGGGCATCAGGAAATGAAATGACATATATATGAGGCATCAGGCATTGTTATCATGACTTATTTGTGGAGCATCAGGAAATGTTATCATGAAATATATGAGGGCATCAGGAAATGTTATCATGAAATATATGAGGGCATCAGGCAATGTTATCATGACTAATTTGTGGGGCATCAGGAAATGTTATCATGAAATATATGAGGGCATCAGGCAATGATATCATGACTTATTTGTGGAGCATCAGGAAATGTTATCATGAAATATATGAGGGCATCAGGAAATTATATCATGCCATATATGAGGGGCAACAGGCAATGTTAGCATGAATTATAAATGGGGCATCAGGCAATGTTATCATGGCATATATGTGGGCATCAGACGATGTTATCATGGAATATATGTGGGACATTAGAAAATTATATCATGACATATATGTGGGGCATCAGGAAATGGTATGACATATATGTGGGGCTTCAGGAAATGATATCATGACATATAAGTGGGGCATCAGAAAATGATATCATGACATATATGTGAGGCATCAGGCAACGTTATCATGACTTATATGTGGGGCATCAGGAAATGTTATCATGAAATATATGTGGGGCATCAGGACATGTTATCATGGCATATATGTGGGGCATCAGGAAATGTTATCATGGCATATATGTGGGGCATCAGGAAATGTTATCATGTCATATATGTGAGGCATCAGACAATGTGATCATGACATGTATGTGGGGCATCAGAAATTATATCATGGCATATATGTGGGGCATCATGCAATGTTCTCATGCCATATATGCGGGGCATCAGGCAATGTTATCATGTCATACATGTGGAGCATCAGGCAAAGTTATCATAGTTTGAGTGTTAACTATTACTCAAACGTTGATGTTTCGAAATCACTACCTGAAGCCAAACGGTGACTCCTCAGGGCGATAGACCGTTGACAGCAAATACCCCGTGGAGTAAACCTTGACCTGTATCGCTCCATTCTGATGAAACATTAAGTCAAGGATATAGTCGTAATTGTACTCAACAATTATCGTGCGCAGGATCAAGACTCTGTCCACTAGACCACCATAATAGCTGGAATAGAAAAACAAAGAATCATTTAAAATGTTGCATGTCTCACTTCTAGTGTCAGCGACTCAGTAATTTAATGTTAAGTTCGAATAACAACACAGTGTAACAATACCACGCTGAGAACACGTACATCGTCAAACTGAGTGTACTGAGCTTGCTGAAAGAAATAAGAGAAGCATTTGCACGCAATCAAACTGATTGTACTGAACTAAATGCTTGGTTGCTTGCGTTCGCCCGATGACTAAAGTATTCTAGAGTATTCTGGTAGACTAGAATATTCCTCTTCATCATCCGCCCTTAAAAGGAAGTTAAGTGGGTGTGTCAGCGTTGTGATTATGTTTGCAGTATAACTGTGATATTTGCGTCTTTCGGCCCAACATATCCGACTTCAGCACGACATTTTGAAACAAAGAAACAAAGTGGGGGATGAGAAACAAAGTGCGGGGATAGAAACAGTAGGGGGGGATAGAAACACAGGGGGGGGAGAAACAAAGTGGGGGATGAGAAACAAAGTGCGGGGATAGAAACACAGTAGGGGGGATAGAAACACAGGGGGGGGAGAAACAAAGTGGGGGATGAGAAACAAAGTGCGGGGATAGAAACACAGTAGGGGGGATAGAAACACAGGGTGGGGAGAAACAAAGTGGGGGATGAGAAACAAAGTGCGGGGATAGAAACACAGTAGGGGGGATAGAAACACAGGGGGGGGGGAGAAACAAAGTGGGGATGAGAAACAAAGTGCGGGGATAGAAACACAGTAGGGGGGATAGAAACACAGGGGGGGGAGAAACAAAGTGGGGGAAGAGAAACACAGTGCGGGGATAGAAACACAGTAGGGGGGATAGAAACACAGGGGGGGGGAGAAACAAAGTGGGGGATGAGAAACAAAGTGCGGGGATAGAAACACAGTAGGGGGGATAGAAACACAGGGGGGGGGGGAGAAACAAAGTGGGGGATGAGAAACAAAGTGCGGGGATAGAAACACAGTAGGGGGGATAGAAACACAGGGGGGGGGAGAAACAAAGTGAGGGAAGAGAAACACAGTGCGGGGATAGAAACACAGTAGGGGGGATAGAAACACAGGGGGGGGAGAAACAAAGTGGGGGAAGAGAAACACAGTGCGGGGATAGAAACACAGTAGGGGGGATAGAAACACAGGGGGGGAGAAACAAAGTGGGGGGAGAGAAAAACAGGGGGAACACAGTGGGGAAACAGTAACACGGTGTGGTAAGAGAAAGACACAAAGTGGGGAGGGAGAAAAACACAGGGGGGGTGGAGAAGAGAAACACAGGGGAAAGAGAAACACAGTGGGGTAAGAGAAGCACAATGGGGAAAAAGAAACACAGTGGGGTAAGAGAAGCACAGGGTGGAAGAGCAACATAGTAAGGGGAGAGAAACAGAGTGGGGGAACGAAACACTGTAGAGGCAGAGAAACACTGTAGAAGGGAGAGAAACACGGTGGTGGGGAAGAAACACAGTGGAGACAGAGAAACACAGTAGTGGGGAGAGAAACACAGTGAGGGGAAGAGAAACACAGTGAGGGAAGGGAGAGAAACGCGGAGGGGGGGAGGTAAGAGTATATGTGGCGTGGAGGAAAATAAGTTTAGCGGAGGAAGAGAATCACAGTGGAGGAAGAGAATGTCACAGTGGAGGAAGAGAATGTCATAGTGGAGACAGAGAATCACAGTGGTATGAAGAAAATCACAGTGGGGGAAGAGAATATAACAGTGGAGGAAGAGAATCACAGTGGTATGAAGAGAATGTCACAGTGGAGGTAGAGAATGTCACAGTGGAAGAAGAGAATGTCACAGTGGATAAGGAGAATCACAGTGGTATGAAGAGAATGTCACACTGGAGGAAGAGAATCACAGTGTTGTAAGAGAATCACAGTGTTATGAAGAGAATGTCACACTGGAGGAAGAGAATCACAGTGTTGTAAGAGAATCACAGTGTTATGAAGAGAATGTCACAGTGGAGGAAGAGAATCAGAGTGACATGAAGAAAATCACGGTGGAGGAAGAGAATCGCAGTGTTGTAAGAGAATCACAGTGTTATGAAGAGAATGTCACAGTGGAGGAAGAGTATCGCAGTGGTATGAAGAGAATCATAATGGGGGAAGAGAATCACAGTGGAGGAAGAGAATGTCATAGTGGTATGAAGAGAATGTCACAGTTGAGGAAGAGAATCACAGTGGTATGAAGAGAATCATAGTGGGGGAAGAGAATCGCAGTAATATGAAGAGAATCATAGTGGAGGAAGAGAATCACACTGGAGGAAGAGAATCACAGTCGTATGAAGAAAATTTCACATTGGAGGAAGAGAATCACAGTGTTATGAAGAGAATGTCACAAGTGGAGGAATAGAATAATAGTGGTATGAAGAGAATCACAGTAGTATAAAGAGAATGTCCCAGTGGATGAAGAGAATCACTGTGGAGGAACAGAATCAAAATGGTATGAAGAGAATGTCATAGTGGAGGGCGAGAATTACAGTGGTATGAAGAGAATGTCACAGTGGTATGAAGAGAATCACAGTGGTATGAAGAGAAAGGCACAGTGGTATGAAGAGAATCACAGTGGTATGAAGAGAATGTCACAGGGGTATGAAGAGAATCACAGTGGTATAAAGAGAATGTCACAGTGGTATGAAGAGAATCACAGTGGTATGAAGAGAATATCACAGTGGGGGAAGAGAATGTCAAAGTGGAGAAAGAGAATGTCACAGTGGAGGAAGAGAATCACAGTGGTAGGAAGAGAATCACAGTGGATGAAGAGAATCGCAGTGGAGGAAGAGAATCACAGTGGTATGAAGAGAATCACAGTTAAGGAAGAGAATCACAGTGGTATGAAGAGAATCACAGTGGAGGAAGAGAATCACAGTGGAAGAAGAGAATCACAGTGGTATGAAGAGAATCACAGTGGAAGAAGAGAATGACCGGGGTATTAAGAGAATCACAGTGGAGGAAGAGAATCACAGTGGAGGAAGCGAATTACAGTGGTATGAAGAGAATCACAGTGGATGAAGAATCACAGTTAAGGAAAAGAATCACAATGGTAGGGAGAGAATCACAGTGGAGGAAGAGAATCGCAGTGGAGGAAGAGAGTCACAGTGATATGAAGAGAATCACAGTGGAGGAAGAGAATCACAGAGGTATGAAGAGAATCACAGTGGAGGAAGAGAGTCACAGTGATATGAAGAGAATCACAGTGGAGGAAGAGAATCACAGAGGTATGAAGATAATCGCAGTTAAAGAAGAGAGTCACAGTGGTATGAAAAGAATCACAGTTAAGGAAGAGAATCACAGTAGTAGGAAGAGAATCACAGTGGATGAAGAATCACAGTTAAGGAAGAGAATCACAGTGGTAGGAAGAGAATCACAGTGGATGAAGAATCACAGATAAGGAAGAGAATCACAGTGGTAGGAAGAGAATCACAGTGGAGGAAGAGAGTCACAGTGGTATGAAGAGAATCACAGTTAAGGAAAAGAATCACAGTGGTATGAAGATAATCACAGTGGAGGAAGAGAATCACAGTTAAGGAAGAGAATCACAGTGGTATGAAGATAATCGCAGTTAAGGAAGAGAATCACAGTGGTATGAAGATAATCGCAGTTAAGGAAGAGAATCACAGTGGTACGAAGAGAATCACAGTTAAGGAAGAGAATCACAGTGGTATGAAGAGAATCACAGTTAAGGAAGAGAATCACAGTGGTATGAAGAGAATCACAGTTAAGGAAGAGAATCACAGTGGTATGAAGAGAATCACAGTTACGGAAGAGAATCACAGTGGTATGAAGAGAATCACAGTGGAGGAAGGGAATCACAGTGGTATGAAAAGAATCACAGTGGAGGAAGAGAATCAGAGTGGTATGAAGAGAATACAGTTAAGGAAGAGAATCACAGTGGTATGAAGAGAATCACAGTTAAGGAAGAGAATCACAGTGGTATGAAGAGAATCACAGTTAAGGAAGAGAATCACAGTGGTATGAAGAGAATCACAGTGGAGGAAGGGAATCAGAGTGGTATGAAGAGAATCGCAGTTAAGGAAGGGAATCACAGTGGTTTGAAGAGAATCACAGTTAAGGAAGAGAATCACAGTGGTATGAAGAGAATCACAGTTAAGGAAGAGAATCACAGTGGTATGAAGAGAATCACAGTGGAGGAAGGGAATAACAGTGGTATGAAAAGAATTACAGTGGAGGAAGAGAATCACAGTGGTATGAAGAGAATCACAGTTAAGGAAGTAAATCACAGTGGTTTGAAGAGATTCATAGTTAAGGAAGAGAATCACAGTGGTATGAAGAGAATCACAGTGGAGGAAGAGAATCACAGTGGTATGAAGAGAATCACAGTGGAGGAAGAGAATCACAGTGGAGGAATAGAATAACAGTGGAATGAAGAGAATCACAGTGGAGGAAGAGAATCACAGTGGTATGAAGAGAATCACATTGGAGGAAGAGAATCACAGTGGAGGAATAGAATAACAGTGGAATGAAGAGAATCACAGTGGAGGAAGAGAATCACAGTGGAATGAAGAGAATCACAGTGGAGGAAGAGAATCACAGTGGAGGAAGAGAATCACAATAATGTCATCAAATACTCGCCTGCTGTTGCTGCCATCGTGTGATCTGTGACGTCGAAGCGGAAGTCCGGTATTGTGCTCAAATAGGCAGAGGGCGTTAGGGAGCGTCTGTGGACCTTTGGTTTTCGACTGGAAGACAGTCTGTGGCAGGAAGGTGGCGTGGTCAGGGCAGTCAACACCTGGGACCAGACCGGTAGCCTAGAAGGAAGAGGAGAGGTGGGGGAAGAAACAAGCATTTAAAATATATGTCTGGGCTTGATGTGATTTGGAAGTTGAAGACTGCGATATCTTTAGGCTTGTGGTCATTCGGAAGCAAAATGTTGAATGTTTTGTGGGCTTGATGTGATTTGGCAAGGAAATATTGCGCTGACTGTAGTTCTAGTGTGAGTTGGAAGTAGAAGATTGCATTGTCTGTGGGCTTGTTGTGAGTTGGAAGTAGAAGATTGCGTTGTCTGTGGGCTTGTTGTGAGTTGGAAGTAGAAGATTGCATTATCTGTGGGCTTGTTGTAAGTTGGAAGTAGAAGATTGCGTTGTCTGTGGGCTTGTTGTGAGTTGGAAGTAGAAGATTGCGTTGTCTGTGGGCTTGTTGTGAGTTGGAAGTAGAAGATTGCGTTGTCTGTGGGCTTGTTGTGAGTTGGAAGTAGACGATTGCATTGTCTGTGGGCTTGTTGTGAGTTGGAAGTAGAAGATTGCGTTGTCTGTGGGCTTGTTGTGAGTTGGAAGTAGAAGATTGCGTTGTCTGTGGGCTTGTTGTGAGTTGGAAGTAGACGATTGCATTGTCTGTGGGCTTGTTGTGAGTTGGAAGTAGAAGATTGCGTTGTCTGTGGGCTTGTTGTGAGTTGGAAGTAGAAGATTGCGTTGTCTGTGGGCTTGTTGTGAGTTGGAAGTAGAAGATTGCGTTGTCTGTGGGCTTGTTGTGAGTTGTAAGTAGAAGATTGCGTTGTCTGTGGGCTTGTTGTAAGTTGGAAGTAGAAGATAACGCTGACAGTGGGCTTGTTGTGAGGTGGAAGTAGAAGATTGCGCTGACAGTGGGCTTGTGAGTTGGAAGTGGAAGATTGCGTTGTCTGTGGGCTTGTTGTGAGTTGGAAGTAGAAGATTGTGTTGCCTGTGGGCTTGTTGTGAGTTGGAGGTAGAAGATAGCGCTGACAGTGGGCTTGTTGTGAGTTCTAAGTAGAAGATTGCGTTGTCTGTGGGCTTGTTGTGAGTTGGAAGTAGAAGATTGCGCTGACAGTGGGCTTGTTGTGAGTTGGAAGTAGAAGATAGCGCTGACAGTGGGCTTGTTGTAAGTTGGGAGTAGAAGATAGCGCTGACAGTGGGCTTGTTGTGAGTTTGGAGTAGAAGATGTGTGAGGAAAAGTACTGGTGTTAAACTAATGTTAACTATCATTGACCAACGTCATTAATTTATGTAAGGATTCCCTCAAATTACCTGATCTCACCTCTTCTCTTTTATTCTTCTCTCGTTAACAGTAAGTCTCTCTCTCTCTCTCTCTCTCTCTCTCTCTCTCTCTCTTCCCTCACTAATCGTGTTTCCATCTTTATTCTTTATCTCCTACCATTTCCTGTCTAATACAAACGAGATCTACGTCCGTATGTCCACCCGTTTACCTGTCCCTACATCCGTCCGACCGTCTACCCGTCCCTCTGTCCGTCGGTCCTCTGATACTTAACAACCAATTATTACTGAGTACCTTATTTCCCAGCCCGAAGGCACTGTCCGACAAGTGGCTGTAGAACATCCTCGGGTTGGCTCCAGCGTAGATGACAACCATCTCCTGCAGGCTGATCTCATAGGCGATTCTCTGTCTGGCCCAGGAGACATCCCACACCTGGGGCCCCGAGCAGGTTGACATGCGAAAGGAGAAACTCCACTCCAAATACTGAACATGTTGACCTGTCACTCTGCGTGAAGAATGACAGCGCACGAGTAGGAGAAGATCAGGTTAACAAATATTGAAAGTGTGACAATGGGCGGAGCTATATGTTTGATGAGACAGGCTGTTTACCAATAGTTGAAGGACTTTGTCAGAGAATGGTAGATGGCCACACAAACTAAAAACGAAAAGAGAACTACAAACACTGAACTCAAACAAGACAAATGCGATTTTTGGGCCATGCCAAAAGACACAACTGCCTACTAAAAGTAATCCTGGAGGGGAAAATACAGGATAAAAGATGAAGAGGCAGACCAAGACTAATATGGACGAGTAACATCAAAATATGGACAAATCAGCTATGACAACCTGTACCATCAAAGCAAGAGACTGAATGCAAAGAACAAAGCAAGAGAGCAGAATGGCGCTCCATGGTAGCTAACCTTCATTGTGGAGATGGCACTCGATGACTACACAAACATAGTTAACATAAAACTAGAACTAAGTAAGTGTCACGTGACGAGGGAGGGTGTTGTAATAGCAGTGACGTGTGGAGTGAGTTGTGATAAGTGAAACATATAGTTGTTATAGTTATACAGACATCAGGGGTATTTTGCTTGAGTTGTGAAGACAAGGTGAGTGCATGATTATAGACTAGGAGAAACGATGAATTATGTATAATCTTGTTAAAAAATAATGAATGATGTTGATAGACCAGTGAAGAAATAATGAGTGATTGATAGTCTTGTTACGAAACTGTGTATTATTGATAAACTTGTTACGAAACTGTGTATTATTGATAAATTTGTTACGAAACTGTGTATTATTGATAGTCTTGTTACGAAACTGTGTATTATTGATAGTTTTGTTACGAAACTGTGTATTATTGATAAACTTGTTACGAAACTGTGTATTATTGATAGTCTTGTTACGAAACTGTATTATTGGTAAACTTGTTACGTAACTGTGTATTATTGGTAAACTTGTGAAGAAATGGTGGATTATTGATTAAATTGTGAAGATGTGGTGGCTTAATGGTAGATTTTGAAGAAATTGTGGATTATTGATTAAATTGTGAAGAAATAGTGGCTTAATGATAGGCTTCTGAAGAAATAGTGGACTACTGATGGGCTTGTGAAGATATGGTGAATGACTGATATATTTGTGGAAATGTGGTGAATGACTTATATATTTGTGGAAATATGGTGGATGACTGATATATTTGTGGAAATGTGGTGAATGACTGATATATTTGTGGAGATATGATGGATGACTGATATATTTGTGGAAATGTGGTGAATGACTGATATATTTGTGGAGATATAGTGGATGACTGATATATTTGTGGAGATATAGTGGATGACTGATATATTTGTGGAAATATGGTGGATGACTGATATATTTGTGGAAATATGGTGGATGACTGATATATTTGTTGAGATATAATGGATGACTGATATATTTGTGGAAATGTGGTGAATGACTGATATATTTGTGGAGATATAGTGAATGACTGATATATTTGTGGAAAGATGGTGGATGACTGATATATTTGTGGGAATATGGTGGATGACTGATATATTTGTGGAGATATAGTGGATGACTTATATATTTGTGGAAATGTGGTGAATGACTGATATATTTGTGGAAATATGGTGGATGACTGATATATTTGTGAAGATATAGTGGATGACTGATATATTTGTGGAAATATGGTGGATGACTGATATATTTGTGCAGATATGGTGGATGACTGATATATTTGTGCAGATATGGTGGATGACTGATATATTTGTGAAGATATGGTGGATGACTGATATATTTGTGCAGATATGGTGGATGACTGATATATTTGTGAAGATATGGTGGATGACTGATATATTTGTGGAGATATGGTGGATGACTGATATATTTGTGAAGATATGATGGATGACTGATATATTTGTTGAGATATAATGGATGACTGATATATTTGTGAAGATATGATGGATGACTGATATATTTGTTGAGATATAATGGATGACTGATATGTTTGTGAAGATATGGTGGATGACTGATATATTTGTTGAGATATGATGGATGACTGATATGTTTGTGAAGATATGGTGGATGACTGATATGTTTGTAGAGCTATGGTGGATGACTGATATATTTGTTGAAATATAATAGATGGCTGATATATTTGTGAAGATATGGTGGATGACTGATATATTTGTAGAGCTATGGTGGATGACTGATATATTTGTTGAAATATAATAGATGGCGCTCCATGGTAGCTAACCTTCATTGTGGAGATGGCACTCGATGACTACACAAACATAGTTAACATAAAACTAGAACTAAGTAAGTGTCACGTGACGAGGGAGGGTGTTGTAATAGCAGTGACGTGTGGAGTGAGTTGTGATAAGTGAAACATATAGTTGTTATAGTTATACAGACATCAGGGGTATTTTGCTTGAGTTGTGAAGACAAGGTGAGTGCATGATTATAGACTAGGAGAAACGATGAATTATGTATAATCTTGTTAAAAAATAATGAATGATGTTGATAGACCAGTGAAGAAATAATGAGTGATTGATAGTCTTGTTACGAAACTGTGTATTATTGATAAACTTGTTACGAAACTGTGTATTATTGATAAATTTGTTACGAAACTGTGTATTATTGATAGTCTTGTTACGAAACTGTGTATTATTGATAGTTTTGTTACGAAACTGTGTATTATTGATAAACTTGTTACGAAACTGTGTATTATTGATAGTCTTGTTACGAAACTGTATTATTGGTAAACTTGTTACGTAACTGTGTATTATTGGTAAACTTGTGAAGAAATGGTGGATTATTGATTAAATTGTGAAGATGTGGTGGCTTAATGGTAGATTTTGAAGAAATTGTGGATTATTGATTAAATTGTGAAGAAATAGTGGCTTAATGATAGGCTTCTGAAGAAATAGTGGACTACTGATGGGCTTGTGAAGATATGGTGAATGACTGATATATTTGTGGAAATGTGGTGAATGACTTATATATTTGTGGAAATATGGTGGATGACTGATATATTTGTGGAAATGTGGTGAATGACTGATATATTTGTGGAGATATGATGGATGACTGATATATTTGTGGAAATGTGGTGAATGACTGATATATTTGTGGAGATATAGTGGATGACTGATATATTTGTGGAGATATAGTGGATGACTGATATATTTGTGGAAATATGGTGGATGACTGATATATTTGTGGAAATATGGTGGATGACTGATATATTTGTGGAGATATAATGGATGACTGATATATTTGTGGAAATGTGGTGAATGACTGATATATTTGTGGAGATATAGTGAATGACTGATATATTTTGGAAAGATGGTGGATGACTGATATATTTGTGGGAATATGGTGGATGACTGATATATTTGTGGAGATATAGTGGATGACTTATATATTTGTGGAAATGTGGTGAATGACTGATATATTTGTGGAAATATGGTGGATGACTGATATATTTGTGAAGATATAGTGGATGACTGATATATTTGTGGAAATATGGTGGATGACTGATATATTTGTGCAGATATGGTGGATGACTGATATATTTGTGCAGATATGGTGGATGACTGATATATTTGTGAAGATATGGTGGATGACTGATATATTTGTGCAGATATTGTGGATGACTGATATATTTGTGAAGATATGGTGGATGACTGATATATTTGTGGAGATATGGTGGATGACTGATATATTTGTGAAGATATGATGGATGACTGATATATTTGTTGAGATATAATGGATGACTGATATATTTGTGAAGATATGATGGATGACTGATATATTTGTTGAGATATAATGGATGACTGATATGTTTGTGAAGATATGGTGGATGACTGATATATTTGTTGAGATATGATGGATGACTGATATGTTTGTGAAGATATGGTGGATGACTGATATGTTTGTAGAGCTATGGTGGATGACTGATATATTTGTTGAAATATAATAGATGGCTGATATATTTGTGAAGATATGGTGGATGACTGATATATTTGTAGAGCTATGGTGGATGACTGATATATTTGTTGAAATATAATAGATGGCTGATATATTTGTGAAGATATGGTGGATGACTGATATATTTGTAGAGCTATGGTGGATGACTGATATATTTGTTGAAATATAATAGATGGCTGATATATTTGTAAAGATATTGTGGATGACTGATATATGTGTGAAGATATAATGGATGACTGATATATTTGTTGAGATATGGTGGATGACTGATATATTTGTGAAGACATGGTACATTTTTAAAACGTTAGCTGCAGCGTGTCAGAAATACCTTATAAATTGTCGAATACTTGGAGGCAAACGTTAATGAATGGCTCACCTGTATCGCTTACCCTCGGGGTCAAACTGTCCGGGACCTACTTTCGGAGTGGCAGGAAAAGGGTCACCTCTTAGGTTCATTGTGCCAGCTCTAGACTTCTCCCCAGTCGTGGGTCGCGGGTACTTCATCCTCGTCTTCGGTCCCTTGTTGGTCTCGTATGCGTGGATGAACTCAGGAATCGACTTGTACATGAAGCCCGCGTAAAACATCATGTCCAGCACAAAGTCCTGACTGTCTGCAGTTGACAAATTACACGGTTCTATATCAGATGATGATTTACACATTCTACAACTAGTGACAGTTTATGGTAAATCTAAGGCAAAGGGACAACAGACAAGAAAATCACTGGAGGCTGTAGAAATGTGGTTTTACAGAAGAATGTTGTGAATACCATGGACAGCTAAGAAGAGTAATGAAAACGTTCTGAAAGAGTCCACAGCAAAAAGAGAGATAATTTCCAATATTAGAAAGAAACAATCATCATTTTTTTTGGCCATGTAATGAGAAGAGAACAACTGGAATAAATTGTAACAACTGGGAAAATTGAGGGACGATGAGAAAGAGGGAAGCAAAGAGAAAAGATACCAGACAGCTTAAGAGAATGGCTTGGTAGAAGGTCAACAATAGAAATGATGAATAAATGTCGTGATCGAAAGTTGTGGTGAGACATGATCACCTACGCCAGCAGGCTGGTACTTGATGATGATGATGGCAAATGGTAGTTTACAGATGTTAACATCAAGAACAGTTATGCTTCTTATTTAGCAACCAATTATGGCTATGCGTCTAGACATTTAGACTAGCACGGGTCAAGAACAAGACAATGTGTTTGAGATCAATACCGGTTCTTCATAACTTGTAATACGGGGGTTGTTTCTGTGGACCATGTTGTGGTTTTAGGGGGTTTAGAGTGCTGCTATCATGTAGGATATGTTCTGGAGTTGGTCTGGAATGCCCGTGTGTTGAGAGTGTTACAATCATTACGGATATGTTCTGGAGTTGGTCTGGAATGCCCGTGTGTTGAGAGTGCTACACTCATTAAGGATATGTTCTGGAGTTGGTCTGGGATGCTCGTGTGTTGAGAGTGCTACAATCATTACGGATATGTTCTGGAATTGGTCTGGAATATTCGTGTGTTGAGAGTGCTACAATCATTACGGATAAGTTATGGAGTTGGTCTGGAATACTCGTGTGTTGAGAGTGCTACAATCAATACGGATATGTTCTGGAGTTGGTCTGGAATGCTCCATAGCAGCATGATCCTAGGTCAGTAAGTCATATGTTATGTGAGTGTGCTCTAGGGCCACAGTGACAAGTTATGATTCCGATTATCTTTGTTCATTTCTGCTGAAGCGTGTTGAAGTTGCCTTGTTGTGGCTCATATTTTCCATATAACTCCCTCGATTCTGTTATCCTAGCTTCAGGATTGTCTATTTCTTTGAGCCTCTAGAGTTGTTTGGAACTTTGAAGGCTCCCCGCTGCTTCTACGAGTTCATCTGCTTTCTCGTTTCCATGGATGGCACATTTTGCTGGTATTCACCGCACGACCTGTTCTGTCTTTTCGAACAGCGAAAATATGTTGTTCTTTATTCCCTGAATGAGTTTGTCATATTTCATGTTTGACATCGCTTGTATGACTGATCTTGTATCATTGAGGGTGGCAATCTCTGCACTTAGACATCTTGTGTGTCGAGGGTTTACATGGCTGTGAGGAGTGCCTTTGTCTCAACTCTAAAGTTTGTGTACCTTTCTCCAGCTGGAAGAGAGTGTTTTTCTGTCTTTCCACTTGGATAGGTTATAGATGCCACAGTCTCGCTTCTTTGATGCTTCAACTGAGGATCCGTATGTGAATACCCGTGTTCATATATCTTTGGGGTATTTTTCTTGGACTTCAGGACTCTTATTCCTGACTCGAGTTCCTCGTTCCTTAAGACCAATCCTGAAATATCTAGGATTATTTCCGTTTTGTTTTCACTGTTGGACAAATTGTTCAAGTGTGAGGGACGTAGATCTTTGTTTGCTTCTATTACATAACCATGTTGTCTGAAGGTTTCCATTGTAAGATGATTTGTGCTCAGCTAGGAGTGTAATCTTTTTGTTCTCTCTTGGAATTTACGAACGGCTAAGCAAATCTGTCTGTTGTTATGAAGCTTATGACAGATTCCGCAATTTAAAAAAAAAAAACCTCTTTGCAAGTTTAATACTTTTTACAATTTCTGCAAAGGTAAAACAGATGGCAATCTCCACAAAGGTAAAACAGATGGCAATCTCCACAAAGGTAAAACAGATGGCAATCTCCACAAAGGTAAAACAGATGGCAATCTCCACAAAGGTAAAACAGATGGCAATCTCCACAAAGGTAAAACAGATGGCAATCTCCACAAAGGTAAAACAGATGGCAATCTCCACAAAGGTAAAACAGATGGCAATTTCCGCAAAAGTAAAACAGATGGCAATCTCCACAAAGGTAAAACAGATGGCAATCTCCGCAAAAGTAAAACAGCAGGTAACAAAAGAAAAATCTTGCTAAAAGTTATACAAGGAATGATTCAGAATACAATTAATACTGACTTAGAGGAGCAGCAATTTGGATTGAGGAAAAACAGTGGGACACAAGTAGAAGAAAATTTAACATGAGGACATTAACCGAAAGGGTGTCCGGTTAGCGCAATCGATAGGCGGTTGGCTTACCACGGCAACAGCCGGGGTTCGTTCCCTGGCGAGGACACCTGGGTTTTACTAATTCCCTAAAAATTAGTGGGAGCCGCGATAGCTCAGTGGTTAGTGAACTGGACTACTACGGACAAGGTGGTAGGGTTCGATCCCAACCGACGGCTCCGGGTTCACCCAGCCTTAAATGGGTACCGGATTTTTTCTGGGAAAGTAAAGCAGCACGGGCGTAATACCGACCACATTACCCCAAAAATCATGTGCTGAAGGTCTGTAAAATATAGGGTCACTAACACCATATTTCCCTATACGCCACTTGGCGTGACGGGGGGTACTTTACTTTACTTTTTTTTACATTAACCGAAAAGTACACAGAAGTAAACAAACCAATATATGCCTGCTTCATAGACTACACAACCTTTTGATAGAATACACCATACCAAATTATAGACTGCCTAAAAGATATGCATCTAGATAACACGGACATACGACTGCGTGTTTGTAAAGAAATAATTGCGTGTTTGTAAAGGTATAACTGCATGTTTGTAAAGGTATAACTGCGTGTTTGTAAAGAAATAATTGTGTGTTTGTAAAGGTATAACTGCGTGTTTGTAAAGAAATAATTGCGTGTTTGTAAAGGTATAACTGCATGTTTGTAAAGGTATAAACTGTGTGTTTGTAAAGAAATAATTGTGTTTGTAAAGGTATAACTGCGTGTTTGTAAAGAAACAACTGCGTGTTTGTAAAGAAATAATTGTGTGTTTGTAAAGGTTTAACTGCGTGTTTGTAAAGAAATAATTGCGTGTTTGTAAAGGTATAACTGCATGTTTGTAAAGGTGTAACTGCGTGTTTGTAAAGAAATAATTGTGTGTTTGTAAAGGTATAACTGCGTGTTTGTAAAGAAACAACTGCGTGTTTGTAAAGAAATAACTGCGTATTGCAAAGAAATAATTGCGTATTTGCAAAGGGATAATGCGTGTTTGTAAAGAAATAATTGCGTTTTTGTAAAGGTATAACTGCATGTTTGTAAAGGTGTAACTGCGTATTTGTAAAGGTATAACTGTGTGTTTGTAAAGGTATAACTGCGTGTTTGTAAAGGTGTAACTGCGTGTTTGTAAAGGTGTAACTGCGTGTTTGTAAAGGTATAACTGCATGTTTGTAAAGGTATAACTGCGTGTTTGTAAAGAAATGATCGCCTGTTTGTAAAGGAATGATTGTGTGTTTGTAAGGAAATGGTTGTGTGTTTGTAAGGAAATGGTTGTGTGTTTGTAAGGAAATGGTTGTGTGTTTGTAAAGGAATAATTGTGTTTTAGTAAAGGAATAATTGTGTGTTTGTAAAGAAATAATTGCGTTTTTGTAAAGAAATAATTGTGTGCTTGTAAAGAAATAATTGCGTTTTTGTAAAGGAAAAATTGTGTGCTTGTAAAGAAATAATTGCGTTTTTGTAAAGGAATAATTGTGTGTTTGTAAAGGAATAATTCTGTGCTTGTAAAGAAATAATTGTGTTTTAGTAAAGGAATAATTGTGTGCTTGTAAAGAAATAATTGTGTTTTAGTAAAGGAATAATTGTGTGTTTGCAAAGAAATAATTACGTTTTTGTAAAGGAAAAATTGTGTGCTTGTAAAGAAATAATTGCGTTTTTGGAAAGGAAAAATTGTGTGCTTGTAAAGAAATAATTGTGTTTTTGTAAAGGAATAATTGTGTGTTTGTAAAGAAATGGTTGCGTGATTGGCAAAAAAAGAGTACGTTTTTGTTAAGAAATGTTTGCGGGTTTTTACAACGAAATTATTTGCCCGTTTGAAGAATGTTGCGTGTTTGTGGCAAAAAAATCTTTGCGTGTTTGTGATTGCGGTGGTTATCATACCCTGGCGGGTTTCCTTCATAATAAACGTCAGATCGACGGGGTTAATGGTGGTGAACTCTGTGACGTAGTGGGCAGTGAACACGACCAGTAGGGAATCAGAGTAGGCCGAGCTTGCACGCTGAGGCACCAAGACGAGACACTCTCGGCTGCAGTTCACTAACCTGGCCCCGAAGCTTTCCTCCACAATCGCGTGCAGCCTCGGTGGAAACATCCGGAAAAGGCTGGAGGAAGCTGCATCTGTCCCATACGATGGGTGAAATCTGAATTAGGGAAATCAGAGAGCTATTAGTGTTTTCTTGAGTGATAAGTGCACACAGGTGTTGAAATAGTGATAAGCGCACATGGATGTCGAAATAGTGATAGTGCACATGGATGTTGAAATAGTTATAAGCGCACATGGATGTTGAAATAGTGATAAGTGCACTTGGATGTTGAAATAGTGATAAGTGCACGTTGATGTTGAAATAGTGATGAGTGCACATGGATGTTGAAATAGTGATAGTGCACGTTGATGTTGAAATAGTGATAAATGCACTTGGATGTTGAAATAGTGATAAGTGCACGCATATGTTGAAACAAACAGTAATAAGTGCACACATATTTTGAAAAAGTGATAAGTGCACACAGGTAATGAAACAAACAGTGATAAGTGCACACAGTTATTGAAACAAACAATGATAAGTGCATACAGATGCTGGTACAAACAGTGATAAGTGCACAAAGATGTTCAAACAAACCGCATTATGTAAAATCGACAAAAAACCTCGAAAATAACGGGTGGCCAAAAATATAATGGTCAATCCAGTAGCGTTGTGTACAGTGCGGTGCCGCAAAGATTATACTGATGTGTATCTCGACCTTATACTTTTCTTGTTATCTTGAGCACAATTATTTGACCAATGTCGGGTCTGTGGTGAGATAGTCCTAACTATCGTCACGTACAAGGACAGTTTCATGACAGTTGCTTTAGTGCCGGGTTCCTATAAGGGGGAAGGGCCACTTGTGTTTTGATAACTTGGATAGTTCAAAAGCAACAAATAGTGGAGTGTTCTAGAAATGTTTGTAAACTTTGAAGATAAGCAGTTGTTACATATCAGCCAGTCCTGGTCTATCTAGAGTAGGGGGTAAAACTTTGTGACAGGAAATAGCATTGACTTGTATGTTAGACAAAAATACTGACATAGACAGGCAGACAGGCAGGCAAAAGGCAGCCAGATAGACAGGCAGGCAGCCAAACGGGCAGGTAGACAGACAGGCAGGCAGGTAGACAGACAGGCAGGCAGGCAGACAGACAAACAAGCAGACAGACGGGTGGACGAACGGAGGGAGGGAGGGAGAGACAGACGGGTGGACGGACGGAGGGAGGGAGGGAGAGAGAGACAGACAGACGGGTGGACGGACGGTGGGAGGGAGGGAGAGACAGACAGACGGAGGGACGGACGGAGGGAGGGAGAGACAGACAGACGGGTGGACGAACGGAGGGAGGGAGGGAGAGACAGACAGACGGGTGGACGGACGGAGGGAGGGAGAGACAGACAGACGGGTGGACGGACGGAGGGAGGGAGGGAGAGAGAGACAGACAGACGGGTGGACGGACGGTGGGAGGGAGGGAGAGACAGACAGACGGAGGGACGGACGGAGGGAGGGAGAGACAGACAGACGGGTGGACGAACGGAGGGAGAGAGGGAGAGACAGACAGACGGGTGGACGGACGGAGGGAGGGAGAGACAGACAGACGGGTGGACGGACGGAGGGAGGGAGGGAGAGACAGACAGACGGGTGGACGGACGGTGGGAGGGAGGGAGAGACAGACAGACGGAGGGACGGACGGAGGGAGGGAGGGAGAGACAGACAGACGGGTGGACGGACGGAGGGAGGGAGGGAGAGACAGACAGACGAAGGGACGGACGGAGGGAGGGAGGGAGAGACTGACAGACGGGTGGACGGACGGAGGGAGGGAGGGAGAGACAGACAGACGGAGGGACGGACGGAGGGAGGGAGGGAGAGACTGACAGACGGGTGGACGGACGGACGGAGGGAGGGAGGGAGAGACAGACAGACGGGTGGACGGACGGAGGGAGGGAGGGAGAGACAGACAGACGGGTGAAGGGACGGAGGGAGGGAGGGAGAGACAGACAGACGGAGGGACGGACGGAGGGAGGGAGAGACAGACAGACGGGTGGACGGACGGAAGGAGGGAGAGACAGACAGACGGGTGGACGGACGGAGGGAGGGAGAGACAGACAGACAGACGGAGGGACGGACGGAGGGAGGGAGAGACAGACAGACGGAGGGACGAACGGATGTACGAACGGATTGATATATAGTAGGTGGGTTCGAGTGATTGATTGATTGGATGGATGGATGGAGGGATGGATGGAGGGATGGATGGATGGAGGGATGGATGGATGGATGGATGGATGGATGGATGGATGGATGGAGGGATGGATGGATGGAGGGAGGGATGGATGGATGGATGGAGGGATGGATGGATGGATGGAGGGATGGATGGATGGATATGGATGGATGGATGGATGGATGGATGGATGGATGGATGGATGGAGGATGGATGGAGGGATGGATGGAGGGATGGATGGAGGGATGGATGGAGGGATGGATGGAGGGATGGATGGATGGATGGATGGATGGATGGAGGGATGGATGGATGGATGGATGGAGGATGGAGGGATGGATGGATGGATGGATGGATGGATGGAAGGATGGATGGATGGATGGATGGAAGGATGGATGGATGGATGGATGGATGGATGGATGGATGGATGGATGGATGGATGGATGGATGAGAGAGAGAGGGTATAACATTATGACAATAGATAACATTTAGTAGTCGTATTTCAGAAAAAGATGCAGAGAGCGAGTATAACTTTAGGACGGCATATAACATTGAGTAATCATCTGTCAGACAAAGATACAGAGAGAGAGAGAGAGAGAGAGAGAGAGAGATAAAAAAGACAGAGAAGAGAGAAATTTAAAGTGCAATCAAGATACAGAAAGAGGTTAGCGAGAAAGGGTCAGATATAGATGAAGTGACAGAGGGAAAGAGAGAGAGAGATAAAAGACAAGTCATACAGAGAAGAAAGAAATTAAAAATGGAAGAACTAAAAATAAAGACGGCAGAATAACAGAACAAGGGAGGGACAAAACAAGAAGAAATGAAAGAACGCGAACAAGACTGTTAGTTACTTAACCTTTTGTGCTGACAATCATGACCAGCGGAAATAATTCAAATTAATAAAATAAAAATAAATAATAATCACTCCTCACGTTATTCGGCACGGCTCATTCGCGACATTGGGTTTACCACAGCTGATCTACGACATTGGGATTACCACAGCTGTTCTACGACATTAGGATTACCACAGCTTATCCACGACATTAGGATTATCACAGCTTATCCACGACATTAGGATTACCACAGCTTATCCACGACATTAGGATTATCACAGCTCATCCACGACATTCGGATTGCCACAGCTGATCTACGACATTACCACAACTCATCACGACATTGGGATTATCACAGCTGGTCTACGACATTACCACAGCTCATCCACGACATTGGGATTATCACAGCTCATCCACTACGTTGGGATTACCCAGCAAACACTGACTTGGTAACGTCCACTTTGTCCTGTTTTTTAAATCTACCGCGTGCTAAACTATCACATTTTCAAGGGATTCAACTCTAATAACCTGTCTTGTGGCAAGCTTAGAATGATCTCCCTTGTGTTATATGTTCACAGTATCAACAAATTTGTGATGTTTTGAAAGTTTTTAATCAGCTAATTCATATGTAAAATTAAAATGTCTGGCAGCTGTGAAGTATCAAGTTTACCTAAAACAAATATTTTAAAAAGCAGAAGAAAAGTCTGGAGAATTATGTTCTAATAACTTTTAATGTGCAAGTCTAGTGGTTACAAATTATACAAGTTTAGGATGATACGATTAGTGACCAAAAATAATACGTTTCCATTTCTTGCAATGTTTGTTATGATTTTTTCTTTTTGTCCTTTTTTTAAACAAATATTTTCGGCGATTAT
This sequence comes from Megaustenia siamemsis, assembly GCA_032433765.1. Taxonomy (NCBI): domain Eukaryota; kingdom Metazoa; phylum Mollusca; class Gastropoda; order Stylommatophora; family Ariophantidae; genus Megaustenia; species Megaustenia siamemsis. The sequence goes on from JAVIAB010000124.1 coordinate 17,134,538, forward strand.
GAAACTATCCTGTCTTCTTTCTTTTGATGTCTATAACACGTGTCTGTGACTTCTAGACTTCTAGTAGCTAAACTATGACAAATCTAGTGCAAGGAGTATTTTTTAGAAGAAAAAAAAAATTTCAGGCAAAAGTGGGGAAAAATGGCGGCCAAAATAGAAGCTGATGAACACTTTATGTCTCGTAGTTCAACATAGATGAGGATGGTACATGATTTTTATATAGCAGCAGTTTTACAAATAAATAAAGCATGTGCCAATCACAAAAACGGCATTTACAATACAGGAAGGCGAGGCTAACACAAAACATACTCCACAATGCAAGACGAACTCGATCGCATTTCTTCCTGGTGTGGGGTTTCAAGTGCCTTGGTTAATCCTAATAAAGCATCAGTTTCATGGTTCTCCCTTAACAATCATATCGTTAATACGGCCACACCGGTAGCAATGGGAGCTGATGAGGTGACCAGGGACAAGTTGATGACAAACCTCGGAGTTAAGTTTGATCGCAGCCTGTGTTTTCGGGACCACGTCGACCATGTGGGAGCCGCGATAGCTCAGTGGTTAGTGAACTGGACTACCACGGACAAGGGGTAGGGTTCGATCACAACCGACGGCTTCCAGGTTCACCCAGCCTTAAATGGGTACCGGATTTTTTCTGGGAAAATAAATCAGCACGGGCGTAATACTGATCACATTACCCCAAAAATCATGTCCTGAAGGTCTGTAAAATATAGGATCACTAACACCATATTTCCCTATACGCCACTTGGCGTATAGGGGGTACTTTACGTTTTTTACTTTTACGTCGACCATGTGATAACAAAATCCCGCAAAGGATTAGCCGTCTTGAAGGTCATGGCAGCTGCCAACATCGAACAGAGGCTACTTACTCTTCTGTTCCAGGGATTAGTCCTCGCACCAATCGAGTTTGCCCTGGCCATTCTTACTGTCAGTACGACTCAAATTGATAGGCTGGAGAAAATACAAAATGAAGCCATGCGCATTATCCTGGGATGTACGAGGGACACTCCCTGTGTGGCAATGAGGTATCTTCTTGACTTTCCAACCATGGATGACAGAATCAAGATCTGGAGAGCACGAGCATACCTGAAGATTAGTACAGATAAAGAGCATCCATTGCACCACGTACTCAACACAGAGAAAGGTACCAGGCTAAAAAGAGGCAAATCATGGGTGGGCCGAGCAGAATATGTCATCAAACAGGTCTGTGGGCTTACCAATATCAGCGTTGGTGAGGAGTGGATACCGGTGCCTACGTCATTCAAGGGGACTTTCTCATGTATTGTCACACTCGACAGGAAAAGTAGGGAACAGAACCCGGTCGTGGTTAATGCTGAGGTCAACGGTCTCATCTGCGATAACATCGATGAGAAAGATGCAGTCATCTATACAGACGGATCTGTAAGACGACACGAAAGAAGTGCATGGGCATTTACAGCACGCTCGGCAGGCAGAATAGCCAAGAAAGACAGTGGTGCATACGCCATGACCACGAGTAGCATGACAATGGAGGTGATGGCAGTGACCAAGGCATTCAAATGGTTAGAGTCACACGACTACACCCACGCATGTATACTGAGTGATTCGATGAGCATGATAAAAAAGTGGAGGCGGGCTTTGTACGCATGCAATGGGTAGAGACTTTGCAGAAATCCAAAATACGTAAGGTCACCTTTATCTATGCCCCTGGACATGCGGGAGTACGGGGAAATGAGAGAGCGGACAGATTGGCTAGCTGCGCTGTCGTTGAGGACGGGCAACCGATGGATCGGGCGGACATCATTAATGCCCTCCGAGATGTGGGAAGAGCACAGGACTTCGACAAACACAGATCAACGTCACTTCTTCGGATGATGGAAATGGGAGTTAAGATGGGCACAGCCAGAAATGAGAAACTTGGTGGCCGTGTGAGAAGACTTATCAACCAACATAGAACTGGAGCCGTCAGTCGCTGGACACTGAAGGAATTGCTGAGGATGGGATCTGAGCACCTATGGACATGCTCGGAGTGCAATGATGATGACCCGCAAATAACTCAATAACTCAACTCAAAACATACTCTTACCTGTATGGGACAGTGCTGCTCTTGTATCTGGGGTTCGGGTAATGGTAACTGGGCACTGGCAGAGGGCCCACGACGTATTCCTCGGCAACAGGTTTTGGTAAATCTGGCCGCTCGATGATCACTCTCGCTTCTCGTACTGGCTTCGCGCCCTGACCATCCAAATACTTGATGGCGTCAGTCTTGTTCGGCACGTGAAGTTCTATGGAGTACACTCGACTGGCAAGTCTAGCTTTTGATGGTTGGATCTGTTGTGGTGTTGAAAGTGTTAGAGATGTATAGGCAGTTTGTAGAATAACTGATCTAAGTGAGATGTTTCTGTTACTTCGATACACGTAGTACACAATCGTTTTTTTCCATCTCAAAGTGGCAATTTAGTTACAATCTTGGAAATGTTACAACATTCATGGATGAAGATGTCCTGAACTTAGTACATTCCACTCATTCTTAACATTGAATTTTGTTATGAAGGTGGTTTCAATTTGTGACACCAAACACACGAAACATAAAATGTTTAGCTAAAGTAAATGTCTTTGTGTGAATGATATTTTAGTAGTTAGTGCTCGTTACAAAAAGATCAACGATTGACAAATCTGAGAGATTAAAGGGCTGCAGTATTACATACATTAACTACAAAAGTTTTCAAAATTTAAGAAACAGCTTCTTTTGATCACTTTGAAGGTGCACTATAAGAATAATCTGTATTTTATCTTTCTGGAAAGACACAAATGGGCAAATGAAGTAAAGTATTAATGACTAACAACTGTGATTAAAATGGTATTCCTCTCTACTTTGGAGCAGAGGATAGATAGAGTGAGTGTCAAAACTTGTCAATGAGCAGATAACTCGGTGGTGTGGTCAGTACCACGCCAGGTTGACAGATTTTTTTCCAAAAGAAAATCTCTTATAAGACATGTTGTAACAATACGTGAACGTCGAAGACCACAGTCAAATTTAGAAAAGCTCAGTGCACAACCAACTAGAGTGACGTCACCTGTCAAAGTTCATCTTTGCGAGCTATAGATATTGACATAACCCACAACCACATCTGCTTGCAAAGCTGAACACGTCACGCAAGTTGGGTTGCGCGCTGGCCTACTCTAAAGCTGGCTGTGGTCGAAGTTAACGACGACAACTACCCTATCCGGGAGATACTTATCTTAGGAAAATACAGGTACACAATTTATTTCCGAGTTGTGATCGACTATGCTATAGTCATGAGTACACATGCGTGAAAGACATCGCCAATGATAGCTGATTTGTTTTTTTTTAATATAGCTGTGTTGGCCGTGTGCTCTATCGTTGGTTTCTCGTGAAAAGGCACTGTGCCAAGTAGTGCGGGTTCGATTCTGCTTCGGACCATATATTATTTTTTTTTGTCTGTTGTTGATTATTTGTGATTTTTTTCCCCCGAGTGCTGTAAACACTTTCCCCTCCTCTGAACTTCACGCCTGTGACATCAGTTTCGTATCTCTTTTCCAATCATGCTGGTAGCATCAGTTTCGTATCTCTTTTCCAATCCGTGTCTCTTTTCCAATCATGCTGGTAGCATCAGTTTCGTATCTCTTTTCCAATCATGCTGGTAACATCAGTTTCGTATCTCTTTTCCAATCATGCTGGTAGCATCAGTCATGTATCTGTTTGGGGTTTTTAATGAGTGTAGATTTTAGGTCATAGATGGGAACAAGCTTGTGGCTAGACCAAACTTGTAAGACAAAGGTCTCTGCAGAACATCCCCGAGCGAATTATCCGTTTGAGATAAAAGTGGGGAAAACTTGCAGATCGTAGAATATGGAGAAGATTTTTTAATGACAGCACTTGAAAGTTACAAGAAGAAAAAAAGACGCAAAATAAAAGATGCGAGACTCCATTGAAATATTTCTGCCTTGTTCAATTTGCGGCCATTAAAACATTAACAAGATCATATATGAGAGAAGTAGATCGACAATAAGCATCGGGAAGTTACTATTAAAGATCTGCATGATGTCTGCGATGTCGAAAAACACAACATTACGTCACATCTAATTGTGTTTTAATGAACAGTAACTCTCTTGGTTGTTTTTCCTCTATTATTTAAACCCCTCTGGTAGTTTATTTACCTCGACGGGGACTGGTTGGTCTCGAGGCAGAGAGGCCGACGCATTCCTCGAGACAGAGAGGTTGTGGGTTCAAATCCTGGCTGCACCAGTTGGGATGTTTATCTATGATTTCTCTCTGCAGCAACCACCTCTGGTCTCAGCAGCGAGGCTCGGCTTGAAACGTCAATTACTCATCGACGGAAAAAATATGAGTACCTCCGAAGAGGGAGTTATTTGCCTGTGTGGCGAGGGACCCCTGTGCACACGGCTGCCAGGGAAAAATGGATTAACACGGAAAATTCAGTTCCTAGTCTATAGGGACTTCGTCAGAGGAGGCGAACAAAAATTCACCTTGACCTTCTAGATCCTTCTATATTTCTTATTTTAATTTATGGGATTCAACTACATTTGTTTCATGACAGTATCAATCTAAACAACATAAAAGTCATAATGTATGGTTGATCAGAGCGAGCCTCGCCAAGAATAGGACACAAGTCCCAAGCCCAACTAATCAAATTTATCAAATATTTTCTCTGTAGACACATATGGCTGCTTAACCATGCAAATGCATTTACCTTCAAGTCAGGTTGTCGAGCAAAGTAATTGTATTTACCTTGAAGTTTGATTGCCGAGCCAGGTAACTGACCTACCTTGAGGTTTGGCTGCCTAGTCAGGTAACTGTACTTATTTTGAAGTCTGGTTGCCTAGCCAGGTAACTGTACTCACCTTGAAGTTTGATTGCCTAGCCAGGTAAGTGTACCTACCTTGAAGTTTAGTTGCATAGCTATTTAACTGTACTTACCTTGAAGTTTGGTTGCCTAGGCAAAGTAACTGTACTTACCTTGAAGTTTGGTTGCCTAGCCAGGTAACATTACTCACCTTGAAGTTTGGTTGCCTAGCCAGGTAACTGTACTTACCTTGAAGTTTGGTTGCCTAGCCAGGTAAATGTACTTACCTTGAAGTTTGGTTGCCTAGCCAAGGTAACTGTACTTGCCTTGAAGTTTGGTTGACTAGCCAGGTAACTATACTTACCTTGAAGTTTGGTTGCCTAGCCAGGTAACTGTACTTACCTTGAAGTTTGGTTGTCTAGCCAGGTAACTGTACTTACCTTGAAGTTTGGTTGCCTAGCCAAGGTAACTGTACTTACCTTGAAGTTTGGTTGACTAGCCAGGTAACTATACTTACCTTGAAGTTTGGTTGCCTAGCCAGGTAACTGTACTTACCTTGAAGTTTGGTTGTCTAGCCAGGTAACTGTACTTACCTTGAAGTTTGGTTGCCTAGCCAAGGTAACTATACTTACCTTGAAGTTTGGTTGCCAAGCCAGGTAAATGTACTTACCTTGAAGTTTGGTTGCCTAGCCAGGTAACTTTACTCACCTTGAAGTTTGGTTGCCTAGCCAGGTAACTATACACCGATGAGATTTCCCCCGATGAAAGGTCCTCAAAAATGTTCTCGAACTTGGGTGTCGGGTAATGGGCGTGGTTTCCTTGATCCTCTGTTTCACATTCAGGAAGATGACTCGGCGGGCACGCGTATGGAGGACGGGAGTCCCTTGTTGATGACTGCCGGATGTCTTTGATATTGATGGTGCCATGTTGCTGACGGTTTGGTTCTGTCCTTGTGTCGTCGGCAGAGACCAGTTTGACAATGAGGGCGATGTTCGTCAGGAGCGATATCAACAGCGATAATATGATGGCTCTTAGCAAACATCTCCCAGACACGAGGCGCAGCTGAGACCTGTTCTAACAGAGGTATGCTTGTTGTAGTAACACCATATTAACCGAGCAATCAAATTTGGGTGAAACAAATTATCTCCAATACAAGCGAATCAAACTATAGTCCGTTTCAAAATGGTTAGCTTCTATTTAATAATTAATATCTCTGTAACCACTTGATCGAAATTGTTCAAATTTTTTACATGACATAATAATCTCAATGTCCTCAGCAATATATTTTTGCTCCTAATTAAAAACGTATGGTTTTAAATTTTCTTTATTTAATGTATACAAATTTACTACCTCCTAGACAAACCATTATTTTATATGGCTTACCCCTTCATATTTCTGAACTATTTCGTTTGCTAATCTTTCACGCAATTCTCGTGATTTGTGGAGTTTGTTCGCACATTTTTTAACGATGTTTGAACAACAAGTAAATTTTGAATGTTCATAAACAGCATCCGTTTCTATTCATTGGCGTTGAATAAATCGTTGAATGTTCTAAGCATTTATTGAAATGGGTAAAGGTAAAGTACGAGACTTGAACCGGCGTCTTAGCACACGAGTTTCCACCCTTTTGTGCTCGGCCGCCTATCCAGAAATGTTCGGAGATTTCTGGAAAGTGTCGCCTCAAGCATCGAAACTCAGATGCGAGGCAACATTCCTCACCTTCCCAGAGTAATACCCTGGTACCCATTTCTGCCAACGGCTGGGTCGACCGTGGGGCATTTCTTTTTTCCAACCATGAATACAACTCACACTGCTCCCAGCGGGAATCGAACACGGGTTGTTGACTGTTCTCCATGCCATGACACCAAGCTATCTTGTATCTTGACCTTTTCCCTGTATTTTGCCAGTTGTAACCAAGTGTTCCAATTTTCATCTTCTCATGGTATGTCCAAAAAATGTCGATTGTTTCCTTATGTTTTTTAGGAGCTACCTTAAAAAGTAGTGTTGGCCTTTTTGAGGTTTCCTTGTTGGTCTTTTCAACTGTCCAGGGAACTCTCAACATTCTCCTGAGAAATCCCATCTCTGTTGCCTCTAATCGTCTTTTCATGTGTTTGTCTACTGTCCATGATTCGCTTCCATAGGTCAGAATTGACTCTATATAGCACCCATGAACTCTCTTTCTCACTTCTATATTCTGATATTGTTTAAAAAAAATGTAACAAATATAACAGGAGACCCCTATTTTAAGAGGTGAATATAAATATTACCCATATCAGTCATGTTTATTTGATATAAATTATCATATCCCTGAGGTACATTGAAGCTTTATTTTATAAATATTAGTTACGAAACAATTACAGAGTTGTTTTTAATTGATTAATATCATTCGAGTTATATCCCTTTACATACCGTTCATATGTTATGTCCTTTTGGGAAAAGTTCGAGAATGGTAGCGCAAAAAAGTACCACACCTACTTTACTGTGATCCAATATATGTCATATAAGCTTACGATATTTAATCATCATCAATTACCGGGCCTGCTGGTGTAGATGATCATGTCTCTCCACAACTTTCGATCTCGACAGTTATTTATCATTTCTGTTGTTGACGTTCTGGCAAGCCATTCTCTTAAGCTGTCTGTTATCTTTTCTCTTTAAAAGTAAAAAGTAAAGTACCCCCCGTCACGCCAAGTGGCGGCGTATAGGGAAATATGGTGTTAGTGACCCTATATTTTACAGACCTTCAGCACATGATTTTTGGGGTAATGTGGTCGGTATTACGCCCGTGCTGCTTTACTTTCCCAGAAAAAATCCGGTACCCATTTAAGGCTGGGTGAACCCGGAGCCGTCGGTTGGGATCGAACCCTACCTCTTGTCCGTAGTAGTCCAGTTCACTAACCACTGAGCTATCGCGGCTCCCACTAATTTTTAGGGAATTAGTAAAACCCAGGTGTCCTCGCCAGGGTACGAACCCCGGCTGTTGCCGTGGTAAGCCAACCGCCTATCGATTGCGCTAACCGGACACCCTCTTTTCTCTTTGCTTCCCTCTATCTCTTCGTCCCTCAATTTTCCCACTTGTTACAATATATTCCAGCTGTTCCATTCTCATTGCTTGGCCAAAAAAAATGATGATTGTTTTTTCCTAATATTGGAAATTAGCTCACTTTTTGTTTTGGCTTCTTTCAGAACTTTTTCATTACTCTTCTTAGCTGTTCATTGTATTCTCAACATTCTTCTGTAAAACTACATTTGTATACAACCTCCAGTGATTTTCTCGTCGGTTTTCCTGTCCTTTATTTTTGCTTTCCTTCACTATAATGTCAAACATTTCTTGTAACACTTTTTCACTCTTAACGATTAAATGCTTTGGTATAATGTATGAAACATAGGTATATATCTGTTTTTACCTCTATGGCTCTTTCTACTGAAGATCTTATGATGTATATGGCATGGTTCGTTCCTTTACCTCCAACAAAACCACACTGTTCATCGCTAATTTCTGAACTGATTTTGTTTCGCACTCTTCGCATGATAATTATTAATAATATCTTATTCATGTGACTCACAAAGCTTATTGTGCGATGATCATCGCATCCAATGGCACCAGATTTCTTTGGTAGGGCAGTGAATATTGATTTTAGTTACACGATAGCAATAGCAAACAAAAGGAGAAAAATAGATACAGATTTTCGTACTGTTCAGGAAAGATGGACTTTGGATTATTTTTTTTATTATATATCGCGATGTGTGTTTAACGTGTCGTGAAAAAGTGCATTTTCTGAAGGAATACAACCTCAGATGTCACTTCCAATCAAACATGATAATTACAGTTCACTGGAAGGACAAATTAGGCAGGATAAAATAGCACATTTAAAGGAATCATTGCAAGGTCAACAGAGTGTGCTTGGCAATGTCAATATATGTTCAGAGAATGCTGCTCGTGTGAGCTATATTTTTATTGAAAACAACTGCGAAGAGTTTGAAACTGTTTTCCAATGAAAAATTTGTGAAGGAGTGTTTTAAAGGAGCTGCTAAAATGCTTAGCCCTGATAAGAATTATTTAATTCACCAAGTAAGTTTATGATGGCTGACTGTCGGAAGGCATAGTTGACATGGAGAAAGATGTTACAACGGGCTTAAAAGATGTTACATGGGGAAAGATGTTACAGCGGGCTTAAAAGATGTTACATGGGGAAAGATGTTACAACGGGCTTAAAAGAGCGTCCGTCAGAATTCATTACATACGCTGTCGTCCTAGATGAGTCACGTGACATGACAGAATCAGCGTAATTGGTTATCTTTATTAGGGGAATAGACAAATTCTATAACATTACATTGGGCATGTTATCGTAATAACCACTCAAAGGCGCCACAACAGGGGGTGACATTTTCAAAGCGCTGGATTTTGCTCATAAAGATTTTGGATTAAATTAGGACAGACTTTGTGGAGTGACAACAGTGGGAGTACCAGCTATGACTGGCCAAAGTTAGGCCTGGTTGACAAAATAAAATTCCACTTATTAGATTTCGAATAAAATTATCTTGATGTTTCGTTCCAACATTCATCAAGAAAATATGTGCGTCAAAGTTTTAAAATTGCTGACATCATGCATGTTGTTGTGTCTTGTGTGAACTCTATAGAAGCAAGAGGACTCAACCATCGTCAATTCCAAGAATTTCTTCATGACATCGATTCAAAGAATTAAAATCTGCTTTACTATTGTGGAGAACACTGGTTCGAGAGGAAACATTGAAAAGAGACTTTACGCGTAGAAGTCAAACTATTCATGGACATAAAGGGTAGTCCAGTATTTTATATTGCAATCACCTTTGAATGCAAATTATGTAATTGATATAATAGTTTCACTATGTAAGGGTATCTGGCTGCCGGCGTCTTCATCGTTTTCAGGTCTGACCCTCAGAAAATAAAAGGTTGTCCGCCCTTGTTTTAATTTTTTACGTTGCAATTAATTTAAAAGAAATAAAAAACACTTTTTTATATCATCATCTACATTTATTAATTAATTTTCCCTTTCCTATTTATGTTTAAAGTGTGTCATTACAGATTTTATTGTGGGGTCTAAATATATAATTTATTATCTTATATATAAATCGGAAAGATAGAAATAAGAGCAGTCAGTCTTTGCAAATCTAATATGATTGCTTCATCACGTCGTGGTGTAAGAGTTCCAAAGCACGCATCAACCCAAGTAAAGAAACAATAACATGGTTCTCTCTTTACAATCATATTGTTAACATAGACCTAACAATTGTAAGAGTATGTAGTGAAGAGGTGAGTAGAACCAACATGATGACGTATTTGGGTGTGACATTTGATAGCTGCTTATGCTTCAAAGGACATATTGACCACGTGATTTCTACAGCTCAAGGGATTGCAAGCAATGAGAGCCATGACACCAACTGGTATCGAACAACGTCTGCTGCTACTTGTGTATCGCGGACTAGACCTCTCGCATATTGAATACGCCATTGCCATCCTCACTATTAGTGAGACTCATATACATAAACCCGAAAGAGGGAAAAATGGAGCTGGGCGCATTATTTTGGGCTACACGAGATACTTCATGCGTTGCAATGCGTTTTCTATTGAGTTTCTACAATATGGAGAACATATGGTGCGGTTGAATACAGTGACTTTAGAACAATAAGCCTAATGAGCCATGTTAGAAATATCTTGCTAAAAGTTATACAAGGAAGGATTCAGAATAAAATCAATATTGAATAAGAAGAGCTGCAATTTAGATTCAGGAAAAACAGTGGGACAAAAGAAGCCATATTCTTCATGAGGACATTAATCGAAAAGTACACAGAACTAAACAAAGCAATATATGCCTGCTTCATAGATTGCACCAAAGTTTTGATATAATACACCATAAACAAGTTATATAATGCCTAAAAGATATACATCTAGATGACACAGACATGCAACTAATATATAATTTATACTGGGACCAAACAGCAATAATAAAATATAAATCTACACCCATTGCTATAAAAAGAGGAGTAAGACAAGGATGCATTCTATCAACAAGCTTGTTCAATCTATACACTGAGCAAATCTTTAAAAACATCACAGAGATGCCGGGCCTAAACATTAATGGAAAGATAATCAATAACCTAAGATATGCTGATGATACTGTTCTACTAGCAGAAAATTCTGAAGATCTACAATTACTTCATAATCTTATAAACATAAATCGTTCAAAATTGAAGGAATAGACCTGGAGACAGTTCAGAACTACAACTACCTTGGACATACTATTACCAGTGATGGAAAATGTAAAACTGAAATAAACAAAAGAATAGGAATGGCAAAAAGTAAGTTTAATGCCATGAAAAATATACTAACATCAAAACAAATAACCATTCCTTGAGGATCTTCTCATCCATCTCTCTCTCCCCTGGTCTCTCATACCGACTTTTCGTCCTTGATGTTTGTTCTCTCTACACTTCTATTCCACACTCCAACGGCCTCCTGGCTCAACGGTTATTTCTTGACCAGAGGCAACTCCCCTCTGCTGATACTGCCACTCTTCTTCGCCTTACTGAGGTTGAGTTCAATGGTGACTTCTATGACCAAGTTAGTGGAGTAGCCATGGGCACCAAGATGGGCCCTAACTATGCTTGCCTATTTATGGGTTATCTTGAACACCAAATTCTCAATTCGTATCAATATCCCCTTCCCATCATATACCTCCGTTACATTGATGGCTGCTGGGGCCTCGGTAGCAGAGTTGGGAAAACCGTCCGGCTGGACTACCGACGTTCGGACAACCCGTGTTCGATTCCCGCTGGGAGCAGTGTGAGTTGTACTCGTGGTTGGAAAAAAAAATACCCCCACGGTCGACCCAGCCGTTGGCAGAAATGGGTACCACGGTATTACCCTGGGAAGGTGAGGAATGTTGCCTCGCATCTGAGTTTCGATGCTTGAAGCGACACTATCAAGAAATCTCCGAACATTTCTGGATAGGCGGCCGAGCACATATGGGTGTAAACTCGCGTGCTAAGACGCCGGTTCAAGTCTCGTACTTGACCTTTACCTCATGACTGCTTCGGACTTACCGATCTACCTGAGGACGACGTCTGAAAGTTTACCGACTACAATGACTGCTATCACAAAGCTATCAAGATCACATCTTGTAAATCCACTTCCTCTGTTATCTTCCTAGATCTTATTGTTTCTTTGGGTACTTCTGGTCTCCACACCTCGGTTTTCTATAAACCCACAGACGCCCATTGTTAACTTCTCTATACTTTATCCCATTCATCTTCTTGTCGTGATTCAATTCCGTTCTCACAGTTATTGCGTCTCCGTCGCATCTGCCAGGATGACCAAGATTTCCTCCAACAGGATCATCACGTTATGTTAGGTTTCTTTAGCCGCCGGCTTTATCCAGACTTGATCTTCCAGTCTGCCTTCAAGCGGGTCCACCTTATTTCTCGTCCCGAGGCACTCACCCCTTCCAACCGCCACGCCTCTGAGAAAACAATACTCACCCTCACCTATCATCCTTACAACCTGGCTGCTGTGAAGATACTCAACCGCTATTGTTCCATTCTCAACTCTGATCCCACCACCCGTCTACTTTTAAGTGATCCCCCTATTATCGCCTTCAAACGCGACAGAAATTTGGGAGATATTCTGGTTAGGAGCCATCTCCCCCGCTCCTACCATCAACACTTCGGTACGTCCCCTTGTGGTCGTAACTGTATCACCTGCGCCTATGTGCTCCGCACTGACCTGTTTCATTCCCTAACGGACGGTTTGAGATTAAGCATGGCTTCACATGTGTGTCCCGTAACATCATTTATGCCATCATATGCCAACGATGCCACGTGACTTATATTTGCGAGGGTGGGAGACGTTTAGCTTAAATATTTTGTGAACATCTTCGAGATGTTCAACAGAATATTGGCACTCCAGTGTCTTCCCATTTCAATTCCTCAGATCACAAGGGCAAAGACGGCATCCGTATCACTGGTATTGTCCTTTGCCACTCTGACAACCGTAGTCTGTTTGCTTTGGAGAATCGCCTTAAAGTCCAATTTGGTTCGCTGACCCCACGAGGCATGAATGTATCTCACTCGTACACATAGTTTCCCATTAATTACTCCTTCCCTATTGCATAGTCTTCTCGGCTGCCCAGGTTTGGGCAGTTTAGTCTATCCACTATGCCATGCTATTCATAGCTCTCCTCCACTAGACCCCACTGCGATACTTCGATAATCTCCTATACCTCTTTTGTCTGTGCTACTTTCCTGTCACCTGTGTTTTTTATTGTACCCCACTCTCAGACATATATGGGAGCCACGATAGCTCAGTGGTTAGTGAACTGGACTACCACGGACAAGGGGTAGGGTTCGGTCCCAACCGACGGCTTCCGTGTTCACCCAGCCTTAAATGGGTATCGGATTTTTTTCTGGGAAAGTAAAGCGGCACAGGCGTAATACTGACCACATTACCCTAAAAATCATGTGCTGAAGGTCTGTAAAATATAGGGTCCCTAACACTATATTTCCCTATACGCCACTTAGCGTGACGGGTGTACTTTACTTTTTTTTTTTTTTACTCTCGGACATAACATTCTTTCCGCCTTTCGAGTACCTATATTCTTCTGTTCTATTCTTTCTCCTTTCTATATACACACTGACCTCGGTGTGTTCTTCTGGTTATGTGGGTGCTGTGCGCACATTCCTACACTTACATGTCTCTGTATGGATACGCATAAGCATTGTTGTGGTCATTTGTATGTGCACAGGTATATGTGTATATATTTATACATAGAAATATATATGTGTGTATCATCATCATCAAGTACCGGGCCTAGTGGCGTAGGTGATCATGTCTCTCCACAACTTTCGATCTCGGCAGCTATTTATCATTTCTGTTGTTGACCTTCTGTCAAGCCATTCTCTTAAGCTGTCTGTTATTTTTTCTCTTTGCTTCACTCTATCTCTTCGTCCCTCAATTTTTACAGTTGTTACATTATATTCAAGTTGTTCTCTTCTCATTACGTGGCCAAAAAATGATGATTGTCTCTTCCTAACATTGAAAATTAACTCTCTTTTTGCTTTGACCTCTCTCAGAACATCTTCATTACTCTTCTTAGCTGTCCATTGTATTCTCAACATTCTTCTGTAAAACCACATTTCTACATACTCCAGTGATTTTCTTGTCTGTTGTCCTATTGTCGACGACTCGCATCCATATGTTAAGTATGGCTCTATATAACATTTAAGAACTCTTTTTCTTATTTCTATTGTCAAAAATGGATTGTATAGCATTTTCCTCATTTTTTGGAAAGTTGCTTTTGCCTGAGCCATTCTGCATCTCATCTCTTTTGTACATCTTCCGTCTGAGGTTAACAAAGTTCCCAAATATTTAAATTCATTTACCTATTTTAATATTGTTCCACTTGTCTTTATTTTGCACTGAGGTGATGTCTTTTTCTTTGTTGTTACCATTACCTCTGTCTTTTTGCTATTAAGGCTGAGTCCTTTATTTTTGCTATCTTTCACTATAATGTCCAACATTTCTTGTAACTCATTTTCACTCTTAGCGATTAATACTGTATCATCAGCATACCTTAGATTATTTATATTAAGACATCCGATTGTTATTCCAGGCATGCCCCTTATGGATCTTAAAATAATCTCACTATAAATATTAAACAAATCTGGTGACAGCACACAACCTTGTCTAACACCCTGTTTTATTTGTTGAAACATTCCCAATTGGTTTCCAGTTCTTATGGCCGCTGTTTGTTGCCAGTACATGTTCTTTATTATTCTTAGATCTTTGCTGTCTATGTTTATGCTTTCTAAAATGTTGATTATTTCTTGGTGCTTTACTTTGTCAAATGCCTTGGTGTAATCTATGAAACATAGGTATAGATCTGTTTTCACCTCTATGGCTCTTTCTACTAAAGATCTTATGATATAAATGGCATTGCTTGTTCCTTTATCTCTAACAAAACCACACTGTTCATCGCTAATTTCTGGACTGATTTTGTTTCGCACCCTTCGCAGGATGATTCTTAGTAATATCTTAGTCATATGACTCATAAGGCTTATTGTGCGATGATCATCGCATTCAATCGCACCCGATTTCTTTGGTAGGGCTTTGAATATTGATTTGAGCATGTCGTCTGGTATATATCCGCTGTTGTAGATATCATTCAATATTTGTGTTATTATTTCTATTCCAAAATCACACATGGCTTCAATCTCTTCTTTAGTTATATTATCTGGTCCAGGAGCTTTGCCTGCTTTCATATTGCGCAAGGCGTCTTCCAATTCTTCTTCTGGTCCTTCTCCATTATCCTTAATATTTACTTCCGTTCGTTCATCATTATAAAGATCCTTAATGTATTCTGTCAATTGTTCCCTTATGTTTTCTTGATCAATCAACAGTTCTCCTTTCTTTGATCTTAATCATCCAGTTTTTGATTGCGTTTTTCTTCCTGTTAATTCCTCAGTTTGTTTGTATATAGCTTTAGCATCTCCTTTTTGTTGCATTTCAATCTCTTTGCATCTCTATTTTAGCCATGCTTCTTTTGCTTCATTGCATTTTACTACAATTTCTTTATTTAATCTCTTATACTCATCTTTATTTTCTTTATTTCTTCTTCTTGTATCCATTAGCTGCAAAATATCATCTGTCATCCATTTCTTTCTTGAATTTGTCCTCACTGGTGGTATGAACTCTTTTGATGTTTGTTGCATTCACTCTTTTAGCATTTCCCACTGTTCATCAATGCTTTGTATCTTCTCTATTGCATTGTACCGGTTCTGAATTGTGATTTTATATTTGTCTTGCAGCTTCTTGTCTGATTTGAGTAAATCTAAATTTAACTTGATGTTAACTGAGGCTCGTTTTGTTCTTTTTAATTTTACTCTAAGCTTTCCCACAACTGGTACATGATCACTATTGCAATCTGCCCCTGGTCTAGTTTTCACACACACCAGATTGTTTCTAAATATATTGCTTATCATTATATAATCAATTTGATTACGTGCGTTGTCCCCTGGGCTTTTCCATGTCCACAGACGTCTTGGATGTTGCTTAAACCAGGTGTTTCCTATCACCATGTTGTGTGTTTTTGCCCAGTCAATAAGTTTCTCACCTCTTTCATTCCTCTCGCCTAAGCCATAATGATCAACTACTTCCTCAACTCTTTCCTTTCCTACTTTTGCGTTAAAATCCCTCAGAACTATGGTGTTTTCATGTGGTTTGCATTTATGAAGTGCCTCATTTAACTCGTTGTAAACGTTTTAAAATTTGTTAAAATTTTACGAGTTAATATGTGTGTATATGCATGTATATTTGTATATGTATATATATACGCATTTGTGTGTGAGTGTATGCATGTCCGTGTGGCCTCTTAGATACTTATAGACATTGTCAGTGTCTTTGTAGTCGGGGTAGCCTAGACAGTGTCCCCCCACTCACATATTTTAAGAACCAATTACACGGTTTGACCCTCTGCCCTGCAGCCTAATTACAGCGCACAACCGCCAATCTCTCTTTTTCATTCCGACCACGGTCCACGACACAAGGAAGACATTTTTCTTTTCTTAAACCAGTTTCGATTATTTTGTTTTGGATGTTTCATTACTAGTTAGCTATGTATGAATACTTTTATTTACTTACATATCTGTGTATGTGTTGTTTGTTTGTTCCTGCTGAAAGCCTATTGAGCCGAAACGTCTTTCAAATGTGTGTCGTTTATCAGTCACGTAAAGCTTTTACCATACCATTTTTTTATTTTTTTTTTTCAATTTTCCCTCCTAAAACAAATAACAACAGAGCTAAAAGTAATAATAGCAAAATGTTATATCTTCTCAGCATCCCTGTATGGTGCAGAAACATGGACATAAGACAAAAAAAAACAGAACAGAAAATTGAAGCCTTTGAAATGAGGATATACCGAAGAATAGGTAGAATTGGACAAAAGAAAAGAAAACAAACGATGAAGTCTTAAAACAATTAAAAATGAAAAGAGAACTAATAAATGCATTTCAAACAAGACAAATGAGATATTTGGGGCACGTTAAAAGATACAACAGCCTACTAAAAGTAATCTTGGTAGGGAAAATACAAGATAAAAGAAGTAGAGGCAGATCAAGACTAGCGTGGGCGAGTAATATCAAAAGATGGACAAGTCAGCCTATGACAACATACACTATCAAAGCAAGAAGAGAGGAATGGCATTTCATGGTAGCCAACCTTCGATGCGGAGACGGCACTCATTGATGATGGAGAACATAATCATGATTATTAAGAGCACGTGCATACCTAACGACAAGCACTGACATCCACTGTATGAGAAAATAATTGAAAATAAGGGCAGTAGGTTATCTATCTATCTATTGACTTTTCGAGCCGTAGCCGGCCCATAGGGGGTAGACCAAGATACTCCTCCTCTTATCTAAATGTTTATTTTAGCAGTTATCAACTCTTTTAAAGATAGTTTATAAAATCTCGCTATTTGTCTCTGTTCTGTGCAAGCAGCTCTATCTCATTGAGGGAGCCGATTCCTGCTGCTCTTGCCTCACTCATCAATGTTCTTCTCAGTGTCTCCCTGGGTCTTCCTCTTTTCTTCTTACCTGTTGTTTCCCACATGAGGGCTTGCTTTGCTATTCGTTTATTATCTCTTCTCATCACATGTCCAACATATGACCATCATCTTTTCTTTATTACTGAAGATATTAGTGGTTGATTGGCAATTTCTCTAATTTCCTCGTTTGTTTTGAATTCGTTTCACGCTATACCAAGTATTTTCCTTAGACATTTATTTTCAAATGCGTTCAACTTTGTTTCTATATCTCTTGTTGTTTTCCAACTTTCACACGCATACGTAAGGGTTGATAGTACATTTGATTTGAATAGTCTAAGTTTTGTGTTTGTGCTGATGAGTTTTGATTTCCACAACTTTTCAAGGCTTCTGAAAGACATTGCTGCTTTAACTAAGGTTAAGGAGAGGCAAATCATGGAAAAGTCAAGCTGAGGATATTGTCAAATCAACCTGCGAGCTATCTAATGTTATTCCTGAGTCAGAATGGATAACTGTTCCTTCAGAACTTAAAATTACATTCTATGTCTTTGCCACATTAAACAGAGAATGCAGAGAAGATAATTCGATTGCAGTTAACGCAGAAATGAATGCCCTCGTTTGTGAAAACTGCAGTGATATTGGCGCGCTAGTCTACACAGATAGTTCTGTGGTATACCCAATCCAATGACAGAGCTATTCACGGGGATAGTGGCGCCAACGCAATGATGATCAGTAGTTGATGATGGAAATAATGACAACGATGAAGACTTTTGATTGGTTGGAGACTTCAAGAGTGCGCTCATGTATGTGTGCTGGGTGACTCGTTGAACATGATCGGCAAAATAGAGGGGACTAATTCGTCGTCAATGGTTGAAATCAATACAGAGTTTGAAGGTTTGCAATATCACCTTCTGGTATGCCCATGACCATGCTGGTGTTGATGGCAACGACAGGACAGACAGACTGGCCGGTTCGACGATATTAGCTGCTGGACAGCCAATGGATCGGGCAGATATAATTTAAAATCTTCGAGAGATGGGTTAAACAATGAACTTTGACAAAAGTACAAATACATGGTTGTCCAGACTGTGCGGACTAGGAGCGAAGACCGGTGTTGACGGAACAGAGCGAAGACCGGTGTTGCCAGAACAGAGCGAAGACCGGTGTTGCCAGAACAGAGCGAAGACCGGTGTTGCCAGAATAGAGAGATGACCGGTGTTCCCAGAACAGAGCGAAGACCGGTGTTGTCAGAACAGAGAGACGACTGGTGTTGCCAGAACAGAGCGAAGACCGGTGTTGCCAGAACAGAGAGATGACCGGTGTTCCCAGAACAGAGAGATGACCGGTGTTCCCAGAACAGAGAGATGGCCGGTGTTCCCAGAACAGAGAGACGACCGGAGTTGCCAGAACAGAGAGATGACCGGTGTTCCCAGAACAGAGAGATGACCGGTGTTCCCAGAACAGAGAGATGACCGGTGTTCCCGGAACAGAGAGATGACCGGAGTTGCCAGAACAGTGCGAAGGCCGGTGTTCTCAGAACAGAGAGATGACCGGTGTTCTCAGAACAGAGAGATGACCGGTGTTGCCAGAACAGAGCGAAGACCGGTGTTGCCAGAACAGAGAGATGACCGGTGTTCCCAGAACAGAGAGATGACCGGTGTTCCCAGAACAGAGAGATGACCGGTGTTCCCAGAACAGAGAGATGACCGGTGTTCCCAGAACAGAGAGATGACCGGTGTTCCCAGAACAGAGAGATGACCGGTGTTCCCAGAACAGAGAGATGACCGGTGTTCCCAGAACAGAGAGATGACCGGTGTTCCCAGAACAGAGAGATGACCGGTGTTCCCGGAACAGAGAGATGACCGGAGTTGCCAGAACAGTGCGAAGGCCGGTGTTCTCAGAACAGAGAGATGACCGGTGTTCTCAGAACAGAGAGATGACCGGTGTTGCCAGAACAGAGCGAAGACCGGTGTTGCCAGAACAGAGAGATGACCGGTGTTCCCAGAACAGAGAGATGACCGGTGTTCCCAGAACAGAGAGATGACCGGTGTTCCCAGAACAGAGAGATGACCGGTGTTCCCAGAACAGAGAGATGACCGGTGTTCCCAGAACAGAGAGATGACCGGTGTTCCCAGAACAGAGAGATGACCGGAGTTGCCAGAACAGAGCGAAGGCTGGTGTTCTCAGAACAGAGCGATATTATGAACGAATGAGAGGATTTGCAAACCAACACAAAACTGGCACAATTAAATGCTGCGTGCTGATGAACATTATAATGAGCAAATTGGAGCACCTATGGGTGTGTCCGGAGTGCTCTGATAATGATCCCAATTTCATGTAACATAAATCGCCGTGACGAAAATAGACCCTTAGAACCTCACATTTAAATTTAAATAAAGGCGCACACTTTTTGATTCTCTTGTTCTTAAATGCTGGCTTGAGACCGACGCAAGGTTCAAACTATTTGATTCTTCCTTATCCCAAGCTGCTCTTAGACTAATAACGTTTTTCGATGAAGGAAAAAAAAAAGCTCTCCTTAATGAGAAAATAATAAATGTCCGTAACTTTCATAAAAACTGTAATAATGAACTGTTATCTGTTATCGGTGCTAAATAGAGCCAATTCTGACATATGGAAGCGAGTCATGGCCAGCAAACAAACACATTAAAAGACGAATATAAGCTACAAAGATGGGATTTCTGAGAAGAATGTTGACAGTTCTCTGAACAGCTGAAAGGACCAATGAGGACATTCTAGAAAAGGCCAACACAAGAAGGGAGCTCTTTAAAAACATCAGAAATAAACCATCATGAGTGAGGAAAGTTGGAATACTTGGTTACAACTGGCAAAATACAAGGACAGAGAGATCGCGGACAACAAGGAGAGAAAATACTAGATTACTTGGTATCATGACATGGAAAACAGTTAACATAATTGATACGATGCACTGTGGATAGAAGATTGTGGAAGGTCACAATCGCCTACGCCATCCCGCTGGCATGTGTTTATATTTATATACTACCATGTTTACACAAGCATATGTATTCTTTATATTTCATAATATTCATTATAGTTCACATACATATTTATAGTTATAGTCATTCGAAGCCCCGGTATCACCGCAAACGAATGAAAATCCATAATTGTTAAACCGCCCATGCCAGTGGAATTATCCGCATTAACATCTCAGCGAATATCCAAACAAAGAAAAGCTGCTGCAATCCCCATCATAGCAAATACAGCACACGTCGAAAGACATAAGGTGTATTTACACAAGCATGTGTTCACAAACATATATACCCATACATATCTGCATTTTGATATAAATATTATCATTATGGCCATTTTAATTATCTTTTTTATTAATTAACCTTAATACATTTGTATACAGATTTTATTAGTTCTAAAATCTATATAGGAACAAAAATATTACATCTTAGATACGAAAACTGTGAAAGATTGCAGATTTTCAGGCATTTGTTATGTCTAAGTTTAAATTAAATAATTCATTTCGGTTGCAGATGCAATTTCATTCTCTGGACACGTTAGCTAGTCAATGAGTCTTCCCTGAGCTGTCCAAGATGTTTTAACCTCCTTTCTTCTACTTCTGAGATCATGGCTCTTTCAGACTAGGATTCCTGGCTTTCTTATGAAGGCAGCTCAGTGTTTGAGTGATTCGGTTGCCCCATATAGTTTCTCTTCCAGGGAGGTGGGTGTGGACCACATTGTCCTTCTCAGGTCTGTGTACTGCGGGCAATCCTGTAGAACATGTTTTGCTGTCATGTTGTCCAGTGTACAGTGGCATTGGCTGGTAGTAACTATTTTGAGTTTGTTGAACATGTAGTTTCTCATTCTATTGTGGCCAGTACGTAGGCGAAGTATAATGACTTGATCACTCCTTGATAGTTGGTTGTATCCGTCCTACTCGTTATACTTTGGGTGTTCTTGTTTCCATTGTTCATGGTATTGGCCTTTGAGAATGGATTTGGCTTCGTCGTAGCTGACCAGATAGTTCTCTTATGGCAATCTCCCTTCCTCTTTAGCTAATTTGTCTGCGCGTTCGTTTCCGTGTTTAATACAGTGTGATGGTATCCACTGGATGACCACTCTCTGGAGTTATTGCATAGTTAATCAAGGGTTGTTCTCAACCCATGAAAAGAAAGCCAATAATCTGATATACAGGGTGTTTATAAAGTCTCACTACACTTGGTATCTAGGTCAATTTGAAAAAATGTTTATGACGTCATCACAATATGTGCTCAATGGTAAGTTCACTTGTTGCGACAGTTTTCTTAATGACTTGTCTGGACTTTTAAGGATTCTGTCTTGGATATCTAAACATATTTCATCATTCACAGCAGGCCTACCAGATCGTGGAGCATCTTCCACATTTCCAGTAGCAATAAACTTATTCAACAAATTTCATTGACAGTGGGAGCACATATTGTGATGACGTCATAAACATTTTTTTTTCATATTGACCTAGATACCAAGTGTAGTGAGACTTTATAAACACCCTGTAGGAGTCAACAAGGGGAATCCTAAGAGCTGTTAAAGAGTCAATTCCTAGAGGAGCAAGAAGAAACTACAAGCCATACTGGAGCAAGGAAATACAAAGACTAGAAGAGGAACTGAACTCTGCCAGAGAACTAGCTGAAACATCACAAAGCACAGAGAGCAACATAGCCTATAAACCTCATTTCTGAAATGGCTGGCAGTGTCGCAAAAATTCTCATAGCATTAAAAGTAGCCTCCGTCAAATGTAATTGGCTATGGATTTTGCAGCGCCCCAGAAATGTTATTTAATTATTTTTCTTTCGTTGTGTATTCTCTTTTTCTATGAATCTGTCTGATTCTTGTTTCAGTTGGAGCTGTCTTCCAGGGCTGCAGATTTTTATGTTCAGAGTCTTTGTATCAAGTTTACAAAAGTCTACAAATCGGAGTTTTGGGCGCCCCCTAGATCTTTTGCATCTGCTAGTTGTAACAGCAATGAGCATAATTAAAACACTATTTTCTGAATTATTTTAACTGATGCAGAACAGGGCATCTTTTGAAGATGACTTTTTTTCTGAAATCCAACTTTCTATTGTCTGTAGCTCGCTAGAAAGGTTTGTTCCGCTAATATCTCGTTAATTAGTTTATCTTTTAAATTAAACATCTTTTAATGTTTTAAATAATTCATAAATATCAAATGTGTTTTAGTAATTCTTTCGATGCAATGTTTTGTAATTAACGTATGTGTAAGATTTTTAAAAAGCCTGAACTTTTTATTAGTTATAGATGCGTGTATGAATGTCTCATCAACAGATGCCATTGTGGTAACAGTAATTTGCAAATAAAAATCTGTCTTAAATGTTTGTTTAAATCTGTCATTATATCTTCTTTTCCAAGAATTTTCTTTGTTTTCTTGTTCTTTGCTTTGTTTCTATTTTCTTTGTTTCTTTTTCAAGCGGTTTATCTTTGTCCAAAAGTATGTGTTGGATCTAAAACGTCGGCGATGTTCCACGCTAAAATGTTTGGGGTTAAATTCATATCTTCATTAAGAATTTCTTGTATTCACGTAGACTATGATACCACCTGTGTAGACTATGATACCATCTATTGTGAACCTGTTTGTTTGAGCAATTTTCTTCAAAAACGTTATTATAACACATTAATAAGTAAGCGAAAACAACGATATTATAACACAATAAGGAAGCCACAACAACGCTGTTATAACACAATAAGGAAGCAACAACAACGTTATTATAACCCAATAAGGAAGCAACAACAACAATATTATAACACAATAA
This sequence comes from Megaustenia siamemsis, assembly GCA_032433765.1. Classification (NCBI taxonomy): domain Eukaryota; kingdom Metazoa; phylum Mollusca; class Gastropoda; order Stylommatophora; family Ariophantidae; genus Megaustenia; species Megaustenia siamemsis. The sequence goes on from JAVIAB010000124.1 coordinate 17,157,737, forward strand.
GGAAGCAACAGTAACGATATTATAACACAATAAGGAAGCAACAGTAACGATATTATAACACAATAAGGAAGCAACAACAACAATATTATAACACAATAAGGAAGCAACAACAACAATATTATAACACAATAAGGAAGCAACAACAACAATATTATAACACAATAAGGAAGCAACAACAACAATATTATAACACAATAAGGAAGCAACAACAACGATATTATAACACAATAAGGAAGCAACAACAACGTTATTATAACACAATATGGAAGCAACAACAACGATATTATAACACAATAAGGAAGCAACAACAACAATATTATAACACAATAAGGAAGCAACAACAACGATATTATAACACAATAAGGAAGCAACAACAACAATATTATAACACAATATGGAAGCAACAACAACGATATTATAACACAATAAGGAAGCAACAACAACGACATTATAACACAATATGGAAGCAACAACAACGATATTATAACACAATAAGGAAGCAACAACAACGATATTATAACACAATAAGGAAGCAACAACAACGATATTATAACACAATAAGGAAGCAACAACAACAATATTATAACACAATAAGGAAGCAACAACAACAATATTATAACACAATAAGGAAGCAACAACAACAATATTATAACACAATAATATGAAAACAACAACAAAATGAACTTCCTTAAAATGTCGAAAATACTATTGGTGTCTAGGGTTCCACGATAGCTCAGTGGTTAGTGAACTGGACTGCAAAGGATAGGGGTAGGGTTCGTTCCAAACCGACGGTTTCCATGTTCACCCAGCCTTAAATGAGTACCGGGATTTTTTTCTGGGAAAGTAAAGCGGCACGGGCGTAATACCGACCACATTACCCCAAAAATCATGTGCCAAAGGTCTGTAGAATGTATTTTTTATACTTATACGTATTATTCACTAACACCAAATTCCCTATACGCCACGTGGCGTGACGGGGGCTCTTTACTTGACTTACTGTTGGCTTATAATATAGTCATGGCATTGACAATTAAAGCACACAAACCTTAGCTGATTTTAGATAGATCTAAGCCCATAAAGCTTTGCCAGCAGAGGGGCACTTGTGGCTGGAAAGCTGTAAGTTCTCTTGAACTGGACGAGCTAAAATACGTCACGCAAGTGGATATTTTCCGAGATCTCCCTTTCAAAGTCTAGGCCTGTCAAATGTAGGCTATGACACAAACTAATCAATTTGAGACATTTCTTGTTGAGCAGCGCGGGCTTTACAAACATCGGATAAATTATAACTTAAGTACTTCAGCGAGTAGATGTCGCTTTTCACCCGTCACACAGACTGGTGTTTCGTACCACACCGACTGGTGTGTCGTATCACAGACCGGTGTTTCTACACTCAAGTGCAAAACTCCTTTCATGATTTTTTTTTTAAGATAGTTCTATCACCGAGTCTCACCAGAAAAAAAAAATTGCAGACCCATAAAATGTTTTATGAATGAAAGTGTTAGCAGTGGAGTTCAGTAGCGTATTTGAGGAAAGTTAGCTACACGGTGCACCATACATTGCTATTAGGTTATTCAAATTAATACAAATACGTGAACTTATAATTATTCAGTAATTCGCAAACAAACTCGTATATATTTAATTAATTAATTAGTTATCAATTAGGTAAATGTTTACAATTTATTTATAATAATGTTTATATTTAAAAATATATTTCATTTGTAAAATAAATACGCATCGTGTATAAATGTACTTACCTACAGACCAACGAGTATTTAAACGAAGTTTAAAACCACAATACACAATAAATGTAACTCGCAACGTTTTGTTTATTTAAAAAAAAAATAAACACAAGTTGGAAACAATCGAGAATATTCCCTAGGGTTTTCTAGTCCCATTTTAGTGATGATTCTAAAACGGGTTAACGAGATGTGTTTACCAAGATTACAATTGCCTAAAAGTGAAACAAACAACAAATCGATCTTGACAATGAAAAAAAAAAAAAACAAATATTAGTACATAACTCAAGCTCAAATCAAAAGGCAACAGACCAAATGATATCCAGATAGCAATTGCTAACGTTATTTTAACGCAAAATGTTGACTCTGCGTCATCATCGTGTGCCATACCGGTTGGCGTAGGCGATCATGTCCTTCCACAATCTTCTATCAACAATGCATATGTTTTGCCATGCCATGACACCAAGCTATCTAGTATTTCATAATTATACTCTGCATGCTGCAACATGTTTTGTTGTTTGTCTTGATTTTGAAAACACGTAAGTTAAATTAAAATGCTGAATATGTGTAAGTACAATATTCAAATGGTATTTATGCATCATACAATTAAACCCTATTTTGCTACAATTAGAAAGTCGGAAAGATTTTATTTAAATCTATTGTTTCTTTGCACCGCACACTTGGGCCAGGATTCTCTACGGATTGTCTCGAGATTCTTGAAGGAGATATTGAAGCACCTATGGGTTCGCCTGGTGTGCAGTGATGATGATCCTAACCAGAAACGAACAATGGTAAAGTCAGCTCTGTATGCAAGAGCTACAGCAATAAGACATTCACGTATGGTACTGATAGAAAAGCAACAGCAACAGTGGGTTCCCATCATTGTAAATACGTGATTCCTTATATGTTTTCTTGTAGTCGACTGTCTCGATTCACAAAGACACGTTGATCAAAGAGATACTGAATATAACAACAGAAAAATCAGGAGATCTGGCTAGAAACAGATTCTTCCAGGTTGGGTGTGATGGACTATAACGTTCTGCAAAGGACACGCAATTCGATGATGATGATGATGATGGTGATGGAGATGGTGATGATAATGATGATGATGATAATGATGATGGTGATGATGATGATGATAATGATGATGATGATGGTGATAATAATGATGATGATGGTGATGATGATGATGATGGTGATGATGAGGATGTGTGGCTCTGACCTTACATTTCTTACAGATCTTGATGAGGGTCTGTTGCCGACAGTCGTTGACCCAGAGCTTTCCTCGTCAGAGACTGAGTTGTTGTCTGAAGGCAGTCTGATGTACGTTCTGTGAGTCATTCAAGCAAAGGTCTCCAAGGCCCGCGTTCTGAAGAAAGCCTGCCACTTGTTTGAGTTTTAAATACTAGCTGTATTGATAAACTGCATTAGTAAAAATATAAATTAGTGGAACACCACAGCACAATTAAATATAATCAGAAATATCATCTCGGAGAAACAGCAACATTATATGTTGATCGAGTTGTAACATTTACATAAATTTATAGTCAATTTTTTTAAAAATTGTATTTACAAAAAAATATTGGCAAGAAACCTATATTAAGACACCGTAAATGCTTAATATTAGGAAAATAAATCATAGTGATGTAAATAATAACTTAAATAACATAATTAAAACATAAATTATAACTAATCATAAACATATAAGATATATCAAACAAATACCAAGTCCTCCAACAACTAGAAAATACAATAGATATAGAAGATCATTGGAAACAGGTAAAGTATATATGGATAGAGACATGCGAAGAAACACTAGGGAAAAAAGAACGCCAGAATAAGGCATGGATGACAGTAGAGACCCTGGATAAAATGAAAGAAAGGAAGAACAGGAAAGCAGATATAAATAAAAGCAAAACGAGAAGTAATAAAGCCAAGACACAGGAAACTTACACAGAGGTGAACATAGAGTTGAGAAGATGCATTAAAATGGACAACGGGAAATATAAAGATGAACTAGCTAAAGAGGCAGAAGAAGCAGCAAATAAAGGGAATATGAAAGAACTGTACAACAGCCCATATTCTGCATGAGAACATTAATCGAAAAATACACAGAAGTAAACAAACCAATATATGCCTGCTTCATAGACTACACCAAAGCTTTTGATAGAGTACACCACAAACAACTTATAGAATGCCTAAAAGAGATACATCTAGATGACATGGATATACGACTAATATGCAATCTATACTGGGAGCAAACAGCAATAATAAAATATAACAAAGAGTTCTCTACACCCATTGATATAAAAAGAGGAGTAAGACAAGGATGCATCCTATCACCAAGCTTGTTCAATCTATACACTGAGCAAATCTTTAAAAACATCATAGAGATGCCAGGCCTACAAATTAATGGAAAGATAATCAATAACCTAAGATATGCTGATGATACTGTACTACTAGCAGAAAATCCTAAAGACCTACAACAATTACTTAATGAAATAAACACGACAAGCAAAAAATATGGACTAGATATGAATATCAAAAAGACTAAAACTATGATCATAAACAAAGAAAATACTCAAAACCCACAAGTGGATATCAAAATTGAAGGAATAGACCTTGAGACAGTTCAGAACTATAACTACCTTGGACATACTATAACCAGTGATGGAAAATGTACAACTGAAATAAACAAAAGAATAGGAATGGCAAAAGTAATTTTAATGTCATGAAGGACATACTCACATCAAAACAAATAACACCAGAGCTAAAACTAAGAATAGCAAAATGTTACATCTTCTCAATATTCCTATATGGTGCTGAAACATGGACATTAGACAAGAAAACAGAACAGAGAATTGAAGCCTTTGAAATGTGGATATATAGAAGAATAGGTAGAATTGGATGGAAGGAAAAGAAAACAAACGACAAAGTCTTAAAACAACTAAAAATGAAAAGAGAACTTCTGAACACAATTAGAACAAGACAAATGCGATTCTTAGGCCATGTTAAAAGACACAACAGCCTACTGAAAGTGATCCTGGAGGGGAAAATACAAGGTAAAAGAGGCAGAGGCAGACCAAGATTAACATGGACGAGTAACATCAAAAGATGGACAAATCAACCGATGACAGCCTGCACCATCAAAGCAAGAGATAGAGCAAAATGGCGCTCCATGGTAGCCAACCTTCGTTGCGGAGACGGCACTCAATGATGATGATGTACAACAGCACAAAGAAATTAAATGGAAAATACAAGCAGATCAATTACTTTATTAAAGATAAGAAAGGAAATCTGCTTAGTAATATAAGGTAACAAATGGAGAGATGGAAAGAGCACTTTGAATAACTTTTGAATAGACCCGACTCAAATAATCCTCCAGATACAGTACCAGCAGTGTAGAAGAGTTACACGTTAACAGTGGAAACCCAAGCAAAGAAGACATAATGAAAGCCATCAAGCTATTAAAAAATTGTAAAGCCACAGGACCAGATGAAATTCCTTCGAAAGCCATCAAAGCAGATATTAACACCTCTACCAAGATGCTCATCATCATCATCGAGTGCTGTCCCGGCAACGAAGGTTGGCTACCATGGAGCGCCATTCTGCTCTGTCTCTTGCTTTGATGGTGCAGATTGTCATAGGCTGATTTGTCCATCTTTTGATGTTACTAGTCCATGTTAGTCTTGGTCTGCCTCTGCCTCTTTTCCCTTGTATTTTCCCCTCTAGGATTACTTTTAGTAGGCTGTTGTGTCTTTTAACATTGCCCAAAAATCGCATTTGTCTTGTTTGAATTGTGCTTAGTAGTTCTCTTTTCATTTTTAAGACTTCATCGTTTGTTTTCTTTTCCTTCCATCCAATTCTACCTAATCTTCTATATATCCACACTCCAAAGACTTCAATTCTCTGTTCTGTTTTCTTGTCTAATGTCCACGTTTCTGCACCATATAGGAATATTGAGAAGATGTAACATTTTGCTATTCTTAGTTTTAGCCCTGGTGTTATTTGTTTTGATGTTAGTATGTTCTTCACGACATTAAAATTACTTTTTGCCATTCCTATTCTTTTGTTTATTTAAGTTGTATATTTTCCATCACTGGTTATAGTATGTCCAAGGTAGTTGTAGGTCTGAACTGTCTCCAGGTCTATTCCTTCAATTTTGATATCCACTTGTGGGTTTAAGATGCTACATAATATTTTAGAAAAAATTTGGGAGAGGGAAGAAATACCTAAGGACTGGAAAGAAGGTTATATAATCAAACTACCAAAGAAAGGATGTTTACAGGAGTGCACAAATTATAGGGGAATTATGCTACTATCAGTGCCAGGAAAAATATTAAGCAGAATCATTCTGGAGAGACTAAAAGAGGCCATAGAAAAACATTTGATAGATGAACAAGCAGGTTTTAGGAAGAACAGATCATGTGCTGATCAAATAACTACTCTACGTATAATAGTTGAACAAAGTTTAGAACTACAGTCCCCACTTTATATTGGATTCATAGATTACGAAAAGGCATTTGATAGTTTAGACAGAAGAATGCTTTAGAAGTTGCTGAGTCATTACGGAATCCCCATAAAGTTTATTAACCTGATAAAAACAATGTATGGAGGAATGAAATGTATTGTGGTGCATGAAGGGCAGCTTACAGAAGCATTTGAAATAAGAACAGGAGTAAGACAGGGATGCCTTCTGTCTCCATTTCTGTTTCTACTGGCCATAGATTGGATTATGAGAATAACTCAAAACAACAGAAATGAAATCCAGTGGTCACTGACCAAGCAACTTAATGATTTAGACTTTGCTGATGACATAGATCTCCTATCACACAGCCATCAACAGATGCAAGATAAAATGAGCATACTTGATGAGAGATCACAAAAGCTAGGACTGAAAATTAATAGAGATAAGACCAACATTATGAGAATTAATGCAGTTGGCAATAGTAAAAAAAAAGTAAGTAAAGTACCCCCGTCACGCCAAGTGGCGTATAGGGAAATATGGTGTTAGTGACCATATATTTTACAGACCTTCAGCACATGATTTTTGGGGTAATGTGGTCAGTATTACGCCCGTGCAGTTGGCAATAACCAAATAAAATTAGGAGAAGTACCTCTACTAGACGTACAATCTTACATATATCTATGTCCAAAGAAATTAGGTTAAATATAAAAACTTTCAACTCAAATGTTAAGTCGGTCCTATTATATGACTGTGAAACATGGAAAACAAGAAACATGACAATCACGAAGATACAGACTTTCATTAATGGATGCTTACGCAGAATAAAAGGATGGAAATGGCAGGACAAAATCACTAACATAGAATTATGGAAATGTACCAGTCAAATACCAGTGAATTAAGAGATACAGCGAAGACGATGGCGCTGGATAGCACACACACTAAGGTAACCAACTGAGAGTATTACACAACAGGCCCTTTTTTGGAATCCCCAGGGGAAAAGACAAAGAGGAAGACCAAGGAATTCTTGGAGAAGACAGACAGAAGCAAAGATGAAGATGATGGGGAAGGCATGAAATGATCTTAAAAGAATGGCAAGAAACAGAACGACTTGGAGAGTGTTTGTTGAAGACCTATGCTCCACAGGGAGTTGAAAGTGTTTGTTGAAGACCTATGCTCCACAGGGAGCTGAAAGTGTTTGTTGAAGACCTATGCTCCACAGGGAGTTGAAAGGTAGAAGAAGAAGAATCATAAACATAAACAGCACTAAAGTGATAATAACAACAAATGTAAACATAAGACGGCATTACAGCATAAATGAAAAGTAATATCAAACAACGTTAAGTATCAATATTTTTGGGGAAATAATATACAAAATCATGATAAGTACGATAACATTAGAAAAAAAGATAAAGTTAACTTTCAAATATAAACGGCTTTTTTTATAAATATAAAAAAATATGAATATATACATATCTGATAACAAAGTGGATTACCATATACATTACAACTAATATAACCATAAGATATCAATATGATAAGATTCATAGCTATAATACACACATACAAACAAACAGAGAAAAGGCATAAATCACTTGGCCAAATATTTGGGAAAGAAAAGTGACAAGACACGACAATAAAAAAAAAAATAGTAGACAAATAAGGCAAAGGGAAATAGACTAACATTTCATGGACTATATAGCAAAACCGCTCACAAAATAAAGAAATAACGTGTTAGAATACGAAACGAAGAAACATTTATAGAAGACAAACACTAGAAATGTATTCGGAAGACAAAACCAAGAAACGTGTTCGGAAGACAAAACCAAGAAACGTGTTCGGTAGTCAAAAAATTAGAAAATGTGATTATTTCATACCTTTCTCCACACAGCAGCAAGGACATCTGTGACAGGGGCCACATTCAACCTTTTACTTGTGTCTCAAACACGCGACCATGTCTCTCACTTTCACGCCAACACCAAAGGTTTGCTTAGGCAGACACAACCACACACAAACGCACACTCACCGTCCATGCACGCATACAACCACGCATATAACTGCCCATATCATTGCTAGATCATCTTCAAAACAATATGATGATAATTATGATGACGTCATATCAGGACAAACCAAACATTCAAGACTGTCAACCATCAGCTGAAAACTTGAACAAATTCGAAAATCTAGTGCCACTGACAAGTTAAAAAGTAAAGAGTCCTGTCACGCCAAGTAGCGTATATAGATTATAGTGTTAGTTACCATAATTTTAATAAACCTTCAGCACATGATTTCTGGGGTAATGTGGTCGGTATTACGTCCGTGCCGCTTCACTTTCTCAGAAAAAAAATTCGTGTCACTGACAAACAGTCTAATCGACAGAAGAGAAAGCCAATTGCTTTACAAAAAACAACAAAAATCCGTGGCAGAACAATAACTGTATTATCATGCTGAGACGGTGATGAACTGACTATATAGCTGCACTCTAAAAACATATCAATCAAAGAATACTTCTAGGTAGGAGAAATATCTATGGAAAGTATCTTTAGGGAATAGAAAATCAAAGAAAACATTTGGTTCTTTCTCTTTCGCACTCAACCCCACCCCCCCCCCTACTTTCGAGTTCACCAACCCATACTTACCACGTGAACCTTCCCTGTTCTCAACCACCCACTCACTCAATGGGTTGACACTTTTCCATCCTTTCCCTATTACTCCCATTTTACAAGGCCGTCTTAACCCATAGGCCCGTTGGGCATTTGCCCGGGGGCCCACGATCATAGGGGCCCCATGCGAATATGTTGTAGGGTTAAAACATGCAAATAAAATCTCTCTTCTCTGTTTTTCATGTTTAATGTTGATTATAGTTGCAGTTGTACAGCATGTTTTAACAACAATTTTGTTGAAATTAGTGACAATAAAATAAATAATACATCATTTTTAATACATGTTTATAAAGTCTCACTACACTTGGTATCTAGGTCAATTTGAAAAAAAAATGTTTATGACGTCATCACAATATGTGCTCCCACTGTCAATGAAATTTGTTGAATAAGTTTATTGCTACTGGAAATGTGGAAGATGCTCCACGATCTGGTAGGCCTGCTGTGAATGATGAAATATGTTTAGATATCCAAGACAGAATCCTTAAAAGTCCAGACAAGTCATTAAGAAAACTGTCGCAACAAGTGAACTTACCATTGAGCACATATTGTGATGACGTCATAAACATTTTTTTCAAATTAACCTAGATACCAAGTGTAGTGAGACTTTATAAACACCCTATATTATCAACCATTTATTTTTTATTCCTGCGGGGTGGGGGCACTCTTTCTTTGCCCAGGGCCCAACACTATTTCTATGCCCAGGAACCCAATACTATTTCTATGCCCAGGGGCCCAAAATCTTGCCCTTTTACACCTATAATCATTTAATGTGTCTTTGCCCAATCTATCCCCTCTGTCATTCGTCTCTCCAAGGCCATGTCCTCCAGTCACATTTTGCACTTCAGCTATTCCTACCTTTGCATTTAAATCCCCTAATATAATAGTTATTTCTTGGGGTTTGCATTGCTCCATGGTCATCACTAACTTGTTGCAAAAGGCGTCGAGAGGTAGACCACTGCTCAGATATAACGATGACTTCCGGTCAACGGGGCGGATAGGCGGCAGGGATCATTGAGTCTCAGACTGAAAAGTGTTCCATGTTGCAGCTTTCTCATATTCCACAGCTTGCTGCCGGAGCTACTGAGTTTAGTGATGTGTGCACATCGTGTGCTCAGTGGCATATACTGGTTTTGGGGTATGGGCTACCGCTGACATAATAAATAAAAACATACATTATATTCAGTAGGCTAACATAAAGTAATATTTTCTAATGACTTCACTACATTTTAAATTACTTACTTATTTATGTTAATTATATCCGACTTGTTTGGGACGAAGATGTCTTGATGACTTTGTCATTGAAAGTATTGTTGGGTTGGTTTCTAAGCTTCTGAGGGAATGATTTCTCAATGGACATTAATGCCAAACCAGATAAGCGTTCTTGTGTCTGAGTTGAGCGACAAAAAGATTTGATTCTCTTGAGAGCAGAAAAAGTTCTTTCTACAGATGCTGATGCGCATAACGTAGTTATAAATAGCTAAGGAAGTTCCGGTAATGAGACATAGTTTTACTTTCACTTTTTGACGATTCTGATTGGCTAGAGCTAAAATAACACATGAAACCGCATTCATCTAGCGGCAACACCCCCCTGTATTATTTTGATTCCCATTTTTTAATGTCAAGGTCGTTAATACTTGGTTCGGATAGAGGAAAAGTGTACCGCTGGCTCCTAGAGGTCTCAATGTAGAATAGTTATAACATTCACAAACGTTATAGTGGTCAGAGGAAAACATTGCTTTAATAAATGCAAATCAAAGCAAATAAATCATATTGGCTTACGAAATGTGTAATAGAATATTCGAAAATTTGTAATATAATTATTTTTAAAAATGTAATAAATTAGCATTTCCATTTGTATTTCGTTAATATGTTCAGGCTACCGGCGGTAGCTGCTGTATCATAGAGTATACGCCACTGCGTGTGCTGTGCTTTTCATCCGGATCGTGTTTCGATATTCCGATTGCTTACGATGAATGATGATATCGTATGACGAAGGACAGTTCAGCTGAGTTCACTTTCGGTGCCGTTTGGCCTTATGTCTTTTGGTGTGTGCGTGTTATAGGAGGTGATATTTATTTGTCTTCATATTACTTTTGTTATTATTGTTGGAGCCACATCACATCACATTGATCACAACGTAGTCAATATAATCATCACAGATTTCCTCATATATTATAAATCATAATCATGTTTATTTAACTTTATCTTTGGACGTGATACATAATAGTGGATGCACTTCTCTTAGAATTAATGTTCTTTAATTATGGACGTTCAGGAGGTTATTACCGATGAATATTGAACTGTCCATAAGTATAATGCACAATACTCTCTTTATCTCACCTTACTTACGACTTCTTATAAGAAATATGAAGTACAACTTGGTAACACTCTCAAAATACTTTCACAACTAAATGTTCATATGTTCTAATTCACTTGTTCTGGTTCTGTCTACTGTTTAGCTAATTTCTTAAGTGACTGATATCTTTACTACTCTATAGTCTGTTCCTTAATAACTTCTCAACTAACTTAAAACTACAAACTTGAATATTCCTAACTACTTGTCGGTTCTAACTTATGTGCCTAACTTTCTTTCCTGACTACTGAACTACCAACTTTTCTCCTAACTTAACTTACTGAATTACGGACCTAACTTAACTCCTAACTACCAACTCACTGAATGGCGTTCCTAACTCTTTTTTAACTAAAAACCTATTGTGTCGATGTTTAAATACCCCTACATCATTCTGTGCGTGGAATATCTGCAGCCAAAGAATTTGTCGCAATTGTCGCGAAGTGACAATTTGCAACCCCTTGAGCCAATCAAATCTCATTATTCTGGCCCAAAGTTGAACTCTGTCTAAGAATGTACAATAACAAGTTATTTATGACTCCGTAACCTCTAAACTTGACCGCTTCGTGACTTCTGTCTCAAAATTGTCCAAACAAGCTGTTTGTGACTCCAACATACCATCTGGTCAGTTTGAACTCTCTTTAGTTTCAAAATAATGTTTGCTTCATGACTTTGACCTGTCGTGGATGTTGTTTGTTAACCTATTTACCGGACGATCAGTCAAGCCATGCGTTTATCCCCACTTTCACAACCTGCTTGGAAAATTCCATTCTTTCTAAACTTGTTATGTTCGAGTATTATTTTACACCTTTCCTTCATCTTAGTCCTCGGCTTTGTCCACTACCGGCTATGAACTTTCAATTCCCACAACTTGTTATTCTGTCACTGATACTGATGACCGCTATTATATGTTACTGTCATAGTCTATTTAAAAATGGGTACCGGCTGAGTTACCTGCCCTATACTTTCATTCACCTTTATTATTACATGTTGTAGCTACTATGATGGGGGCTGCAGCTGCCTTTTTTTGTTTGGACCCTTCAGTGAGATGAGTTTTAATTCTGATGATTCCACTGGCACGGGCAGTTGAGCGATCATGGATTTTAATTCGTTTGCTGTGATACCGGGGCCTTCGACTAACCATAACCATAAAGGGTGTCAATGTCTTCTTCTTTGCTGTTACTTGTTTGTGCATAAGCTTGAATTATGTTGCTATCCACTGATCGACCCCTCAGTTTCACTTGCAGAATTCTATCTGATACTGGCCAAAATCCTTTCACTGTTTTGCTTCTTTCTCTATCTAACATGATGCCTACTCCTCTTTCGTGTATGGTTCCTCCAGAGTAAATTATATTTCCACTGTCGAGTTGTAATAATCCTCCTTTCCGTCTCATTTCACATAGTCCCAAGATATTCAATTTCATTCTCTTTATTTCGTTGCTGTTTTCCAGTTTTCCAACCTGGAATTTTGATCTAATGTTCCAAGTTTCTATTGATAATGTATCTTTATTTTTTATCTTGCATACAGTAGCTTGATGACGATTGAGTGTCACCTGTAGCACATGACGCTCTCTACCGGCCGAGGTGGCTGTGGAGTCACCACTAACGTCGTTACTTGTATATATTAAATTGTATTTTGACATAATTTTACTTGGCAGTATAAGAAGGTAGTTTGCCATTCCTTTCCTTCTTGGCAGTGACTGTACTAGTCTCAGCTCGCAGACATTGTCTCTACAACTCATACTATCCTCTGCCTGTCATCATGGAGTGGGGACCATAACCAGCACTACTTGTCCACTGCTCCCACAATATCCACCACCTGTTCCAATGGTTTCACGCAACCCTGATACGGTGGTTAAACGGGAACCGATAACTAGAGAAGGAAAGGAGATGTCTTACTTCTCCTTTGGTAGAGGATAACTCTAATAGTGATATATGGTATTTACGCCCAACAAATGCACCGCCACCGGGGCATTTTGGCTATTTAATAAGTCTACCGGTGCATTTTTTTTTGCACCGGTGCCACGGATTTTTTCCTTATATGAGAGTCTACATTTTTTCCGGTCGGGGTGACCTCTCGTCGTGGCGGGGTAACATCTCGTGATGTCTTGTAATCTTTCCTGGATGGGGGACGTTTTGGGGGAATGGGTTGGGTGACTTCTCGTCTTGTGATCTCTCGCCGTGGTGGGGACTCATGAAAGTGGGGTGGGCGGTGTGACATAGGTTTCACATTCTTTCTTTGTACATTCTCTCAAAAGTCTTATAGTTAGTCAAGAAAACTGTTAATGTATACCTAAAATTTCTTTGCATCTGATGATAACAACTTATTCAGTGCTTGACCGTAACACTTGCACATGCCTAGATATGTACACGAAGACGCGTTAATGAGTTTAACACATGGAATCATCAGCATTATGAAATTTATTAATGTCCAAATTGACCGCTTGTCCGTAACACAGATACCGCCGCGTTAATGACTTTAGCAGGTTCACCGTCAAAGGCCCTCTGTAAAATTTTTCGCTTGAGTAACTTAAACCAGCCTAGTCGTCTACTTGGACTGCGCTAATGAGTTTAACACCTGAGCGGCAAAAGGATATTAAATGATAAATTGAACGCTTGACTGGTCACTGAAGCACGCTAATGAGTTTAACACCTGAACGGCAGACGGATATTAAAGGATAAATTAAGCGCTTGCCCGTGAGACTTACCACAGGGGCACGTTAATGAATTTAACATCTGAACGATGGAATGACAGTTTGCTAGGAAACTTTACGGTACCGATGTTTTAAAGTGACGCACTTGGGGGAAATTAATCGACTTGTAATGGAAAGTAATTGATCACACAGAGAGTTTAGAACTGAATATAAGTAGATTCAAACCGCAAGTCAAATATTCTCACAACTGTCTCTGGTGCAGTTTTAACGAGTGTCTTGTGTACAAGTGAATTTCTTTACAAACCGTAAGTAGAAACTTATTATTATCATAGATTCTATAGCGTTGTTTATTATAATACAGGAATAGTCTAAAATAATTTTTAATTGAACAAATTAAAGCAAGTCAAATAAAACAAACAAATGTGATGTTTTTTTCACAATAAAACATAAATTTATTTTAATACAACATCAACGTAAACAACACATGTTACACATTCAAATATTTATAATTGAACAATGATGATTTAAATAGTACAAATATGAATACAAAACAACTAATAAAAGTACACATATAACAATATAGTCATGTGTATAGTCTAAATAATAAAAATGTAACTGTCCTGCTCCAGAATTTATCAATTTTAGTCGTCTGGGCTTCCTTGCTTTGTTGGAACTGTCTGTTTGAGTTAAATGTCTATCAAACACTGATGAATAGGAAGGTTTGGAAAAACCATGTCTCTAGGATCTTTCGGTTGGTCATCAAGAGGCATAGTGTAGTTGAGGTTATCATAATCTGATAAAATCTCATCTCGCATATTAACTAGTGTGGTAAATTCATCTCTCGAGAGTGTTATTCCAGCTCTGGTAGGAAACTTAAGTAGACTTTTACCACGATGTGTCCTTATGTTTATCAAATGTCTATTATGAAAAGCAGAAACTGAGACTGTTTTAACACTATCTTTTGACAATGGAATTATATTCTCATTGGCACGAGATATGAAAATTCGTTGATCACAAACATCAAATGAAGCCGGCATTTTCACGCTAGACGACTCCATGCTCAAAACACACCAATAGGTAGCAGGGCTCTGGCATTCTGTGTGTAGTAGCACTGAGAACGGCTGCCCTTTATACGATGTATCAAGGGGGCGTGGCCCGTCTATTTATAGTAACTAATGCAATACGTTATCGGACGTGTTGAGACATGTTCAGAGAGACGCTATATACGATGAGTCACGTGAAGTTTGTTGCACGAAGCCGATGGATCCAAGGAGTCCCCAAACGATAAATGATACGGTCGTTAATATGTTGTCTAGTTGAAAATGGCATGAGAATTCTGTTAATGCTCGCACCACGACACTTTAAAATTATATAATAAGCACAATATAGACCACACGTGTTGCTAAACAAATCTTGTAACACTCGTGGATTGTAGACGAATAGGACATGTGAATTCCTCTCGATAACGTTTAAAATATCAATGTGCCTGCTAGGTATACCGTAGGTATCGAAATACTTTATTTGTCCAAAACCGTTGTAAAAGAGGGCCACCCAGTGTTCACCTGGTTTGTGTGCAGGATCGGTGTTTATGACAAAGGCTGCAGTCTTGGTTGGGTAGATGATGAGCGGTGAGTGGTTTCGTGGGAGGACACTAACAAGGGAACAACATCGAAAGAAAACATCGGACATCAAGAGTCTGTAAATATCCCCCGTGTTCATTTTCTCAAACAGCGTAGTCTGTTAGAGCCTGTCGTGTCTTGGACACCTCAAGTACTGAATCCAACTCGGCGTAGACAATAACTTGTAGAGGAGTTGTTGTGGGAGCGGCGAACGTGAGCTCTATCGACAAGGGTCCGCATGTAATAGAGGGGGATGTCTGGATTTGTTACGAGCCTCTTAGTAGCAACGAAATTCGTAGCGTTAGATCTCCCTTCACCGTGACCCTGGCACCTGGGTTATACACGATATCGGAAGCTTTCATTGGTGCAGTGAATGCGTTGGTCGTAAGCGAGGAGTTGAATGCAGGTGTAAAAGAGGCCAAAATGAGATTTCTTTACGCGAAGGAGGAGAATAAACCATCTTTAAACTTTACGAAAAAGAAGTCGTCGTTACCATAAGCGATACTTTGAAAAATATCTTAGCCTTCCCCCACGACATGTATAACAGACGCTGCTCCCGATATCTACAGTGGGTGAAATGGACTTGGAAAGTGTTGCGAAAAATGTCTATGTCTACTGCGATTTCGTTTCACCCAGACCGTTTGGGGATGTGATGGTACTCCTCAGGAACGTTGCTGTGCTCAACAGAAAGCACACCACGGCGTTTCAGATCTACGATAAGTATCACCACGTCCCCCTGAGCAGATTTTCCTTCGACATTGTGGAAATCCTTTTAGCCAATGAATACGTAAAAACTATCTCATTTCTCAGTGGAACGTTGGTGCTAACGGTACACTTTCGAACGAGAAGACATCTTGAGCTGCCATAATGTTGACACACACACACCCTTTCAACACAATGTCAGGCTATACGAAGACTTTTATTGCTGTCATGCCGGTGATGGGATGCCTGTGTTTATATGTGATCGAAATAAGCGAGGACGAGGAATCGGTAGTTTATTTGGTGGAATCTGGAGAGCTATTTTACCCTGGTTAAAAACGGGGGGTAAAGCCTAACTCAGAGAAGGCATGGGGACCGGTCTGCAGGTCGCGCAAGACGCCTTAGTCGGCAGAAATGTCGGTGAAGCTTTCAAATCACGAGCTAAGGAGCCCGGCCTGCAGTTGTTAGACGGGGCTGTAGACCACCTGACTGGTAACAACCAATCAGGAAGTGGTTTGCGACGACGAATCAGAAAGCGAGTCGGGAAGGCGGCACCATCCGGACAACCCGTTACGAAGAGAATGAAACCATCAGCTAGACAGCCCCCCTTTATTCTGCAAGCACGAGGAGGACAAAGCTGTCGGTAATAAAGGATATATTCGATTAATGATGTCTCTCATCCACTCCAAGTCCTGTGAATGTCTTCACTCTGGTTTGGATTTATTTAGCGTTCCACCGACACAGGCGGCTGTAGATTCGGGCCAATTTACTGAAATTCGACCTCTCGCCTCCTTAGCGCATGGGGCACCCATCGAGTTTTTCATTTCTGAAAACAGTGAAGAGTATCTAGATCTTTTAGACACGTTTTTGCATCTGCGGGCCAGGATCACCCTGCCCAATGGTGATAGTTTACCAAGCGCGTCACTTTAAAACAACCGGTACTGTAAAGTTTTCTAGCTAACTGTCATTCCATCGTTCAGATGTTAAACTCATTAACGCGCCCCTGTGGTAAGTTTCAAGGGCAAGCGCTTAATTTATCCTTTAATGTTCTTTTGCCGTTCAGGTGTTAAACTCATTAGCGCGCACCAGTGACCAGTCAAGCACTCAATTTATCCTTTAATGTTCTTTTGCCGTTCAGGTGTTAAACTCATTAGCGCGCCCCAGTGACCAGTCAAGCACTCAATTTATCCTTTAATGTCCTTTTGCCGTTCAGGTGTTAAACTCATTAGCGCAGTCCATGTAGATGACTAGGCTGGTTTAAGTTACTCAGGTGAAAAATTTCACAGAGGGTCTTTGACGGTGAACCTGCTAAAGTCATTAACGCGGCGGTATCCGAGCTACGGACAAGCGGTCAATTTGGACATTAATAAATTTCATGATGCTAATGATTCCACGTGTTCAACTCATTAACGCGTCTTCGTGTACATACATAGGCATGTGCAAGTGTCACGGTCAAGCACTGAATAAGTTGTTATCATCAGATGCAAAGAAATTTTAGGTATACATTAACAGTTTTCTTGACTAACTATAAGACTTTTGAGAGAATGTACAAAGAAAGAATGTGAAAGCTATGTCACACCGCCAACCCCACTTTCATGAGTCCCCACCACGGCGAGAGATCACAAGACGAGAGGTAACCCATCCCATTCCCCAAAAATGTCCCCTATCTACAAGAAATTAGAAGACATCACGAGAGGTCACCCCGCCACGACGAGAGGTCATCCCGACCGGAAAAAATGTAGACTCTCATATAAGGAAAAAAATCCGTGGCACTGGTGCAAAAAAATGCACCGGTAGACTTATTATATAGCCAAAATTTCACCGGTGGCGGTGCATTTGTTGGGCGTAAATGCCATATACCACTACTAACTCTACCCCGCTAATCCAACATGAATATAGATGATGATAATAGCGCCCAGTTTCGCACCCTGAAGAGGACACTCCAGCTTCGCCATTTTGGTGTCGACACAACGCGGGAAGCAGCATTTCCGGTTTTAAGTCTTTCTACCATTTGACTCTGAATATAAACCTTGCAACATGGGAAGAAATAACTGCAGACCGCAATCTTTGGAAATATACTCTAAAGCTCCAAATGAAGTAGGAAAAAGCAGACAGATTCATAGAAAAAAGAGAATACAGGGCGAAAGAAAAGAAAAAAAATAACATTTCCTAGGGGCTGCTGCAAAATCCATTGTCAATTATGATTGATGGAGACTACTACTAATAGCGGGAGCTGGAAATATGCATGGACACAAAAACAGCGCTGGGAATAATTGTTCGTCTGAGTGCTTTCATAATGCCGTCTGAAATTAAATGTTCTGAAAGCTGTCAGTGACTCTTCACTGAAAGCTGTCAATGACTCTTCACAAAAAGCTGCCAATGACTCTTCACTGAAAGCTGTCAATGACTCTTCACAGAAAGCTGTCAATGACTCTTCACAGAAAGCTGTCAATGACTCTTCACAGAAAGCTGTCAATGACTCTTCACAGAAAGCTGTCAATGACTCTTCACTGAAAGCTGTCAATGACTCTTCACAGAAAACTGTCAATGACTCTTCACTGAAAACTGTCAATGACTCTTCACAGA
Organism: Megaustenia siamemsis; assembly: GCA_032433765.1. NCBI lineage: Eukaryota > Metazoa > Mollusca > Gastropoda > Stylommatophora > Ariophantidae > Megaustenia > Megaustenia siamemsis. Next base: position 17,176,509 of record JAVIAB010000124.1, read on the forward strand.
AAGCTGTCGATGACTCTTCGCTGAAAGCTGTCAATGACTCTTCACTGAAAGCTGTCAATGACTCTTCACTGAAATCTGCCAATGACTCTTCACTGACTGTCAATGACTTCACTGAAAACTGTCAATAACTCTTCACTGAAAGCTGTCAATGACTCTTCAATCAAGACCTCTTAGAACCTTTTCTCGGGCGTGGGCCATGGACAAAGTTTCTCCAGTCAGTGACTGAGGCTACCTGACTTATACTAGAATCAATGAACCATGATTGACCAGGATTTTATTTCAACCTCCTGCGGCTGGTCTGGAACAGTTTCAAACTACCCACTAGGGTTTAAGATGGAAAGCAGCCTGGTATCCGAATATGCAGTGTTCAGTAAGAATGTTTTTGATTCAACCGTGCAAACACACCAGCTTTCCATAAGCCGCCACACAACACGTTAACGCCTGTTTACGACATTTTCATAGGGGAGAGAAAGGATCAATCGTTGTGAAAGCGCACCGACAGAGACACATCTGGTGTGGCATAAATGTAGGGACTGTATATCATTTTTTGTATTAAAATGTCAACAAATGTATTTAAATATATCTCTTACTCGTATATTTACTTTGATGATCAATATCTTGTTTCACGGCATAAGTGGAAATTTTGATCATAAGTAGCTGCACTTAAATTGAGTCTTTTGAAAGAAATTTATTTGGAGAAATGGAAAATGATTTCCTGTCATTTCCTAGGAAACATCTTGTGAGTTTATATTTTGTTATGAGGGACATAATGCACAGTAACTAGGGCTGTAACTTAGCTGGAGATACTTTTTTTAAAAAACACAGGAATGTTCTTTCATAGGTTAGCGAAGAAGGGATATCGCCTACCAAAGTTAATCTATCTATCTATTGACCTTTCGAGCCGTAGCCGGCCCATAGGGCGTAGACCAAGATACTCCTTCTCCTATCTGAATTTTACCAAAGAAAATAGAGTATCCTTATCGACACTCTTCTACAGGACACCCCTGGACAAGATGGAGTGCCCGTTTAGCCCTCATATAAGGGTTATGTGAGGCTATCATTGCAGCATAACTCTACCCCGCTAATCCAACATGAATATAGAAGATGGTAAAAGCGCCCAATTTCGCACCCTGAAGAGAACGCTCCAGCTTCCGCCATGTTGGTGTCGACACAACGCGGGAAGCAACAGTTCCGGTTTTGTCGAGTAGAGCCGATCATAGTCTCCACTCCGAGATGACAGAGTGAGAATGTCAGTTGTAGAGACAATGGCTGTAGTCTCTAAAGTCCTTGTTGGAACTGGACCCCGCCAAGATATTTTAGCCCGTTAGACACAAATGATATCACCATAAAGGGCGTTCTTCTCGAGAATGCAAGAAAAAAGATGAAGAGGAAGACCCAAAAGAAGATGCAGTGACAGAGACATGTAACAACAAAGGAAAATCACTAATTCAGACAGTTCGAGCAGCTCAAAAACGACAAATGATATAACCACGACACCTTTTAGGTATCAGTGAGAAAAGAGAAAAGAAGAAAGAAGACACAAATGGCAGCTCGAGTCTCTATATACGCTCTTCCATACCGGATCAAGCCGAGTTATCAATGACCACGCCTTTTGTTGCTCGCAATTCTTCTACCCACTGATCTAGACCATCTGGCCTAGTCCATGCTGCAAGACATTGTGAAAGAAAAAAAGGGGGGGGGGGGGGGTTATTGGTTATGGAAGGCCTCGGTATCACTGCAAACGAATCAAAATCCATAATTGCTCAACCGCCCGTGCCAGTGGAATCACCCGAATTACTAACTCATCTCTCAAACAAAGAAAGGTAACTGTAGTCCCCATCGTAGCAGTCTCAGCACACGCCAAAAGACATAAGGCGAAACCGCGCAGAAAGTGAACACAGTCAACTGTTCCCTGTCATACGATATCATCCTTCATCGTAAACAATTGGGACATCGAAACATGACCAAAACATGACCAAAACGGATGAAAAACACAGCTCACAGTGTGCACAGAGAACTTAACTCAGTAGCTCCTGCAACAAGCCGGACTTGGAATATGAGGAAACTGCAACAAGGAACACCCTTCAGACATAGCCTTCAATGGTTCCTGCCGCCTATCCACCATATACAATGGAAGTTCACGTCCTCCCGAAAATGATGATCGTCATATTGATAACAAAAAAGGGGAGGTGTACAGAGAAAGTGATGGGAAGATAACATTAAAGAATGGACAGGCCTCGACAACTGCAACGTAATACTAATTGACTGAAGATAGAAAAAAATGGAAAAGCTTGATGAAGTCTGTCAGCGGTGGTGCCCCCCCCCCCCTTCCTCTCTCTCTTCAAGGGTTATGGAGTGATGAAGATTATTGTTTCACGGTGATTCTATAAGTAGGCGTCAGGAAGATTGAAATGGGCAGAACTCGAAGGCAATGAGTGCAGGTCAAGGCTGATGAAAGTCTGCTCATTTTTTGTGCCAGAACATTGATGTGCAAGATGGAATGAACGAGCAGACAGACTTGCGAGGTTGGCTGTTGTAGAGAGAGGAAGAGGAGACAGACTTGCGGTGTTGGCTGTTGTAGAGAGAGGAAGAGGAGACAGACTTGCGAGGTTGGCTGTTGTAGAGAGAGGAAGAGGAGACAGACTTGCGAGGTTGGCTGTTGTAGAGAGAGGAAGAGGAAACAGAATAGCTGGGTTGGCTGTTGTAGAGAGAGGAAGAGGAGACAGACTTGCGAGGTTGGCTGTTGTAGAGAGAGGAAGAGGAGACAGACTTGCGATGTTGGCTGTTGTAGAGAGAGGAAGAGGAAACAGAATAGCTGGGTTGGCTGTTGTAGAGAGAGGAAGAGCAGACAGACTTGCGAGGTTGGCTGTTGTAGAGAGAGGAAGAGGAGACAGACTTGCGAGGTTGGCTGTTGTAGAGAGAGGAAGAGGAGACAGACTTGCGAGGTTGGCTGTTGTAGAGAGAGGAAGAGGCGACAGACTTGCGAGGTTGGCTGTTGTAGAGAGAGGAAGAGGAGACAGACTTGCGAGGTTGGCTGTTGTAGAGAGAGGAAGAGGAGACAGACTTGCGAGGTTGGCTGTTGTAGACAGAGAAAGAGGAGACAGACTTGCGGGGTTGGCTGTTGTAGAGAGAGGAAGAGGAGACAGACTTGCGAGGTTGGTTGTTGTAGAGAGAGAGGAAGAGGAGACAGACTTGCGGGGTTAGTTGTAGAGAGAGGAAGAGGCGACAGACTTGCGGGGTTAGTTGTTGTAGAGAGAGGAAGAGGAGACAGACTTGCGGGGTTAGTTGTTGTAGAGAGAGGAAGAGGCGACAGAGTTGCGGGGTTAGTTGTTGTAGAGAGAGGAAGAGGAGACAGACATACTGGGTTAGTTGTTGTAGAGAGAGGAAGAGGAGACAGACTTGCGGGGTTAGTTGTTGTAGAGAGAGGAAGAGGAGACAGACTTGCGAGGTTGGCTGTTGTAGAGAGAGGAAGAGGAGACAGACTTGCGAGGTTGGCTGTTGTAGAGAGAGGAAGAGGAGACAGACTTGCGAGGTTGGCTGTTGTAGAGAGAGGAAGAGGCGACAGACTTGCGAGGTTGGCTGTTGTAGAGAGAGGAAGAGGAGACAGACTTGCGGGGTTAGTTGTTGTAGAGAGAGGAAGAGGAGACAGACTTTCTGGGTTAGTTGTTGTAGAGAGAGGAAGAGGAGACAGACTTGCGGGGTTAGTTGTTGTAGAGAGAGGAAGAGGAGACAGACTTGCGGGGTTAGTTGTTGTAGAGAGAGGAAGAGGAGACAGACTTTCTGGGTTAGTTGTTGTAGAGAGAGGAAGAGGAGACAGACTTGCGGGGTTAGTTGTTGTAGAGAGAGGAAGAGGAGACAGACTTGCGGTGTTGGCTGTTGTAGAGAGAGGAGAGGAGACAGACTTGCGAGGTTGGCTGTTGTAGAGAGAGGAAGAGGAGACAGACTTGCGAGGTTGGCTGTTGTAGAGAGAGGAAGAGGAACAGAATAGCTGGGTTGGCTGTTGTAGAGAGAGGAAGAGGAGACAGACTTGCGAGGTTGGCTGTTGTAGAGAGAGGAAGAGGAGACAGACTTGCGATGTTGGCTGTTGTAGAGAGAGGAAGAGGAAACAGAATAGCTGGGTTGGCTGTTGTAGAGAGAGGAAGAGCAGACAGACTTGCGAGGTTGGCTGTTGTAGAGAGAGGAAGAGGAGACAGACTTGCGAGGTTGGCTGTTGTAGAGAGAGGAAGAGGAGACAGACTTGCGAGGTTGGCTGTTGTAGAGAGAGGAAGAGGCGACAGACTTGCGAGGTTGGCTGTTGTAGAGAGAGGAAGAGGAGACAGACTTGCGAGGTTGGCTGTTGTAGAGAGAGGAAGAGGAGACAGACTTGCGAGGTTGGCTGTTGTAGACAGAGAAAGAGGAGACAGACTTGCGGGGTTGGCTGTTGTAGAGAGAGGAAGAGGAGACAGACTTGCGAGGTTGGTTGTTGTAGAGAGAGAGGAAGAGGAGACAGACTTGCGGGGTTAGTTGTAGAGAGAGGAAGAGGCGACAGACTTGCGGGGTTAGTTGTTGTAGAGAGAGGAAGAGGAGACAGACTTGCGGGTTAGTTGTTGTAGAGAGAGGAAGAGGCGACAGAGTTGCGGGGTTAGTTGTTGTAGAGAGAGGAAGAGGAGACAGACATACTGGGTTAGTTGTTGTAGAGAGAGGAAGAGGAGACAGACTTGCGGGGTTAGTTGTTGTAGAGAGAGGAAGAGGAGACAGACTTGCGAGGTTGGCTGTTGTAGAGAGAGGAAGAGGAGACAGACTTGCGAGGTTGGCTGTTGTAGAGAGAGGAAGAGGAGACAGACTTGCGAGGTTGGCTGTTGTAGAGAGAGGAAGAGGCGACAGACTTGCGAGGTTGGCTGTTGTAGAGAGAGGAAGAGGAGACAGACTTGCGGGGTTAGTTGTTGTAGAGAGAGGAAGAGGAGACAGACTTTCTGGGTTAGTTGTTGTAGAGAGAGGAAGAGGAGACAGACTTGCGGGGTTAGTTGTTGTAGAGAGAGGAAGAGGAGACAGACTTGCGGGGTTAGTTGTTGTAGAGAGAGGAAGAGGAGACAGACTTTCTGGGTTAGTTGTTGTAGAGAGAGGAAGAGGAGACAGACTTGCGGGGTTAGTTGTTGTAGAGAGAGGAAGAGGAGACAGACTTTCTGGGTTAGTTGTTGTAGAGAGAGGAAGAGGAGACAGACTTGCGAGGTTGGCTGTTGTAGAGAGAGGAAGAGGAGACAGACTTGCGAGGTTGGCTGTTGTAGAGAGAGGAAGAGGCGACAGACTTTCTGGGTTAGTTGTTGTAGAGAGAGGAAGAGGAGACAGACTTTCTGGGTTAGCTGTTGTAGAGAGAGGAAGAGGAGACAGACTTTCTGGGTTAGCTGTTGTAGAGAGAGGAAGAGGAGACAGACTTGCGAGGTTGGCTGTTGTAGAGAGAGGAAGAGGAGACAGACTTGCGAGGTTGGCTGTTGTAGAGAGAGGAAGAGGCGACAGACTTGCGAGGTTGGCTGTTGTAGAGAGAGGAAGAGGAGACAGACTTGCGAGGTTGGCTGTTGTAGAGAGAGGAAGAGGAGACAGACTTGCGAGGTTGGCTGTTGTAGACAGAGAAAGAGGAGACAGACTTGCGGGGTTGGCTGTTGTAGAGAGAGGAAGAGGAGACAGACTTGCGAGGTTGGTTGTTGTAGAGAGAGGAAGAGGAGACAGACTTGCGGGGTTAGTTGTAGAGAGAGGAAGAGGCGACAGACTTGCGGGGTTAGTTGTTGTAGAGAGAGGAAGAGGAGACAGACTTGCGGGGTTAGTTGTTGTAGAGAGAGGAAGAGGCGACAGAGTTGCGGGGTTAGTTGTTGTAGAGAGAGGAAGAGGAGACAGACATACTGGGTTAGTTGTTGTAGAGAGAGGAAGAGGAGACAGACTTGCGGGGTTAGTTGTTGTAGAGAGAGGAAGAGGAGACAGACTTGCGAGGTTGGCTGTTGTAGAGAGAGGAAGAGGAGACAGACTTGCGAGGTTGGCTGTTGTAGAGAGAGGAAGAGGAGACAGACTTGCGAGGTTGGCTGTTGTAGAGAGAGGAAGAGGCGACAGACTTGCGAGGTTGGCTGTTGTAGAGAGAGGAAGAGGAGACAGACTTGCGGGGTTAGTTGTTGTAGAGAGAGGAAGAGGAGACAGACTTTCTGGGTTAGTTGTTGTAGAGAGAGGAAGAGGAGACAGACTTGCGGGGTTAGTTGTTGTAGAGAGAGGAAGAGGAGACAGACTTGCGGGGTTAGTTGTTGTAGAGAGAGGGAAGAGGAGACAGACTTTCTGGGTTAGTTGTTGTAGAGAGAGGAAGAGGAGACAGACTTTCTGGGTTAGTTGTTGTAGAGAGAGGAAGAGGAGACAGACTTTCTGGGTTAGTTGTTGTAGAGAGAGGAAGAGGAGACAGACTTGCGAGGTTGGCTGTTGTAGAGAGAGGAAGAGGAGACAGACTTGCGAGGTTGGCTGTTGTAGAGAGAGGAAGAGGCGACAGACTTTCTGGGTTAGTTGTTGTAGAGAGAGGAAGAGGAGACAGACTTTCTGGGTTAGCTGTTGTAGAGAGAGGAAGAGGAGACAGACTTTCTGGGTTAGCTGTTGTAGAGAGAGGAAGAGGAGACAGACTTGCGAGGTTGGCTGTTGTAGAGAGAGGAAGAGGCGACAGACTTTCTGGGTTAGTTGTTGTAGAGAGAGGAAGAGGAGACAGACTTTCTGGGTTAGCTGTTGTAGAGAGAAGAAGAGGAGACAGAGTTGCTGGGTTAGTTGTTGTAGAGAGAGGAAGAGGAGACAGAGTTGCGAGGTTGGCTGTTGTAGAGAGAGGAAGAGGAGACAGACTTGCGAGGTTGGCTGTTGTAGAGAGAGGAAGAGGAGACAGACTTTCTGGGTTAGTTGTTGTAGAGAGAGGAAGAGGAGACAGACTTGCGGGGTTAGTTGTTGTAGAGAGAGGAAGAGGAGACAGACTTTCTGGGTTAGTTGTTGTAGAGAGAGGAAGAGGAGACAGACTTGCGAGGTTGGCTGTTGTAGAGAGAGGAAGAGGAGACAGACTTGCGAGGTTGGCTGTGTAGAGAGAGGAAGAGGCGACAGACTTTCTGGGTTAGTTGTTGTAGAGAGAGGAAGAGGAGACAGACTTTCTGGGTTAGCTGTTGTAGAGAGAAGAAGAGGAGACAGAGTTGCTGGGTTAGTTGTTGTAGAGAGAGGAAGAGGCGACAGACTTTCTGGGTTAGTTGTTGTAGAGAGAGGAAGAGGAGACAGACTTTCTGGGTTAGCTGTTGTAGAGAGAAGAAGAGGAGACAGAGTTGCTGGGTTAGTTGTTGTAGAGAGAGGAAGAGGAGACAGAGTTGCTGGGTTAGTTGTTGTAGAGAGAGGAAGAGGAGACAGAGTTGCTGGGTTAGTTGTTGTAGAGAGAGGAAGAGGAGACAGAGTTGCTGGGTTAGTTGTTGTAGAGAGAGGAAGAGGAGACAGAGTTGCTGGGTTAGTTGTTGTAGAGAGTGGACAAGCAACAGACCGAGCTGACACTCTGGATGCTTTCAAGAAGGCAGGACAAACAAGCATTTGGACAACGAATGTGAATCTACAACCTTGAAGAGATTGTTAAGTCAAAAGTGGTGATGTCAGACAAGAGCGATCAATGAATACAGAGCTAGGGTTGTTCATCGCTACACATGCGAGTGTTATACAGGGGAAAGTTTCCGAGCTCGCGAGTTCACGTGTGGTAAAGATGATCTCCGTTAACATTAGGTGGGGGGGGGGGGGGGGGAGCGATATTTGTTTCTTATAATAAGAAGCTCACTGCATGGGCAAAACTGTCAGGAGAAACCTACCCACACCATGGTTAGCAGGACGTGCTATGTAATTCATGTGCGTGGGCTAAGATTCTCTCGTGTTGGTGAGGACGTCCGAGCACATATAGATTCGTTTGGTGTGCAGTTACGATGCTCCTAACATTATGATATAAAGAGATATGAGAGAGAAAGAATGTGAGAGAGAAATAAAAGTCTTTATGTTGTTGCTTTATGATACAAAATATGAAAGAAATAACAATGAATTTATTTCCACTCTTTCAATGCAATATAAAAGAATATGATTTCGTGTTTCTATTCAACTTTATTCTTCTTCTTAGCGTTCAACCGTTAAGTGGGCATGGGTACATTTTGTCGCTAATTTACAGCAAAGCTGCGATGTATGCAACTTTTGGCTGTCACATTTCTCTTCACTATAGATGGCTGGTTTTGCTCAACAACTTTTGGCTGTCACATCACTCTTCACTATAGATGGCTGGTTTGCTCAACTTTTGGCTGTCACGTTACTCTTCACTATAGATGGCTGGTTTTGCTCAACAACTTTTGGCTGTCACATTACTCTTCACTATAGATGGCTGGTTTTGCTCAACAACTTTTGGCTGTCACGTTACTCTTCACTATAGATGGCTGGTTTTGCTCAACAACTTTTGGCTGTCACATTACTCTTCACTATAGATGGCAGGTTTTGCTCAACAACTTTTGACTGTCACATTACTCTTCACTATAGAAGCAGGTTTTGCTCAACAACTTTTGGCTGTCACATTACTCTTCACTATAGATGGCAGGTTTTGCTCAACTTTTGGCTGTCACATTACTCTTCAATATAGATGGCTGGTTTTGTTCAACAACTTTTGACTGTCACATTACTCTTCACTATAGATGGCTGGTTTTGCTCAACCACTTTTGGCTGTCACATTACTCTTCACTATAGATGGCTGGTTTGCTCAACAACTTTTGGCTGTCACATTACTCTTCACTATAGATGGCTGGTTTTGCTCAACAACTTTTGGCTGTCACATTACTCTTCACTATAGATGGCAGGTTTTGCTCAACAACTTTTGGCTGTCACATTACTCTTCACTATAGATGGCTGGTTTTGCTCAACCACCTTTGGCTGTCACATTACTTTTCACTATAGATGGCAGGTTTTGCTCAACAATTTTTGGCTGTCACATTACTCTTCACTATAGATGGCAGGTTTTGCTCAACAACTTTTGGCTGTCACATTACTCTTCACTATAGATGGCTGGTTTTGCTCAACCACCTTTGGCTGTCACATTACTCTTCACTATAGATGGCAGGTTTTGCTCAACAACTTTTGGCTGTCACATTACTCTTCACTATAGATGGCAGGTTTTGCTCAACCACCTTTGGCTGTCACATTACTCTTCACTATAGATGGCAGGTTTTGCTCAACCACCTTTGGCTGTCACATTACTCTTCACTATAGATGGCAGGTTTTGCTCAACAACTTTTTGCCCAGTGGCTGTTGTTAGCATACTCTTCAACTATCTATCTATTGACCCTTCGAGCCAGAGCCGGCCCATGGGGCGTAGACCAAGATACTCCTCCTCTAATCTGAATTTTTGTTCAAGCAGTTTTCAATTCTTTTAAAGATATTTTATCAAATCTTGCCATTTGTCTCTGTTCTGTGCAAGCAGCTCTATCTCATTGAGGGAGCAGATTCCTGCTACTCTTGCCTCTCTCATCAATGTTCTTCTCAGTGTTTCCTCTTACCTGTTGTTTCCCACATGAGGGCCTGCTTTGCTATTCGGTTATTGTCTGTTCTCATCACATGTCCAACATTTGACCATCTTTTCTTTATTACTGAAGATAGTGGTTGTCGTCAACTTTACCAAGGGTATTTTTTTATTGTGTCTGTGCACATGAGACTACCTGTATTTGTAAAAGGGCTAGACATTGAATCTCACTACCCAGAGAGGGCTAGACATTGAATCTCACTACCCAGAGAGGGCTAGACATTGAATCTCACTACCCAGAGAGGGCTAGACATTGAATCTCACTACCCAGAGAGAACTAGACATTGAATCACACTACCCAGAGAGGGCTAGACATTGAATCACACTACCCAGAGAGGGCTAGACATTGAATCTCACTACCCAGAGACCAGGGGAGAGTAAAGCCATGCAGAAACCTCAGGCCCAATTAAAAGAAAAATGTCCACAGCTTGTGGTGGTAATAAAACCCAGGACTTCCCTATCCAGAAGCTGACATTCTACCCCTAGACTGCCCAATTCCCCTAACTCTTTTATAAGTCTTTTATTGATTTCTTAGCTCTCCATGTTCTCCCTAATTCTTTTATCGATTTCTTAGCTCTCCATGTTCTCCCTAACTTTTTTATTGATTTCTTAGCTCTCCATGTTCTCCCTAACTCTTTTATCGATTTCTTAGCTCTCCATGTTCTCCCTAACTCTTTTATCGATTTCTTAGCTCTCCATGTTCTGGGTAGTCTTCTATTCAGGAAAAGGACTGGGAACTGGCTGACGAAAATGTAGCAATGAGAAAGAGAACTGGCTCACCCACATCAAAATGTTATGGCCTAGTGCAGTGACATTTTATTCTTTACTCTTCTTTACGACAGAATGTCACGTGATATACATCACTGGTCACAAGACACATCAGAGAGTGATTGTTCCTTTTATGTCTATTTTAATCCTACTCATTCATTCATCACTATTTTCTACACAGCCAATCAAAACACATTTCGCTCTTTCAACAGTAAGAAAGTATTTATTATGAGGTTTCTTATTTATGGAAACTTTATTTAGGCCAAGCAATATAGTTCTTTATGCTATCATTTATTGGAGGCTACAGTATAAATAGTAAATGTTATGTTTACTAATGAATGACGAAGTTCATGAAAGTGTTCAGATTTCAAAACAAAAAACATAAAAAATATATTCATGAAAACATGCCTTTAATTTTGAAATATGTATAAAAGAATCTGAGCAACAGAAATGACATTAACATGAGCATACCTGAAACACATCTATCTACTTTAAGAACAATGAGCAATAGAGAAACAACTTTCATCTTTAAAAAAAAAAAAAAAAAAAAAAACATTAAAAACAATTTATATAAAAAAATGTTTGCAAAAGACAAAAACTGTTAGCATAAGAGTATTTAATTTATTTTGAAATGTAAAATTTGATTTACTTTCAGAAATTAAAATATTTGCAACATGACAACATCGTTACAAAACTTGTGAAACAGAAAATACATAAAACAGAACCAGATACACAAACTGGTTTCTAATTGGTGAGAGTCTTGAGATCATGATCAGGCAGCTGACAGGGGCATGGCAGAGAAACACAACTTGAAAATGAATGGTGTTTTGCTTCCTGTAAATATATTGTGATGATATATTTCTATATGAGAATATTTCAGATGATTCAAATGTCAGGAATAAATGAAATACTTGCAGCACCACTAACAGTACAAACAGTAAACATAACTAACAGTACACGTGGTAAATGGGAGCCGCGGTAGCTCAGTGGTTAGTGAACTGGCCTACAAAGGACAAGAGGTAGGGTTCGATCCCAACCGACAGCTTCCGGTTCACCCAGCCTTTAATGGGTACCGGATTTTTTTCTGGGAAAGTAAAGCGGCACAGCGTAATACTGATCCTATTACCCCAAAAATCATGTAAAGGTCTGTAAAATTGATGGTCACTAAAACCATATTCCCTATACGCCACTTGGCGTGACTGTGTACTTGAATTTTTTTTTTTTTTTTTTGCAAACGGTAAACATAACTAACAGTACAAATGGTAAACATAACTAACAGTATAAATGGTAAATATAAATAACAGTATAAATGGTAAACATAACAGTATAAAAGGTAAACATAACTAACAGGTAGTCTTCTTTCTGTAGTTCGCTGTCTGCTATGTAAAGTAAACATAACAGTTCCAGAACACCAAAAACAGTAGAACCTGGTTATGAGATCCTCTAAACCATCCAAATATTGTCATTATAAATCTCATTCAATCCAATTTATGTTTAATAATAGGGGAATGTACTGTGTAAACAAAGAAATAGCTCTCAAACATGTTCAATGTGGATGAGCTAAGCAACTGTCCACAATAAATGTAATATTTCTTCTCAGCAACAATAATTTCCTGTCCAGCTTGCCACCCATTGTTCAAGTACTGACCCTGTCATTCATGATATTTTGTTCAAGAGTCTGTCGGAAGTGTTCTTATATTTTCAAAACAACATGGCTTCTCAAGTTAGTGAGCAGAGGCAGCTTTATTACCATTCATGATGGCAACAATCAAAACAGAAATTTTGTCTTTTGGAATCGTGTAACCACTTGCACACGCCTCCTCTTTCAGTGAGTGTGCAGTTTGGGACAAGAGATCTGTCTCATCTATGTTGCATATATTTTTTGGTTCAAATTGCTTGAGAATTTCCTGCAGGTCATTTTGATTCCACTTTCAGTTGTTTCTTTGAAAAATGACCCAGCCTCACCGCAGACTACTTTTATTGCAATAAAGTAGGTGTGACAGTAATATGATCTAGACTCTCAGCCAACTCTTTTCCATTATCAATAAGGATGTGTCCCAAAACTGGGGTATTCTTGTTCCTACCTTGCTGGAATCATGTACACAAAGTGCAGTTAGCATAGATGTAAATGGCTCCCTAATGTTCTTTCTATTCAGTCCAAAACCACTGCTTGTAAACAATGTGTTTCTGTCCTTCAGTACTGTATCTTGTGTGCTTGAGGGAATAACATACTTTCTGCATATTTCTGCTTTTTATGTTAACATTTTGCCAACTTTCTTTAGATAAAGAAAGATTTGCTTATCAATTTTTGGCCAGAGAGTGGCCATTTTTGGTCTCTTCAACTTTAGCTGTCAAGGATGCATTCTTAATGTGCGTGAGTACACATGGGGGCCACGTATTTTTATTTTCTGAGAGGGCTAGACATCAGATCCCACTACCCAGGGGAGAGTAAAGCCATTATAGTAAAGGATCTATTGGGTTAAAATGTTGCATAGTGTCAAATCTGATGAAACATGGGAAAGAAAGATCATCTGAGTTGGTTCATGCCACTAACTGATAATATTAGCACTGAAATATTTGGGGTCTGTTTAAAAAAAAACTAAATTCTTTAAATAGAATGACAATCATCACAGAGAATGAGCAGCAACTGGGCACATGCTATGGGTTCAGGCTTTGACAGAAAATTGTGACTTGTACATTTCCACCAAGAACATTAGTCATTGAGCTACATTTGTGCAGTGAGCATATGTATAAGCTGTTCTTCAGATTAGTAGCAAAGTGACAAAGAAAGGGCATGATCAGCAACATGAATGTGTGTGTGTGTGTGTGTGTGTGTGTGTGATATGTTGCTACAGAAAAGTTGGTAAAAACTGTACAGAGACATCTAAAGTGCTTAATCAAGCACATGGCCAGCAGTGTAACAGCCTAACTTTGAGGGGATGATTACAGGCCTGGATGACCATGAAGAGTTGAAGCCTTTATATCATTTATATACCCGACGTATAAGGAACGATGGCTCCTGAAAAAAATGGAATGTCACTTTAAGAATAACAAAACATACCTGCGCTGTTGACAGGTGTGTGGTTGACCATAACGAGAGCTTCAATGGCATCAGCCTTACTCTCAAATTCTAGGAGTCCTGTACTGCTGCGCTCAGCTAAAAAGACAAACACAAACAAATATTTCATTAAAATATTTCTTGCATTTAGTGAAAAATATGGCTGACAAAGAGCTTAACAATTTAATAAAGTTAGTATTAAACATGAACATCAAAGAAAAATAATTACTCTCATATTAATGTTAACAACAATTAACTGCAGTTTATCTTAAGGTGGATAAGTTAATTTAATTAAACTATCATCTCCACTGCACAGTGGACAACTCCATATCGCTCCTCAGCGCATTCCCCAGTATAAAGCACGTTTGCCATATAATAACATCGAAAATGGCTTCAGTCACGCAAATTGGCTTATAGGGATTATGGTGTTAGTGACCATAATTTTTTACAGACCGTCGGCACATGATTTTTGGGGTAATTTGGTCGGTATTATACCCAGGCCGCTTTACTTTTCCAGAAAAAATCTGGTACTCATTTAAGGTTGGGTGAACCCAGAAGCTGTCTCTTGTCCTTTGAAGCCCAGTTCACTAACCACTGAGCTATTGTGGCTCCCACCCAAGGCAGGTAACAATTGCTATACTCTTTTATGACACTCAAGGCAGGTAACAGTTGCTATATTCTTCTCTTACAACATTCATGGCAGGTAACAGTTGCTATATTCTTCTCTTACAACATTCAAGGCAGGTAACAGTTGCTATATTCTTCTCTTACAACATTCATGGCAGGTATCAGTTGCTATATTCTTATCTTACAACATTCATGGCAGGTATCAGTTGCTATATTCCTATCTTACAACATTCATGGCAGGTATCAGTTGCTATATTCTTCTCTTACAACATTCAAGGCAGGTAACAGTTGCTATATTCTTCTCTTACAACATTCAAAGCAGGTAACAGTTGCTGTATTCTTCTCTTACAACATTCATGGCAGGTATCAGTTGCTGTATTCTTCTCTTACAACATTCATGTCAGGTAACAGTTGCTGTATTCTTATCTTACAACATTCATGGCAGGTATCAGCTGCTGTATTCTTATCTTACAACATTCATGTCAGGTATCAGTTGCTATATTCTTCTCTTACAACATTCATGGCAGGTATCAGTCGCTATATTCTTCTCTTACAACATTCATGGCAGGTATCAGTTGCTATATTCTTATCTTACAACATTCAAGGCAGGTAACAGTTGCTATATTCTTATCTTACAACATTCAAGGCAGGTAACAGTTGCTATATTCTTATCTTACAACATTCAAGGCAGGTAACAGTTGCTATATTCTTATCTTACAACATTCATGTCAGGTATCAGTTGCTATATTCTTATCTTACAACATTCATGTCAGGTATCAGTTGCTATATTCTTATCTTACAACATTCAAGGCAGGTATCAGTTGCTAGATTCTTATCTTACAACATTCATGGCAGGTATCAGTTGCTAGATTCTTATCTTACAACATTCATGGCAGGTATCAGTTGCTAGATTCTTATCTTACAACATTCATGGCAGGTATCAGTTGCTATATTCTTATCTTACAACATTCAAGGCAGGTATCAGTTGCTAGATTCTTATCTTACAACATTCATGGCAGGTATCAGTTGCTAGATTCTTATCTTACAACATTCATGGCAGGTATCAGTTGCTAGATTCTTATCTTACAACATTCATGGCAGGTATCAGTTGCTATATTCTTCTCTTACAACATTCATGGCAGGTATCAGTTGCTAGATTCTTATCTTTCTTCACCATGGTCCCACCAGCCACATGGGTGGTGCATAATACAATGCAAAGAATAATTTTTTAAAATGGTGAACAAATAGTACTCTATTATTCAAACTCTATAATGGGAATTATTTTTGTTATCTTCATTCAACTAATTTTAGTCAGTCATATTCAGATCCTAATCATCAAGAGCTGGGCTTTATGCAAGTTCAAAACTGATGAATAACTTGCAAACTCACAACCGGTCTCTTCTTGGCACACTTTCAATGGCACAAAAATATGCCACATGTGGCTACAAAGAATACCAATAATTATTGTTTCACACTATTTAATCTGGCATTGAACTAATATGTGTTGTCTGTTCTATATGTAAGCACATGTAACAAAGACATATTTTTATTGGTTCCTTTAAGTAGACAATGTAAAAATACTACTACAGAAATTACAGAGGCCTCAATGTACATGCATCACCAAAGTATAACTACAGATTAAAACAAAAATATTTCAATTTCATCTAACCAAGATCACACAGATTTCAAATAAAATATTATGTTGAGGTAACAGAATAATCTGTAGCAATAAACATCACTTACTTTTTGATGGGAACTGCTTCATTTTGATTGGTCGTTTTCCAACACTGTTCTCAAATAACTGCAAACAGAAAGTTTTTTCCCTTTTTTCATAAATTCTATAATGAGAAGACAAACTAATTGTCTACTGGAAATTATTACTAGTGGTTACTAGGTGACAGAAACAACATTGTTGCAACCCTGGCAGATCTATAGGTGCCAAGTATTACCAACACAAAGTTAACCACTTCTGTTCAATCAGACCTCTAAGTTTCCACATCCAGCTGGCAACAACAAAAAATGATTCTTGGAGTACCAAGATTATTGTCTTCTTATTCACAGTGCCATCCTCTAGTAAATAATCATCTACACAAGAAATCCTTCTTGCCCAGCAGTATAAATAAAAAATACAAATAAAGCAGGGTGTCAGGTAAGGTTGTGTGCCGTCACCAGATTAAGATCTATAAGGGGCATGCCTGGAATAACAATTGGTGGTCATAATCTAGTGTATGCTGATGATACAGTCTTAATCCCTAAGAGTGAAAATGAGTTACAAGAAATGTTAGACATTATAGTGAATGAAAGCAAAAATAAAGGACTCAGCCTTAATAGCACAAAAAAAAAGAAGTAATGGTAACAACAAAGAAAAAGACACCACTCCAATGCACAATAAAGACAAGTGGAACAATATTAAGGGTAAATATCTGCGAACATTGTTAACCTCGGATGGTAGAAGTACAAAAGAGGTGAGATACAGAATGGCCCAAGCAAAAGCAGCTTTCCAAAAAATGACAAAGATACTGTGCAATCCACTTTTGACAATAGAGACAAGAAAATAGTTCTTAAATGTTATATAGAGCCAGTCTTAACATACGGATGTGAATCATGGACAATAAAACAGCAGACAAGAAAATTGCTGGAGGCTGTAGAAATGTGGTTTTACAGAAGAATGTTGAGAATACCATGGTAAGCTAGGAAAAGTAATAAAACGTTCTGAAAGAGACCAAAGGAAAAAAAAAAAAGAACTAATTTCCAATATTAGGAAGAAACAATCATAATTTGTTGACCATGTAATCAGAAGGGAACAGCTGGAATATATTGTATTGTTATTGGCTTTGGAAGGCCTTGGTCTCACAGCAAACGAATTAAAATCCATAATTGCTCAACCGCCCGTGCCAGTGGAATCATCCGAATTACTAACTCATCTCCCAAACAAAGAAAGGTAACTGTAGTCCCCATCGTAGCAGTCTCAGCACACGCCAAAAGACATAAGGCGAAACAGCGCAGAAAGTGAACACAGCCAACTGTTCCCCGTCATACGATATCATCATTCATCGTAAACAAGCGGGATATCGAAGCAGGATCAAAACGGATGAGACACACAGCTCACGGTGTGCACAGAGCACTTAACTCAGTAGCTCCTGCAACAAGCCGGACTTGGAAAATGAGGAAACTGCAAGAAGGAACACTTTTCAGACATAGCCTTCAATGGTTCCTGCCGCCTATCCACCATATACCATGGGAGTTTACGTCCTCCCGAAAATGATGATCGTCGTAGCACTTTATGATGTTAGGCCATCACTGATGACTCCAATTCCAAACATATAGACATACAGTGGTGGTAAGTTATCATTTCCAATCCAACAGAAGCCACATGACCTGTAGTTAGTAAAAACACAATTGATGATGTTCTCCGCTCCCTTCTTGTAGCTGCCACCACACGATTCTGATGTCTCATTAACTTGGACATCATTCAAGAACAATGTCAGATGAACATTCCATAGATATGGCTTTTCTGATGAAGTGCTTGGTGCAACAGTTGTATCAATCATAGTGGAGGCTCCTGGTATGTGTTCTTTGTTATTGTAACAACTGGGAACATTGAGGGATGAAGCAATCGAGGGAAGCAAAGAGAAAAATTATTTTTTTAAAAACTGTTGAGATTGAAAGTTGTGGAGAGACATGATTACCTACGCCAGCAGGGTTGGTACTTGATGATTTTTATCATGTATTATACTATAAAAACTACTATAGACTGACAAAAATAAAACAAGTACAGGAGACCAACACATATTATGTACAATTCAATTCACTCAATGTTTGCTTTGGTGCTCTAGTTTCACAAATCACATCACAATATGGCAATAAGAGAGACAAACCACCAATGTTTATCAAACAAATATTGTTACATGAAAATGAAAGGCACTTACTTCAAAAACTTCCTCCTCCTTTAGACCAGGCGGAGCATTGAAGAAGTGCAACACTTTAGAAGGGCTCTGAATTCGATTCTTCTGAGCTGCTTCAGGATTGGTGAAGCGGTTGTTGCGGTTGCTCATGAAGTCCTTGTAGGATGAAGTTCCATCTGGCAGTTCATGTGGGTTGGGAACTTCTTGCAGAAAAGCTTGCTTTGAGATGCTTTGATGAAGAATATAAACCATAGTTAGACAAATATACATCAGCAGCAGGCACTGTTAGTTAATATCACATAAATTGCCTGCCTGCCTATCTTTTAAGGTTGGTTATGATGTTTGCGTTCACCAGCTTCAATTTCGTTGGCAAATCTCTTGAAGGCTTTTTCAGCAACTGAAGTTTGCATGAAAATTTGTTTTGTTCCCAGTACACATTCAGTTTGAGTGTTTCCCTCACTATAAGGGCAAATATTCCAGAGTCTGAGAGTTTTGGATAGATTATTCCTAATAATTATGCACATACAGCAGCCGTTTGGCTTTATAATTTTAACCTGCAAAGAATTCTTAACATGTGCACAGTGAACATGGATCTCTTTTCTTTTATTTCACATGCCATTATCTGAGAGGTCTAGGCTTCAGATCTCATTATCCAGAGACCAGGAGAGGGTAAAGCCACAGAGAAAACATCGATTTAAAGAGAAAAATTCACAATGTGCTATTTGAACAAGGGACCTTCCGTAGGCCAGCGTCCCATCATCAGACCACAATAAATCTACTGCATGGATTATTTCTGGCCCTGCTAGTACAGTCTGAATAATAATGCTTCACTGACAACCTTGAACAATTTTACAATAGTAAAAATTATAAAATTATAAATAAAAGTATAAAATATATAGAATCAACAAAACAAAAATTCTGCAACCAAATTCAATATAGAATAGAACAGAAAGCATTAACATGGTTGAAAATAATTTGGCAAGATAACTCTATCAAACTAAAATACAAGATTAGAGTACTGTATTAATAGGCAATATCAATAACCTTTTGTCTGTGAAGCATGAACCTAGAAGCAAAATGCAAGCTAGACCAAAAAAGGTTTTGCCATGAGGTCCTTGATATCTCATAGAATGAATAGAAGAACAAGGGTTAATAAAATCATCACCAGTAGCATAGGCACACGGGTTAATAAAATCATCACCAGTAGCATACATCTACATAAGATTCATACACCAGTCAAGAAATGGTCATCATCTTACCTTAGTTGCAGTTTGTTGCCAAAGAAAAATGCATTGTTCAGGTTAGCAATGGCTCTCTCTACTGAGATAGGATCTCCTAGCTGAATCATGGCTGAACCCTCCTTGCTCTTCAGGAACTTAATCTGTCAATTATATATATATATATACATTCATGTGTGTGTGTGTGTGTGTGTGTAGCTGTAAGATTAGAGCAAGATATATATATAAAGAGTGGTCTCATCTTGTTGAGAACAAAAGATCAGCATATGTAGACCACAGGAAAGGTATGGGAAACATGCCCTGATGAACTAATGACAAAACAAAAAAACTCACCAAAAATAGTTCAGTTAAGCAGACGACAAGGCAACAGAGGCGTGAGGACTGGTTGTAGATAAGAAGCCATGTTACCAACAGTTCTATGACTAGGAATGTCAGCAAATAAATGTAATGTGTGTTTTGAAACATTTATTCAGTGCTTAATTAAACAAAGTGAGAGAGACCGAGCTTGAAGAGTAATATGTGAGTGGAGTGGAAGATGTCTATGATAAAAGATTTGAGAAGATATGGAGTCTTAGTGGCATAACCTACAACAAGAAAATGTGCAAAGCTCACCGACATCAGAGCAACTCTACTTCCTCAAAGACCTAATAAGTGGAACACCTCGTACGCAACAACAAAGAAACTCAGAAATAATTGCAGATATCATTACATGGCATTGGGCCAAAAGGCAACAGCTGACAAGTTTCTGGATCCATAACAAGAACACAAAAAGAAATATCAGAACCTCACCAGATTTCAGGGGTCCAAATAGAGCCAGAGAAACTGCTTTGAAAAAAGATTAATAAGAGCCACTCAGTCACGAGCAGACATGGGAGAGTTGCAGATATGACAAGATGGACAAGTGCCGTCAATATAAGACTGATCTCCTTAGATCAAGAATCTCCACAAGAGATATATGGAATGAAGTTATACACAGCCCTGCATTCTTATGGCAATTGCTAAATTGGATACAATTTTTATGCGTGCTTATACAATTGTTTCTTAAATCTATGTATAATGTTTATATTCAAGTTATGTGTTATTACTGCAAAACATGATTAATAGGAGTTATGCTTTCTCATTAGAATCATATGACTTGGAATATGTCTTGTCATCATAAAACAATTTATTTTATTTTCATGCTGCCCAGCCACATCTGAACCTTCAAGCAGATTTAATAAACCACGATCTGCATCAACTTGGATAATTATAAATACAATTTTTAAAATACAAATTTGAGAAAAAGCAAGCCCATGCTGTTATGAAACATTTCAAAAATTGCACATTTATGAATTGTTTTATTGTATTATTGTGCATACATTTATTTAGATTTAAAAAAAAAAAGTATTTTAGTTGAACCATAAAGTAAAGCTTGCATTAAACAAAAATCATCTAAAGTTGCTACTATAAATTTTAAACCACCAAACAAGTGAAAATGGTTCTTCAAAACTCTTGAGGACAAAGGAAAATGAATTCAGAACTACAAAATCTGTGACATCGACATGTATCTTATGCAACAAATCTATGTCAATAGAAGTGAGAAAGAGAGTTCATCAGTGCTATATAGAACCAATTCTGATCTATAGAAACGAATCATGGACAGTAAACAAACAAATGAAAATATGATTAGAGCCACAGAGATTTCTCAGAAGATGTTAAAAGTTCCAAGGAAAGGTAAAAAGATCAATGAGGAAATTCTCAAAGAGGCCAACACAAAAAGGGAGCTCCTAAAAAACAGAAAGAAACAAACATTTTTTCGGGCACATCATGAGAAGAAGAAAGTTGGAATATTTGATCACAGCTGGCAAAATACAGGGAAAGAGAGATTGCAGATGACAAAGAGAGAAAATACTAGATATCTTGGTGTTATGGAAAATGGTCAACAAAAGAATTGATATGCTGCATGGTGGGTAGAAAATTGTGGAAGGACATATCATTTATAACAACCGGTATGGCACATTATAATGATGACATATATCAAAACTATGTTTGTTATGTATATCAAAGTTAGAATGTTTGTACAATGTCTGTGACATGTATCACCATGTTAACTTCTAATATTTGTTCTCACATTTACTTCTCTCATACAACAAAATGAATCCAAACTGTCTTACCCTGACAACATTACCATACAGGCAGAACAGATTGAAGAGCCTTTCACAGTTTATCTTGTCCATGTTCAGACCATATGCCATACAGACTGCTCCTTGAGCGCCAGGACCACCCTCATATCCCCCACGACCATAACGATCAGGCTAGAGAAAAAGAAATTATATACTGTCTATATTATGAACAGGTTAGCGCAATCGATAGGCGGTTGGCTTACCACGGCAACAGCCGGGGTTCGTAATCCTGGCGAGGACACCTGGGTTTTACTAATTCCCTAAAAATTAGTAGGAGCCGCGATAGCTCAGTGGTTAGTGAACTGGACTACTACGGACAAGGGGTAGGGTTCGATCCCAACCGACGGCTCCGGGTTCACCCAGCCTTAAATGGGTACCGGATTTTTTCTGGGAAAGTAAAAGCAGCACGGGCGTAATACCGACCACATTACCCCAAAAATCATGTGCTGAAGGTCTGTAAAATATAGGGTCACTAACACCATATTTCCCTATACGCCACTTGGCGTGACGGGGGGTACTTTACTTTTTTTTTATATTATGAACAGTTAAAGAAGAGCTACATTTTATAAGACAATTAGTGTGTAATATTTTACATTATTTCTGAAAGGCTTATCTTCTACTGTTGCATGAATATGTCATTCACAACTAAGTCTGACAACATAATTGCAGTGAAGTCTATATGAAGGCTTCTGCATTCATTCACAACTAAGTCTGACAACATAATTGCAGTGAAGTCTATATGAAGGCTTCTGCATTCATTCACAACTAAGTCTGACAACATAATTGCAGTGAAGTCTATATGAAGGCTTCTGCATTCATTCACAACAAAATATTCTTCTCAACTATCTATACTTACTAAAATGTTAAAAAAGGATAAATGTTTTGTGGTTTACGGCAAGCTGCATGTCTGTCCCCTTCCTGCCAAACACATCAGATTTCAGTGCTGTTTTTTTTTGTGTGCACCAGACCTGCCATACCTCTCAATTCCTATTTGCCCGATTTGTTATGTGTGTTTGTTATGCACACAAGGTGCGCATGGACGTGCGGTTAAAACCATTGTTTCACTGGCTGAAAAGCTGGCATACGGTGAAAACCGGCGGTAGACAGAAACGATTTTTTCTGTCGGGGTCAAATATATATCCTGAGTCTCACCGTGGCGACTGCTTAACCAGGCGGCCTTTATTCCTCTGGTTCTATCATGAGCTCTCCCCCCCACCCCCGACATACACCAGCAATGGTACTATGTATCGTAAAGATAGTTATGTGTGTTTTCAGGCACACCACATGTCACTCACTATATTGTCTACAATTTGACCTAAAAATCTATCAAAAGAATAGTTGTTGGTTTCTGTTTTATTGCTTCAAGATTATGTAACTATAATCTACAAATCTTCATAAGGATGGTTGTAAAATATCTGCAGTGGTAAAGATAGTCCAAGACATATGTAAATATGAAGTAACTTAACTAGATTACAACCTCTAATGAGCCACATCTTTACACACAGATGTGGTAATCATTTCCTGGCTCAGGTTTGATTTATGGTCTGAAAATTGATCTGCATGGTGCATTGGCTACAGGAAGTATTACATTGTCTATTCACATGTCGGCCACCAGTCAGTCATTCCAGCCGTACATTCAGCTTCCTCTTAGCGTCATTTGCTGCCTATCCCATGTTACAAAGGTTTGCTTCATGTCTCGATGACAGCCAAAGAGATTTCACCCACCGTAAGAGAAAAGAAAAAAATTTATACAGCATAAAAACACATACTCTTCAAAATTTCTGTTTGCCTTGATCAAAAATTCCCCTCCCTCCGTGTACTTCCCAATTACTACTTATTGTTGGATTTGTTTCTATTGATGAAGAAATTTTTTTATTTAATGAGATACGATTATTTAATACAAAAAAAAAAAACATTCACCAATTTTCAAGAAATTGGTAGTTTTGACCAGGAAAATTTCCATGGTCGCTGGCTAACATCAAACAACCCTTAGTGACTTGGGGAAAAACAGTAAATAATGCTATGAAGTAGCTGAACATACCGATGGACTTACAGCAACTGTACCAATAGACTTTGTAACACATCTGATCCATTCGGTCAAATTCTGGTCATAAATCAACCAGAGCCACGAAATCTGAGTCCCTGATTCTCACCTAGTGTGAACACACAGTTGTGTGTCAAAAGTTCCAATAAAATACTATTTTTAAAGCTCCTAATGTTACATTTAAGTGGTAGTAATTTTTACTATATTGTAAACATGTCAGTCACAGATAGGTATTGTAATCTAGGGTTAACCAAGTAAAGGTTTTATAATCAAAGGTTTTCACATGAAAGTATGATGTACAAATAACTAAAGTAAAAATGAACTAAAATACAGTCTATAGTGATGTGCTACTTACAGGTCCCTTGGATCCAAATCGTTCAGCAGGACCTCCATATTGTCGAGGCCGCCCATATCCATCATAGCCACCATCATCATAATATCCTGAGCCTCCAAAATGTGGGGGCCCACTGGGAGATGGCCCACCACCACCACCACCCCCAACAAAACCACTACCACCAGCAGGTCCGTCTAAAATGAAAAAAATGATAACAGTAGACACTCATTATTGTAATGTCCTGTAGGTAAGGTCTCTATATGCAATACACTGAGGTTATCTAGACCAGTGGTACCAAAGTGCCTATTGTTCCATTAAATATTTCTGCATGATTCGCCCACAGTCTGTGTCACAAACATTTAGTAAAATCTGATTCACTGCACTCTGAATTTACTGTGTGTCTCAACTTTCAAATTAGCTATTTAAATAGTCTCTTGTAAACATTCTGCATTGGAGAGTTCCTTCTTCTACATCATGTATTTACAAAGAAATTGTGTCATAGTGTGATTTTCTATTTGGGTTAGCAGTGTTTATCACCGATAACAATCAGTTGATTGAAATATCAATGAGTAGTTATTCTAATGCTAAAATTCAATTAATTACGAAACCAGCAATTTAACTTTTTGAAATGTTTTGATTAAAGATAATATCTAATTATCAATACCCTAAACGGAAGCAGTTATTTGAGCAATTTGGTTCTGGATTTAGGAAAAAAAAAAATAAAGTTTCATGTTGGATATTTTGATCAATAAGATAACAGTGAATTGGAATACAATGCAACATGATTGTGAATAACAAAAGGTAAGATATTTTTTAACTACATGAAAAAACTATGTCACACTATGACGACTTGAAGACATATGGCTAATTGCTTTTTTCGCAAAATAATTCATTTTGGATTACTTTGACTCAATACTTTTGATGGTAAGTTGGCAATTATTGTCTCAAATTTACGTTTTCATTTTTTAAAGTTTTGGCCATTTATCTCCCATTTTTTTTTCTACATGTCTTGTAGCATCTTTTTATTGGTGAAATCGAATTCCCTGTTCTATTATCTAATAATCCATACACCAAATGTTATGTTTTAGATAAAGTATGTAGATTGATATTTCAAACCAGAAGGTCCATGACAGATTTTGTCTGAAATCTCTTTATTGCGTTGATAAAAACCTTATGTACTGAAAGAGTTAAATTGTTCTCATGACTAGAAGCAACATAAACGTGTTCTTTTCACCCCTGTCTCCACTCATTCTAGTAATTCATCCTCAGCAGTGCTTGTTTCATTTCTTTCTTATCACTCAGTTTGCCCACTCCCCACATCATCATGTATGAGGGCAAGTCAAAGGATAATAAATAAAATGTTACATTAGCACTGTTCTCCGACTACTTACCAGTGTTCAGCATAGAGATACAAAAGATTTTAACTGCTGACAACAAAGATGAATGATTAATTAACAACAATCCGCTCACCAAAGCTGTCACAATCAAATATTAACTAGATAAGATACCCATCACACTGTTTTATCAATCATACGTGGAGATCCAGTTTGTCTCTCATTAACATTTCCCTTACATGCACCTGATATCTCCCTTTGTTAATTCTACCATTCCAATGTGGTAAAAGGTAAAATATATTATATATTGCATATGCTGTTGTCAATAACATTTTAGCAAATCAACATTTTCTTCTAAACTGTGGATTCAAATTGTGTTTTTGAGAAAATAAAATAATGTGTTAATTTATGTACAGAATAATTTGTGTTAATTTATGTATAAATCTCCATACTGTAAGGAGCTGGGTGTGTGCCAAATCGAGGTTCTTGTAAGAGAGGCTGTCCACGGCCACTTGGTGTCTCTTTACCTGAAATGGATAGTTACAAGATGTCACATGTTTTCCAAATGATAAAATACTGTACTACTTAAGGTTTAGTTTCTTTAAAAAGTGTTAATGAAAACATGTTGCAGTGAAACAATACCCAAAATTTAGTGTCATGGTCTCTATTACAAAAATATGCAATATTTTAAATGTACCATTGTTTAAAATACATGACAATGTGCAATATAAACATTTACCACAAATTGTGGACACTTAAAAACATAGTTTAACTGAGAAATGATAACTTTAGCTCTGTCATATTTAAACATAAACAGAATCTGTTCAGTTTTAGTAAATCAATTGAATACTACAGTGAAGAACAGATAAATTAATTCAAAAACATAAACTGGTAATAAAACAACATGAAAGCTTAATAATATAACCTGACAGTATATCTGCCTTCTATAACAAATTGAATTAGCAGTGAAACACATGGTTAATAATAAAGTCTCTGGTATAGATACAATAATCACAGAGAAACTAGAAGTTATTTAATAAATAATGGGATGAAAGAAAGTTCCTACAAAATGGAAGAAAGGGATCATTATCAAGTTACCTTAAAAAGGCAATATTAAAGATTGCAATAACTGGAGAGGAATTATATGTTTTTATCATATGGCTCCAACATGTTCTATAGAATTATACTGAACAGTATAAAAAGATGCTGCAGATAATAAGATGCGTAAAGAACAAGCATTATTTAGAGAGAGAAGAAGCTGTGTTGACCAAATATTCACTCTAAAGATAATAGAATATACAGAACAACAATCATTAATCTGCAATTTCATTGATTTTAAAAAAAAGATTTTGACAACATACATAGATTGTCCTTGTAGAATATCTTGAAACTACAAAATACCACCACACATTACCAACATTATATATGACGGCTATACTTGTGCAGTACAGAGGAGGGAATGAGTGATTGGTGTCAAATTGAAACAGGAGTCAAACAGGGATGTATAACTATCACCATTGTTATTTGGAATTACCATTGATTACATAAACAGTAAATGTTGCAATGACAATAATAGCATTATATGGTACGACAAGAATTACTTGGGAAATCTAGATTTTGCAGATTATATAGTGCTCATAATTGACAAAATCAACAAGATGTAAAATATCACAGATTCCTTATCAAACATGGCAAAACAAAAACAAAAAAATAGGACTTGAAATCAACAGGGATAAACAAAAGTAATGAAAAACAACAGTACTCCAGAGAACTATATACACATCAATCGCCAGAGTAGACCAATATACATATCTTGATTGAAATATAGATCAAGAAGGTGAAACAAAGAAAGAAATCAGAAACAGGATAGCAAAAGCAGGAGCGAATTTTAAAAACCTGGACAAAATATGGAAATTAAAAATACAAAGTGAATCAAACTCAGAGTATTCAACTCAAACAGATTATCAACACTTACCTATGCATGCGATGAAAGCTGGAAAACAACAAAGGAGATTGAGAGAAAACTAAAAACTTTAAAAAAAATGCCTAAGAATACTCTGTGTGCAATGGAATGAATTCAAGACTAATATAGAGATAAGAGAAATAGCCATCCAACCAATGATCTCATCTACAATTAAGAAGAGAAGATGGACATAGGTCGGACATGTGCTGAGAAGAGACAAGAAAATTCCAAAACAGGCTCTTCTATGGGAAACGCAGGATACAGAAAATGAGGAAAACCCATAGAGACACCGAAATGAACACTTATAAGAGAAGTCAAGTTGGAAGGTCATTCCATTAGATAATATTGAACATCTTGCCCAGAATAGAGATGGGTGGCAAAAAACCCTGTGCGATATCTAACGGCACAAGAAGGATGAAGATATCTGCCTTAAATATATTGGTCATTAGTGTGATTGTTGCAGAATTAAGTACACATTACTTTTACTGTTTAAAGATTGGTAATCAGTCAAATACTTCAGTGGTGCTTTCCACTACTACTAGCTGCATACACTTTTATGTGCAGTAGGTGTCTTGATTATTGCAAACAAACTAAATTCACTTTAAAAATATATCCAACAATTTAGCAATTGCATGATAATTTCGAGTAGGAAGTAGGCAAGAATGTAACAGTAAATGTAACTTGAAAACAAACAAAAATTAATAAAGTCTCCTCATGTTTTGCTTTAATATAATCATCATCATTGTTTCCATTGTCAAAAGTGTATTGCATCGTATCTTTCTCATTTTTTTTTTGGAAACCTGTTTTTGCCTGAACTATTCTGCATCTCCCCTCTTTTGTACATCTACCATCTGAGGTCAACATTGTTCCCAGATATTGAAATTCAATTACCTGTTTTTATATTGTTCCACTTGTCTTTATTTTGCACTGAAGTGATGTCTTTTTCTTTATTGTTACCATTACTTCTGTCTTTTTGCTATTAATTTTAATATAATAGGATATCAATATATGCCTTTGTTTCTATTTCTCTCCATCCAGTATAAAATACAAAGCTTTCCAAATCCCTTGTGCAGAGCTGGTATTATAGTGTTGCAGATTAAGTTCAAATAGTGAATAGGGAAATATAGTGACAAGTATATATTTATATTAAAAAAAAAAAAACTTAATTACATAATTACAACAATAATTACATAATTCTCAAATTTGTAAATTCAGAGGAAAAGATTAAAAGATGATAGGGTATTCTTGAAGGAATTGTATCTTCTCGCTGGTAATTTCTGTTCAGTTTTGGTTCCCACCTGGCATACTGGTCTCACCTGAGCCTGCACATAGCTGTAGCACCTATAGTAGCCATAATATATAATATAGGACAACTAAGTTCACTATGAGAATGGTTGGACAGCTACACGTCCTCAAACTGGGAATGCCACATGAGAGAAAAATTGTGTCATAAAAGGCATCACCAAATTTTGGGACCTGCAACCAAATAAACATTTCTCAAGATCACAAATCTCAGCTGGAAGCGTGAAACTGTGACACAAGCCTGGAACAAATCAACAATAATCCCAAGAACAGATAAAAAAAAAACTCACTACCACAACAAACAAATTTTAGACAATAAAGGTCCAAGATAACTAGGTCACTCGTATAGCAAAGGAAATTTAAAATGCTTTTCAGAAAGGAAAACCCACATTGGTAGCCTTGGTTGATAAGAAGAAAACATTTTACAAGATTGGAAAAATGGGATGAGAGTCAAAATGTTCAGATGTGGCATGGTTCAGACACAAGGATAAACAATAACAAAAGGTGCGATGTCATTTCTCTTTCAGAGATTTTTCCAGCAGACCTCTTCGCTAGACTATTTCTCACAAAAATAAATAAAAGAAAATAGGAAGGTTCACAACTCCCTAAGCCCTATACATACATGACCTGGCTGCTCAGGCTTCACATCATAACTCTTACATAAGATTGCAAAAACTCAAAGACAGCAGAAAACAACATACAAATATTAGGAACAAAAAACCACATGTGACAATCACAAAGATGTTAGCTGCTTCTATATGGGGTAACGATAAGAAGAAGATTAATGTCAGTGGTATTCGCACATTGTAACATTCCAGGTCATGAAGAAGTGGGGCCAGGTTTACTAAAGAAAAAGAAAGCAGAGCTCCATATCCTATGATCAAACCTAAGCAGTTATAATAGCTATTTAAACAAGTGCGTAAAGAGAAACAAGCACAAGCTATTTGTATAGAAAAGATAAAGTAGAAAATGGCAACACACAGACCCTTTCAATGAGTTGTGGGAACGTAAGCATTCTTCATAGTCTGAGATTAAACAGGAATTGCTGAAAAATTAAATGAAAATAGGACTTTAGCTAAGTAGCATTCTTTAACTGATTGCAAAGTGCAGAATGGTAATCTTATTGATTACTATTGCATATATACATGAAGTGTAAGAAAAATATATAAGCAGTCTCATTTCATGTGTTTGTATTAACGTTACCCATCAACCCCTTCAAATGATAACAAGGCAGAGCAGTGACGCTGTTGAAGCCAGAAATGGAACAACACCATTCTGCTGACACACCTCGACTTGCTCTGTGAGACAGGAATAAAATACATGTCAACGAGTAAGGCTTGGTTGGAGGTGAGTGTTGGATGGTTTGGTAAGAGTTGGAGCGCTTGTGGTCGATGGTGTCCAGGTAATGTTCAGTTTTGATTTCTGGGCTGTTGTATGCAGTACTGTTGTAGTTGAGCACTGTATTTCTATCAGGAAGCAGATGAAAGAAATTGTGTCCTCAGTGTCAAATTGTATGCAAATTCACTGGCAAGTTGCCATCTGGTTAGGCCAGTAAGTATGTATTAACTTCAATGGCTTTTGTTTCTGTTGTGACAATGTGCTAGAGTGGATTGTGGCATGGCTTTCACAGTATCTTGTTTCCCAGATTTACAAATGTGGATAGAATGATTGCTTCTGGTCTAAATATTGTTTTTGAGAAGATTATTCTTGTCAAAAGTGATCCAGTTTATCTTGTAGAAGCATTAATGTTGTGGTTGTATCTCATGAAATTGAACGGCTTGCATTTACAATGTCTTTGTAATGTTTGGAACCACAGAATGTACAATGTCAGGCATGTCCAAGTGTTGTGTGACAGACTGGACTAGTTATTTTCCGCTGAACTTTAGCGATGGAAAATTTAATGTTGGTTTAATGTTGCATTGCCCATGTTGAGTAAATGTCCAAAGACAGTGTAGTAGCCTTGCTTCTTGTGTATGCACATCTGCATAAAACAGCATGTTTGTTCTGGGGTAACTTTGTTTCCTTGAATTTCATGTTGGTGCAAGAGTGCAAACTGATTTGACATGGTGTAGATGTCCTGTTGTTAACAGAGAAAGAGAGAGTAAAAATGATGAAAGTTGTGAAAATTGAAAAGATAGTGTGTTGTATTGATAGACTTATACATACCTCCCAGGGCAGGGTTTGTGTAGTCCCAACTGTCACTGTCATTACGGATAACATTTAAGCGAGTTGGCTGAAACATCAAAGTAATTGTTATATAAACATAAAGAAAAGTCTTTTATGCATATTACAACAGATGTATTTAATTCTTCCTCTTCTTCCATGTCTACTCCATTAGTTTGGGATTCTGATAGTCTGCTGCATGCTTCAGCTATGTCAAGCTTGCTTGCGTTCACCACAGAACTAAATTGAATACACCTCTTCATCATCCGCCTTTAAAAGGATGTTATGTGTTTATGCTGTGTTAAGGTTTGCAGTAGAACTGTGATATTTGCACCTTTTGGCCCAACACATCCAAATTCAACACTGCATTTTTGAGGATTACCCTTCCCTCTTTGATCCTTACTCACTTGCCACAGCAGACTGCTTCTAAAGGCACAGAGAAAAGATGGAGAAGGGTCTGAAAGGTTCTGGTTCATCGATCTTGGCACAAGCCATCAGCTGTGGGTTACTGACAGCTTCTAGCTCTGCTGCTGAATGAAGCATGTCATATTGTCCTTCACTAAAAATGGTAGGTGAAGACCACATTCTTCTCAAGCATGCATTATGGAAGGCAGTTTTGTAGAGCATGTGTTCAAGTCAACAGATGAAACATAGCTGGATATTAATAATGGTCAGCTTATTTATCAATGTCACCACCATGTTCTTACTGAGTCTTTAGACAAGAAAATTATTTTCTCAATATAGTTTTACATTCTCGAATTTTCTACAAAATGTTTGCTTTTCATTTGGTTTTAAAATAAATGTTTCTTTGTGGTTTAATGATTTGTTTATTTGTAAAACTTTCAATCACTACGATTCAGTGTTTGAAATACTGAAGATATAAAGCAATGTTGAAGTATATGAAAGTAACATTGGACTCTTTAATAAAATAATTGCTCTAATAATGATACAGAGCAGTAGGTAACACTGCACCATTATTTTAACCCTAGATTATGCGCCTGCTGTAAAAAAAAAAAAAATTTACCGCATCAAAACACAAATTCTACAAAATTGTAAAAGTTGCAGTTGAGAGAAAATAATTTTAGAGCACCTAATGTTACATTCAACCCTTACTAAATGCAGGTAAAAACAACACAGTTCCATTTGGGCGCACTCATTTTCAAACATTATTGTGTTATATGTGACAGTCACATTATTGTGTTATATATATGGATCTACTCTTCATTGTTTCTTTTTGAATCTTATATCAAGATGTTCATGAATGGTTTTTTGTGTTTATGATAACATAAGATTTCTGTATAAATAAAGTAGCATGCAAAATAAATTGGAATGAGAAGAAAATAAAACAAAATAAAGAAAATTAGGATATTTATTTACCAATCCTTGGTAAAAAAAAATCTATTATAATTTGTAAACACATCAAATTCCTTGATTAATATATCCACATCACCACATTTCAGGTGAATTTCATCACAATAAAAACACAAATAACACTTTTATGACCATTTATTAAAAAGGTGGTCATTTTGCTTGTAATTCTAAAAAAGCAAAAATGCACAAATCATCTGTGCCTCTATCCTAATGTACACCACTTATAAGCATGGCAAAATGGAAACATGCTAATCACATGACAAAGGAAAGCTTCTGCACAAATTTGTACCAGCTAATAATTAAATAATAGCAGTCGAAATGGAAAATTTTTGTCATCCATGGTAGCTTCATTCCAGGTAAATCTGGAACATCTCAGTCCTACTGAGCTGGATCCGCAGCCACCTGAGCTGGATCCGCAGCCACTAAGGAGGGGTAGTAATTTTTAACTATGGTATAATAATTAAGGGTTAAACTAGAATATGGGGAAGAAAACTTCTTTGCTTATTAGTATTTCAGAAGATCAGAGCACATGTGAACACGTCCAGTGATGATGATCCTAACATCAACATAATGTACTTTATTATTATAATGTTATTTGGTTATGGAAAGCCCTGGTATCACTGCAAACGAATTAAAATCCATAATTGCTCAACCGCCTGTGCCAGTGGAATCATCCGAATAAATTTCTCCTCTCCTAAATAAAGAAAGGTAACTGTAGTTCCCATCATAGCAGTCTCAGCACACACCAAAAGACAGAAGCCGAAACTGCGCAGAAAGTGAACACAGCCAACTGTTCCATGTCATACAATATCATCATTCATCGTAAACAACTGGAATATCGAAACATGATCAAAACGGATGAGACACACAGCTCACGGTGTGCACAGAGCACTTAACTCAGTAGCTCCTGCAACAAGCCGGACTTTGAATATGAGGAAACTGCAACAAGGAAAACTTTTCATGCATAGCCTTCCTAATTTAATGTTCTATGGTGTAGCATACAATGCAAATAGCTGTATTAATTAATGTGTATTCTCACCTTGGCATATTCAATCTTGAGAGTACAGCATCCAGAATAGATGTCTGCTCCATTTAATGACTGTTTTGCCCGTTTGGCTGACTCCACATTATCGAATCTTAGCACAATTCAGGAAATTCAGTTCAATGACATTCTGTTTATTTCTTTTGTTCAAATTCTTAACACAGACAACCTTGACAACTCATAAACACTCCTTTAAAAAAATCCAGAATTAAAACATCTAATATTATAAAAACAAAACATACACCAATTTTGCTAGTCTATGTAGACTGGAATCATGGCACCTTTATTAAGACATTTATGGGACCTCTTCCAGGAAGATGCCATAATGCAACAAAATATCTACATCATGAACTTTTCTGTACACCCTCAAAATCAGGACCTCGTTAAATGATACCAGTAAATGAGTGTCTGCATTTCCACAAAAATCCATAGTAACTCTTAATAAAAGGATACTCAACCATAGCTTGAATACCATTCTTCTTGAAGATAACAGTCCTTTGTACCTGACCGTAAGGACTTGTAATAGTGTGCATCACATCCTGCAGAAATGAAAAAAGAGAGAAGATAAAGAACACAATTTAACAAATAAAGTGCAGCATAACAATATTATTCAACATTAAACATATTGGATATCATCTACCTAAAAACTTAACAAAACAAGCACTTATCAAAAACTACTATAAAGCAAACAGTAAGATCCAAAAATATGTGAGGATCAAATTAAGAAATAGTCGTGTGTCCAGTGTTTCACGTGAGATAAGAGGTCACCTTGTATGCTGGTCTGCTTTCAAGTGATTATTATTATACTGAATAAATAATGCAAATGAAATGCCACATAAAGACTCACCACTGTGATAGGATATTGAGGATTAAGCACTGTAAAAAGCAGAATATGGTTGGGAGGTCTGGCATCTTCTCCTTCACTGAAATAGGAAACAAAAAAAAATATGATACCATTAAAAACAGTAACAAAAACATTAACTATGATGTAATTTAACATTTTTAACAATTACCAAACAAACAAAAAAAGGGGGGGGCCTTAACCCTTAATTGCCATCCTCAAAATACATTTTGTTAATTCTACAGTTTGCCATTGGCAAACATTCCCCCACAATACCTTCCTAATTATCACCAGCAGTAACCTCTGAGTGTTTGATTTTTTTTTTTTTTTTTTTTTTTTTTTTTTTTTTTTTAAAAACAATGAACTAACTGGATGAACCAACGGACAAAGTACATGCCAGACAGCTAAAGAGTAATGTGGGAACATACTGTATCACGCACAACAAACGAGCTGGACATGTCAATGACGGGTCAATGGACAAAGTACGCATCAGCTGATAGCTAAGCGTAATGTGGGAATGTACCGTGGGCAACGAGCAGGCTGGACACATCAACAGACAAAGTACATGCCAGTTAGCCAAATTGTAATGAGTTCGACGGGCAATAAATATGATGGAAACCAAGAAATAATTACTGCATCCGATAGTAAAAAGTAAAGTACCCCCCGTCACGCCAAGTGGCGTATAGGGAAATATGGTGTTAGTGACCCTATATTTTACAGACCTTCCGCACATGATTTTTGGGGTAATGTGGTCAGTATTACGCCCGTGCTGTTTTACTTTCCCAGAAAAAATCCGGTACCCATTTAAGGCTGGGTGAACCCGGAGC
Source organism: Megaustenia siamemsis (assembly GCA_032433765.1). Classification (NCBI taxonomy): domain Eukaryota; kingdom Metazoa; phylum Mollusca; class Gastropoda; order Stylommatophora; family Ariophantidae; genus Megaustenia; species Megaustenia siamemsis. The sequence goes on from JAVIAB010000124.1 coordinate 17,211,050, forward strand.
CGTCGGTTGGGATCGAACCCTACCCCTTGTCCGTAGTAGTCCAGTTCACTAACCACTGAGCTATCGCGGCTCCTACTAATTTTTAGGGAATTAGTAAAACCCAGGTGTCCTCGCCAGGGTACGAACCCCGGATGTTGCCGTGGTAAGCCAACCGCCTATCGATTGCGCTAACCGGACACCCAACTGCATCCGATAGCTAGGCCAAAATAGCATTTAAGAAAATGAATAACATCTTAAGCAAAAAAAATATGTCAATAGAAGAGAGAAAGAGAGTTCATCTGTGCTATATAGAAGTAGTTAGCTGAGTGGCAGTGTTCCCTAGCGTTTGGCTTTTCTGGCAAGGCGCTGTGCCACTGAGTACGGGTTCGATCCTGCCTTGGTCCATATTTTTTTCTGTTGTTGATTATTTGTCATTTTTTCCGAGTGCTGTAAACATACCTCTTCCTCTGAATTGATTCACTGCTATATAGAACCAATTCTGACCTTGGAAGCAAATCATGGACAGTAAACAAAAAAATGAAAAGAAAATTAGATGCAATTTCTCAGGAGAATGTTGTAAGATCCCTGGACAGCTAAAAAGACCAATGAGGAAATTCTCAAAGAGGCCAACACAAAAAGGGAGCTCCTAAGAAACAGAAAGAAACAAGCAACATTTTTCGGGCATATCACAAAAAGAGGAAAGTTGGAATACTTGGTTACCACTGGTAAAATGCAGGGAAAGAGAGATAGCTGACAATAAAGAGGCGATACTAAATAGGTTGTGTCATGGCATGGAAAACAGTCAACAAAAGAATTGATATGATGCACTGTGGATAGAAGATTGTGAAAGGACGTGATCGCCTACACAAACTGGAATAGCACATGGTGATGATGATGATCTGATACAGGAACTGGCAGTTGAGTTTACCTGCGTACAGGTAAAATTCTAAATCCTAATTGTTTGCGCTAGTCACTTGTGAACATTCATTGGTATTGATTTTGTTTCTGAGATACAGAGGATACATCAAAAAGTTTCGTAAGTTGAAGATAATTATTTCATTTTTAGTGCTTTATGTGTTCTAACAGTGTGGAAAATGAATGCTTATGCCATTTACATCTGCAATAACACTTAGGATGATAAAAAAATTCTACCCAGACGGGATTTCACTTTGGAAATTATAATTTTGCTAATTATGACTTTCACTAATGTGTCAAATTCTCATTAAAGCACACACAAAATAATAATTCCACAACAAACATTAACAATAAAATAGATAAATACTGATAAATGCTTAAAAACAAAAATAATTCATTATCATTCCACTTAAACGTCACTCACCCTGGTCTCTGAATTTTTTGGCTGAGAGAGAAGTTGAAAAATGCTGGTTGCCCAGCACAGTAGATTGAGTTTCCTTGCTGCAAGAAGAGAAAATAAACTGATATACTGTGTGGGGACAATATAACCAATAACAGATGACAACTGATACATACTGTCAAGTGTTTAACTAATATGCAGTCCAGGAAGTGGTAATGAACATTAAAACATTACGTTTTACTACACATAAAATATATTTTACCTCCTCCAATTATCAAGGAATTTTCATTTACAGAATAATTAGTCTTAATCAAAATAACACAGACTCAATAAATAGTGAACAATAAACAGAGATCCTGGGATGTTTTTTAAAGTAAAGCAGAAGACAAGTTTATTTCATTATGACCATGACTCATTCAAACTAGGGTTCTTTTTAATGAAGTCTGCTTCCTGTTTCTCTTCCAAATTAGTGGACTTGGGCCACGTTTTTCTCCTCAAAGTTTGGGGACAGTCTTGAATGTGATTTACGGTAAAATTTTAGGAGCCTATCATGGACAATAGACAACTAAATGAAAAGATTATTAGAGGCAATAGAGATGGGATTTCTCAGAAGTATATTTATTGATAGTTCCCTGGACAGTTAAAAAGACCAATGAGAAAATTCTCAAAGAGGTCAACACAAAAAGAACCAAAAAAACAAAACAAACATTTTTCAGGTAAACCATGAGAAGAGGAGAAGTTTGCAATATTTGGTTACAACTCATAAAATACAGAGAAAGAGAGATTGGTAATAACAAAGAGAGAAGATACTAGTTTGTCTGGTGTTGTGGCATTCTAAGCAGTCAACAATAAAATGTATAGAATGCACTGTGGACAGACTTGCAGAAGGGCATGATCAGTTACACCAACTGGTGTGATCGATTATCTGGTTATGGAGCATAGGGCATAAGTCTTAGTTTTCCATGTCTGACAGTCCGCCGCAAACCATTTTAGTTCTTGGTTGTTTCTGATATCCATAGCTAGTCTCTCTTTGATGATGGTTATACGTAGGGTTTATTTGACACTCTTGTTTTCTTTTACCTTCTGGTCTCCATATAAGGGCCTGGTGAAGTAGCCTTCTAACACCTGTTCTGAGAAAGTGGTCAAAGTATTTCCAGCATCGCTTTCTAACATAATTAGATACATAGCCCTCTTTAGTTTCATGTTCTATTTCTGTAATTGGTTTAAAGTCTGACAAACCGATGTTTACCAATCATTGAAGACATTTGTTCTCGAAAGTGTTTAGTCTTTGGTCTAGAGCTTTTGTTGATTTCCTCTGGTATGGCACATGATTATTACTTCTTTGAGTTCTGGTATTTTATGTTCCCGGAGAGCAGCACTAATTCAAGGGGCTAAGGTAATAATACAGGTGGCCTAGTTTTGCACTTTGCTAACTGTTTTGGATGCTTTGACCCAGGCTGAGACACCATACTCAAGGATTGATCTAATTCTCCACAGTGTGTACAATCATTAAACTGTTGCCATCTGCTACCCAGTAAATTCCTGCTAGTTTCTTCTGCAAGTTCATGTAATTTCTAGCTATTATGTATTTTATGTTTTGCCCGAGTCATTTTGGAGTCTATGGTGATATCCAGGAGACAAATAATAATAAATGAATATTATTATAGAGGGAAACTTCCAAGGCGATAATTCAGCGAATCATAGGAGGGATATGTTTACAGCACTCAGAAAAAATGACAAATAGCAACAGAAAAAAAAACAAAGAATATATGGTCCGAAGCAGGATCGAACCCATGGCACAGCGCCTGAATATGATTCCTCCTATGATTCGGTGAAACGCAGATTTGTTAAGTTTTGGTCTATGGGGAGTAAATGACCATTTATTATTAATTTTCAAGAATGGGTATTATTTGATTGCATAGGCTTTCTTTTCTCAGCAGTAGCCATGATTATGTCCATCTTTCTAGCTTTTTTTCAGGGCATCTTGCATCCTGGAGCTGGCGACTGCCATAAATTTCTCTTTTACTACAGTGCTACGCCATCCACATATATAGCAGAATGTATTCCAGATGGGAAGTCTTCAACAATATAGTTAACAAAGATTAGGAAAAAAGTGGAAGATAGTACTTCTGTTGGGGGAGTTTCAGATAGGACAATATTTTAACTAAAAAATAAACATTTTTGTAAAAAAACACAATGAAAAATTGCTATTTAAAGTAAACAAAATAATATTACGGAGTTATCGTCCTCTTTTTTACCTGGCAATATTCAACACAGTTCTTTGCTCCAGTTATATCCTAGGAGGAAAATAAGATATGGTTACAAAAAATACTTATTCTAAATGACTCAAAATGATAAAGTTTAATATTTTTAAAAATGCATGTCTGATATAGGTATACTGCTTCTACATATTTTACCCTCACCCCATAATCTGTAAAAAGAAGGCAAAAAAAGAGAGACCAGCCAAGAGAAACACTAAAAAGAACACTGAGGTAAGAAGCAGCAACAGCTGGCATCAGCTCTCTTGTCCAAGGTAGAGAACCTGTTGTTAATGTGGACGCAGAAGCGTGTGAGCTGATGTCCATCAAGGTAATGCCACATAATGATATTTGCAGGTAGTTCTGAGTTTTCTTGTAGTTCCGTACAAGAGAGCTGAGAAACTCGTTCAGAACAGGGATATATGGCAAGATACAATGTAGTACCTGCGCAAGTCTGGGACTTAACAGCAAAAATCACATAACATGGAAATCCTAGAACTTGTTCTATGTGACATCCTCAGCTCAAAAGGTCAAGAGGTAGACATAAACTGCACAGATATACAAAAAAAAACAAGACTTAAACTCAAGCAGATCTATATTATATTTATGGCATTTTAACTATAAAAATTATGTTAACAATCAGTATAGTTACTGGCCAATTTCCAGAGACTCCAAATGTCACATAGGATTTGTGTTTTCGCAACCCATCTCTACTCTGGGTGAGATGTTTGATTTATAATATAAGTCTGTGTTGCCAACTTTGCTTCTCTCATCAGTGTTCATTTCAGTATCTCCCTAGGTCTTCCTCTTTTTGTTTCCTATATAAGAGTTTTTTAAAATTCTTTTGTTGTCTCTTCTCAACTCATGCCAGACATTTTATGTATAAACATAAAATTTTACTTGCCTGAAGAAATAATCATGAATGTTTCACTATTTAGCTATGGATATATATATATATATATATATATATATATATATATATATATATATATATATATATATATAATATATATATATATACACACACACACACACACACACACACACACAAGCAAGCAAGCAGATAACATACCTCAAACTCAATCAAAGCTTGGCGCTTTCGAGGCATCATCATAACATCTCTAAAGGTTCATGAAAATATAAACAAATAACTTTATCAAGAAACTTCCTTTTTAAAAAGCATACAAAAACAGTCTGTTATTGTTATAGAAACAGAGATGTTTATTTCTTTCTTATATATAATATAACGATGTTCTTTTGAAGTTGGTGTATCTCCTCCCCAATCTGTTTAATCTCTTTCATGTATGCATCGATAAACACAAAACTGGTGAAGAGGGTGTAGAAATTATCTATTTTTGTTGAGTTGTTTGCACTTTAAAATTTTAAACTGTCAAGTACATAAGTGCTCAACTAGATCATGAATTTTAGTTTGTTTCTGATATAGCTGCACACAAACTTAGCCACCCTCGGATTAGGCAAACTTGAAAAAAACTGACTGGTCAATTATGAATTCTGTATATTATAGGAACAAAAGTGGCCCGTACTTTAACATCATCACCACAGCAACATAACATACATTAAACATATTGAAAATGCAAAGAAACAACATTTGATCTAAGTGAGCAGAGACCAGAATATGGTAATGATTGTAAATTTAGATTTAAATTTGCTGTCATACCTGACAGCACCAAATGCTGCACTGCTTCTACAAGGTCTCCTTCAATTGCATGTTCTGACAAGCCTCTGACATGAACACAAGGTGAAGGTGGGGGTTTAAAACGATCCTCGGGATCCTGAGAAAAGAGGTTAAAAATGAAACAACCCAACTATACAATTTAATAATTATGGTTGCTAAAGTGAAAGTCATAATTTTTAAAATCATTTTAATTTTGTTAAGTTTGCATTTGAAGTTCAGATATATTTTTGTGCTTGCTGCACCGGTAAAATTTAAAGTCATAAACACTCGGCTTTTAAGCGATATTTTTTTCTCTTGAAATTTGAAGGATGAACTTCTTTTTCAGCGATCAGAGTATTGCTATGCATTTAGACCATCTTGGGTCATGATCAAGACTGTGCATTTGAGGTCATCACCGGTTCCTTGTCATGTAAGGTTGTTTCTGTGGGCCATATTTGTGTTCTTAGAGTATAGAGTGCTGCAGTCCTGTAGTGTATGCTCTGGAGTGAGATTTGAACTGAAACAGCAGTCACGGCAATGTCAGCTGCGTTATATAAACAATTATTGTTTTTAAAGCAGGAATGCAGTAAAATCTAATGAAAGCAGTCCTGAATGTAGGATAGAAAAACTGACAATTTTGTCAGGAGATGGGCGCATGTGTCATATTAGGGCCTAATTTGTGTCAGCATGGCTTAGTAATTTCAGCTAAAGAACATACCCTGAACAGGCATGTTCATAGCATTATTTGCTGCGTTTTAAAGGGTTATTTGATGTTGGCCGACAACCGAAGAAATTTCCTTGGTCACACACATAAAGGGGCAAATCGACTAATTTCTTGAAAATTGGTGAGTTTTTCCCTCATTATCTGAGATCGTATAGCACCAAATCACAGTTGAAAAATAAAAATCCAACAACAATGGAAAAAAATCAAACATTTAAGGGTCGACAGAAGAAGTAATGAGAGAGAGAGAGAGGGGAGAGAGAGAGGGAGGGGGGGAATGTAGGAACATGACAAAATGTCAAGTTTTGAAGAATGTGTGTTTTCGTAATTTTTCTTATCCTATCATAATCTAGGGTTAAAACAATAGTGGCCTTCCTCTTTTAATAGTTCAACTTTTTTTTTATTTTCCACTATTTCTCTATTTTGCTTTGACCCGCTACTGATTTATAATATAACTGAGGTCAATAAATTTCCTAAGACATGGTGAATTCATGGGTTATCTTAACTAAACAAGAATGTCACTCTTTTGACTGCCAGTCTGAATGTTTCTCAATGTATAGCTGTATGGCCTGCCACAAAGAATGTAGTCTGTAGGGAAATAAGAAAATTAAACGTCTGTTATCTCAGTCCCATCATTTGTGTTGTCCCCTTCACCCTCCTTCTTCTTTGTGTTCACCCATTAAGAGGGTGTGGATACGTTATGTCTTTTGGTGTGTGCTGTAACTGCTATGATGGGGCATCCAGCTGCTTTCTTTGTTTGGATCCTTCAATGAAATGAGTTTTAATTCAGATGATTCCACTGGCACAGGCAGTTGAGCAAATATGGATTTTTAATTTGTTTGCAGTGATACTGGGGCCTTGGACTAACCATAGCCAGGGCCTTACCTCTACACCACTCACCCCAAGTCTCCTCTGATTTTCAGGCATTATTCCCATCATCTAGCCATTTTAAAATTACTTTCAATTCTTTTAAGACAGTTCTTGGTTCTTTTGTCTGGCTAGATTTTGCATCTAGAACTTGCAACATCCAAAATATTGTTTTACACCTACTCCATGGAATCTGTAATCACCGTCTGTAATTCAAATTCACATCCTCATGGGAATTCGATTTGTTTAATATGTATAGTGGGATTATTTTAAGATCCATAACAGGCATGCAGGAATAACAATCAGAGGTCATAATATAAATAATCTAAGGTATGCTGATAATACAGTCTTAATCGTTAAGAGTGAAAATGAGTTACAAGAAATGTTGGACATTGTAGTTAAAGAAAGCAAAAATAAAGAACTCAGCCATAATAGCAAAAATAAACAGAAGTAATGGTAACAACAAAGAAAAAGACACCACTGCAATGCACAATAAAGACAGGTGGAACAATATTAAAACAGATAAATGAATTTAAATATTTTGGAACATTGTTAACCTCAGACGGAAGATGTACAGAGGTGAGATGCAGAATGGCTCAGGCAAAAGCAGTTTTCCAAAAAATGAGGATGATACTATGCTTTTTTTGACAACAGAAATAAGAAAAAGAGTTCTTAAATGTTATGGTAGAGCCAGTCTTAACATATGGATGTAAATCATAGACAATAGGACAACAGACAAGGAAATCACTGGAGTCTGTAGAAATGTGGTTTTACAGAAGAATGTTAAGAATACCATGAAAAGCTAAGAAGAGTAATGAAGATGTTCTGAAAGAGGCCAAAGCAAAAAGAGGTAATTTCCAATATTAGGAAGAACAATCATAATTTTTGGCCTTGTAATGAGAAGAGCTGGACACATACCCGAAGATCTACTAAATCTATCTTTATAGTCGTACTGAAGAAATCAGGCGCCACTGATTGTGAAGACCTTCACCTTTACAGCAAACAAATTATGAGATCAATAGTAGACAAACAAGGAATTGAAGTAAAAGGTCACAACATAAATAATTTGCGATATGCAGATGACACAGTCTTAAGAGACAGAGAATGAACTACAAGAAATGATAGGCATAATAGTAAAAGAAAGCAACAAAAAAGGTCTCAGTCTGAATAGTAAGAAAACAGAAGTAATGGTCATATCAAAGAAACAATCATCACCATCATGCAACATAAAAATAAAGGACAAATCTGAAACAAGTGCAATGCATAAAATACTTGAGCACAATAATAACATCAGATGGAAGATGCACCACAAAAATAAAGCAGAATAGATCAGGCATCTTATGTAGAATAATCTTATGTAACAAATCTATGTCAATAGAAATGAGAAAGAGAGTTCATCGGTGCTATATAAAACCAATTCTGACCTATGGAAGCGAATCATGGACAGTAGACAAACAAATGAAAAGACAATTACAGGCCACAGAGATTAGATTTCTCAGAAGAATCTTGAAAGTTTCCTGGAAAGCTAAAAAGACCAATGAGGAAATTCTCAAAGAGGCCAACACTAAAGGGGAGATGTTAAAAAACATTGGAAAGAAACAACATTTTTCAGGCACATCATGAGAAGAGGAAAGTTGGAATACTTGGTTACAACTGGCAAAATAAAAGGAAAGAGATCTCACGGATGACAAAGAGAGAAAATACTTGATAGCTTGATGTCATGGCATGGAAAACAGTCAACAGAACTGATATGATGCACTGTAGATAGAGAAGATTGTGGAAGGATATGATCGCCTACGCCACTCGATATGGCACACGATGATGATGATGAATGAGGAGAGAACAGCTGGAATATATTGTAACAACAGGGAAAATTGAGGGATGAAGAGATAGAGGGAAGCCAGCTTAAGAGAATGGCTTGGCAGAAAGTCAACAACAGAAATGATAAATAACTGTCGAGATAGAAAATTGTGGAGAGACATGATCACCTACACCAGCAGGCATGGTACTTGGGAATTTAGTTACTCATCATCATGATTATGTTGAATGTCCTTTACAGAACATTACATTCAACACAGCCCGGCTGAAAGAACCTCTGTCTCAAGCCAGACTAACTTTTTCTGTTGTCATGTTCAAGGTCTCCTGGATGTCTTGACACCTTGATCTGCCCCTAATGCATTGCCCAAGAACCATGCCTTATTGTTCTTTCCAGCCCCACTTTGTCTTTTGACGTGGCCCTAATATTTTAGTTTCCTCTGCAGAATGGTGTTTACAAGCCAGTTCTTTTTCACGTTTAAATCTTGTAATATGTCTTTGTTGCTTTTTGTTCTTTACCCAAGGTATCTTAAAAGATTTTTCTGTAGCATTAATATTTCGAATTAATAGATTTTCTTCCTTGCTGCTTGTGAGATTGTCTATGATTCATAACTGTATGTTGCTATCGGGAAGATACATGTCCTTGGTAATTTTAATTTCACTGCCTTGGTATTGTGCCACATGTTTTTCATGGCATTTAATTTTTGTATTTCTGTAATTGCTAATTTTGCTCAATCTCTTTTTGGCATTTTCCACCTCTCTTATTGTTAATTACTACAGATCCCAGATATTCAGTTTGTTACAATTTCAAGTTCTTCACTGTTGATGATGATTTTGGGTTGGCTTGTTTTGTCAATGGACCTTATCTTATTTTTCCGTATATTTAAAGGTTTTGCTCTCCGCTGTGTTTTTTAACACACTCAATTTCATTGCTGGAGAGATCAAATTAAATATTTTCCTGATGAGGTCTAAGTCTGTGTAAAAACTTTATGAATCTTCAGTTAAAAGTATTATAATAACTTGTACATTTCCTGAAGTAGGGAATACTGTATTACACAAATACAGACTATTCTTATTCTGTCTGTACCTCCATCTAATGGGAACTACAGTCTGCAGAAAAGAAGAACTTATCTACTCAATGCCAATTATTTAAAAATTATATTAGTCATTATTAGTGGTTTGTTTGTTGTTAATTAAAACCATAAGAGGGCCGTAGGGTGACTCAAATGAGTCTCTCAAGTCTCTGGGTCCTTGTTTGGATGACACTAGACTAAGCAATCTCAATTTTAATGTCTTTCCACAACAATGCAATGGTATAGTGTACACACATTCTATCTATCTATTTATTGACCTTTCGAGCCGTAGCCAGCCCACATAGGGCATAGACCCAGATATTCTTTCTCTTATCTAAGTTTTTATTCTAGCAGTTTTTAATCCTTCTAAAGATATTTAATTAACTAAATATATATTTTTAATATTTGAATAATTTCTATTTCTGATTGAGTATTCTCAGTTCTGAATAACTGTCACTTTTACTTATTTAATTAATTAGCAGTTTGTGATTATTATCATATATGACAAGACTTTATGTCTTTTAATTATGTGTGTGGATTATATTAAATTTAATAGCGTGATTCGTGATAATCGTTTACTCATACAAAAATAATACATACTCTTTTTTCTTTTAAATTCAAAATTTTACTAGTAGTAGTAGTATGTATATGTAGTAAGTACTCTATCATCTATCTATACCATACTCATTAATTATTACAACTACACAGTCAGTACACTCACTGCTGTAGCCCTAGTAGTTAGCTGTTAACTGTGTGTAATAAGAAAAAAAAATTAAAATGAAAAGAAATGTTGAATGTTAAAATGTTGCACACTTGCACACATTCACATACATACATATCATAAAATCATATGAATAATAATAATAAATTAAATAATCAATACTAAAAGAGATATCCGTAATCATCAGCATCTCACTTGGATAAGCTCAACTATTTTATATCTGCTCGCCTCTTTAACAAAAAAAGAGAATGGGACATGCACAAAGAAACAATGAATCATGCACGACCATGATTATTATGATAGAGACGCCAACGCCGCCACGCCAATCGACCGTCCTCCACCTTCGTCCAACCCTGAACCAAACGGCCAACTTTCTAACTACTGCTGCTGCGGACAGTACCGCCACATTGAAACGGTCGGCAACTGCATACCACTCATGCAAAACGTTATTTCATGTCATAAAGATGAACATAAATATATTTAAAAAGTAAATTAACTAACCCTTGTTCCATCGTCTGTACGCTGCCTCTTATTTGAATGCTCATAATTGTTCGCCATCTTGTCTTCTAAAACAGCTCATGGAATTTGAAAGCCAGGTCTCGCTTGCATTTATTTTCCAAAATAATTTGATTTTGCAATTAAATATTACGGATTGAAACGATATTTTCTTGAGGCTTACACTGATAAACTCCTTAACATTTAATTACAAGTTTTGAAAATTACACTATGTGTATTTTGATTATAGTTCTATTATTACACTCTAAATGGTAGCTAGAAAATTAAAACTTTAAGACCTAATCAAAGCCAAACTGTCAACTCAAGACAACCTAATTTAGTTCATCATCATCATCATCGAGTGCCTTCTCCGCAACGAAGGTTGGCTACCATGGAGCGTCATTCTGCTCTGTCTCTTGCTTTGATGGTGCAGGTTGTCATAGGCTTTGTCCATCTTTTGATGTTACTCGTCCATGTTAGTCTTGGTCTGTCTCTGCCTCTTTTTAATATAGTTAGCCCAGTGTTTTTCAACCTTTGCTCACCCGTTCTATCCTACCACTGTATCCTTTCGTGCCCCCCCCCTTTTCCACCCCTACCCCTGATATATATATATATATATATATATATATATATATATATATATATATATATATGGTCATTTTCGTCTTTTCAGACGATCTAGTAGAGGCTATTATGTTGTTGTTTTTTTAACAAAATTATTTTTTTTTGTTTTTGAGGTTTTGATTTTGTCCAACAGCTTCTCTCGTGGCTAATTCTACCAATGTTTGACAAACAACGGTCACATAATGAACAAGTTAGGCCCACTGATCCACAGGGTTTTCTATCCTTTTTCATGAGTATTTTCTCTTCTAAGTTTTACCTTAGCACAGTCTCAAATGATGTTACACCATTCCTTATACATGCTCTCCATGATGAGCGATCACTTGCCAGATGATCCCAGTTATTTTCACAGATGGAGAAGTCATTCAGAGATGATTTACAGATATCTCTATATCGTAGTTTAGGTCTGCCGATTTGTCTTTTTCCGTGTATTAGTTCACCATATAGTATTTGCCTGGGGATGCGCTTTTCTCCATTCGCTGGACGTGCCCCAGCCATCTTAGTCATCGACATCTGAGCATCGACATGACTGTTGGGGTCTTACTGTTGCAGGACAGTTAAGTTGGTTATTTTGTATCAAGTACCTGGCCTGCTGGCGTAGGCGATCATGTCTCTCCACAACTTTCGATCACGACAGTTATTTATAATGTGTGTTGTTGACCTTCTGCCAAGCCATTCTCTTAAGCTGTCTAGAATCTTTTCTCTTTGTTTCCCTCTATCTCTTCGTCCCTCAAATTTCCTAGTTGTTACAATTTAGTCCAGCTGTTCTCTTCTCATTACATGGCCAAAAAATAATAATTGTTTCTTCCTAATATTGGAAATTAGCTCTATTTTTGCTTTGGTCTCTTTCAGAACATTTTCATTACTCTTCTTAGCTGTCCATGGTATTCTCAACATTCTTCTGTAAAACCACATTTCTACAGACTCCAGTGATTTTCTTGTCTGTTGTCCTATTGTCCATGATTCACATCCATATGTTAAGACTGGTTCTACAAAACATTTGCAAACTCTTTTTCTTGTTTCTATTGTCAAAAATGTATTACACCGCATGTTCCTCATTTTTTGGTGTTTTAGAAGCTGTTTTTGCCTGAGCTATTTTGCATCTCACCTCTTTTGTACATCTATCATCTGATGTCAACATTGTTCTCAGATATCATTTTCCTGATTTAATATTGCTCCACTTATCCCACATAGAAATACTATGCTTAAATATGACGGTTGTAGTAACGATAAACTCAGCTGGCAAAATCAAGAATTCCACTATTGTGCGTAGTTTTCATTTTTTTGTGGCTATCAACTTGGATATTTCGTAGAAACGATTAAACATTTGCCCATTTAAAATTTTCTATTTCAGCGCAAAAGTCGGCGTGGAAAGAACAAAAAAGGGCAAACACGCTCAGGGGTCATTTAGAATAGGACATAAAAACGACAGAAGGGAAAAACTTATATGGTTACTACTGCTGCTTATGGTTATGAAAGACCCCGGTATCTACAAAAGAATAAAAATCCATAATTGCTCAACCGCCCGAATCAGTGGAATTATCCGAATTAATATCTCATCTCCAAAACAAAGAAAGGTAGCTGCTGTCACCATCATAACAGTCTCAGTACACTAGGGTGACCATTTTTTGCCCATGGTTTCCGGGGACATTTGTCATATTTTTTACATTTCAGAGGATTTTTTTGCTTATTTCTGACTGTCCCACAAAATCGGAGACGAACGATATATATATATATATATATATATATATATATATATATGGTTATGGTTATGGTTATGGAAGGCCTCGGCGTCACAGCAAACGAATTAAAATCCATAATTGCTCAACCGCCCGTGCCAGTGGAATCATCCGAATTACCAACTCATCTCCCAAACAAAGAAAGGTAACTGTAGTTCCCATCGTAGCAGTCTCAGCACACGCCAAAAGACATAAGGCGAAACCGCGCAGAAAGTGAACACAGCCAACTGTTCCCTGTCATACGATATCATCATTCATCGTAAACAAGCGGGATATCGAAGCAGGATCAAAACGGATGAGACACACAGCTCACGGTGTGCACAGAGCACTTAACTCAGTAGCTCCTGCAACAAGCCGGACTTGGAATATGAGGAAACTGCAAGAAGGAACACTTTTGCAGACATAGCCTTCAATGGTTCCTGCCGCCTATCCACCATATACCATGGGAGTTCACGTCCTCCCGAAAATGATGATCGTCGTAGCACTTGATGATGTTAGGCCGTCCTTGATGACTCCAATTCCAAACATATAGACACACAGTGGTGGTAATTTGTCATTTCCAATCCAACAGAAGCCACATGACCTGTAGTTAGTAAAACCACAGAGAGAATATGATTTTGTGACCTTCACTGATTCACTCTTAGATGTGAATGTGTAGTTTACACAAGAGGAGAAGTTGTCAACTACAGTGATTCCAGTTAAGGCAATTCTGGGATAGCAAGGCAAGTCTCCTTTATAGCAGCAGAACTTGATGTTCTCCGCTCCCTTCTTGTAGCTGCTGCCACACGATTCTGATGTCTCATTAACTTGGGCATCATTCAAGAACAATGTCAGATTAACATTCCATAGATATGGCTCTGCTGATGAAGTGCTTGGTGCAACAGTTGTATCAATCATACTGGAGGCTCCTGGTCTGTGGTCATTAATATCACAGACGGCAGCACATGGTGCTGTTATATTCAGTATTTATTTCTGGGGTGTAAATATGTGGCACACACATGGAGAGTGCTTTGTGGTCACAGTAATCCCATCAAAGGCAATTCTAGGGTAGCATGGCATAGCTGTTTCAGAACAGCACAATCCTGTGATGTTTTCTGTGTTCGCTATAAAGCTGCTGCTGCTACACAATCCTGACCAATTATAGGTGTGAACATTATTCACTTGCAATGACAAAACTGCTTTGTTTACATCATAAACCTCTGTAAGCGAATCATTTATGGGACTAATAGTACAATTTATTCTTCCATCGGGGATATCTGCATTGAGTCCCCAGAAAAAGGTCTTTGGTTAAAAAGCACATATGCGTTTGAGTTAAACACACAATGAGCCCACTTCATAAATTCAAAATGATTCTTGCCAATGCCATCGGTTTGCACAAGTTAGGGCCTTAGCTACCAACGTCAAAAATGTCTGAAACGAAGCCATCCAATTAACGGCTTTATCTACAGCGAAGGTTAACGAACTGTGAACAAACATTTATGTTCAAACCCTTGAAAACATTTTCAAAAATCTGCCAACTCGCAGCAATAACATTTATCGTGTTGTTCAATGTAAACATTGCTTGGTCCATAGCTCGAATATAAATCTCTCTCTCTCTCTCTGCGTTCAGGACTCAATCAGAGTAAGGATTCCAGACTCTCATGTGAAGTCAGCTGTCAGGCTAAGTGTGTTGATCGCCCCCACAGACAGAACATCACAATTAGAGTCTGTCAGATCCACTCTGACTGAACACCCGTTAATACGTTGCACTGTGTTCTGCGCCAGTGGCCCAGTGCATCCGATTTCAGCCAGCATTTCATTCGGGTTTGCTTTCCCTAGCCTTTGATTGTCCCCAATCTTCCTGCAAGGCAGCAGATGATCTTTTCTGTAGGGGGATTCTGCCCTTAGATGGTAGGCCCTCCCAGGTTTACGAGCACCATCTGCCCGAGTCACTAGAGGTGACTAATACAGACACGGACACACAAAGATGTGAGATGTGACTAACACAGACATACACACACAAAGATGTGAGATGTGACTAACACAGACACGCACACACAAAGATATGAGGTGTGACTAATGCAGACATGCACACAGCGATACGAGGCATGACTAACACTGACACACATCAAGATATATGACACATGACTAACATAAACATGCACATAAAGATATGAGATATAACTGGCATTGACATGCACACACAAAGATATGACACATGCCTAACATAGACATGCACACAAAGATAAGAGATATGACTAACATAGATATGCACACACAAAGATATGAGATGGGACTAACATAGCCATGCACACACAAGGATAATAGATGTGACAAACACAGACATGCACACACAAAGATATGAGACATGACTAACATAAACATGCACACAAAGATATGAGATATCACTAACCCAGACATGCACACACAAAGATATGACATATGACTAACACTGGTACACACTAAGATATGAGATATGACTACACAGACACACATAAAGATATGAGACATGATTAACACGGACACACCGAGATATGAGACATGACTAACATGACACACACCAAGATATGAGCCATGGCCAGCACACACAAGCTAAGATATGAGCCATGGCTAGGACAGAAACACAGCAAGATATGAGCCATGGCTTCACTAAAAAACACCAAAAAATGAACCATGTCTAGCACAGAAACACATTAAAGTGTCCATATGCTTGGGCTTGTTGTAGTCGGCAGATTCTTCTGAACGTGGGAATCACAGGTTTCGTTAAACAGTTGTCCGGAGATTTGAGAGTGCAGTCTGACGCATAGAACGTTCTCTTGCATGTACAGATTCCCGATTGACTGTTGACAGGTGTCGTTGAAACAGTTGTCCGGACATTTGAGAGTACATATGATGTCACAGCCATCAGAACACATCTGTTCGCACTGTAGCCCAAAATTACCATCTGGACAAGTGTCATTACAGGTATAGCCAAGATGTTTACATTGTAGGCATTTTCCAGATTTTTCCTCAAATAAAGGACAGACACTGAGACAAGACCCGGAACAGTCGTGTCCATAGATCTCATGTGAACAGTAGCCGTGACAAGTACCGATGATGACATTGCAGCCTTTACTACACCCACTACACACTGCACAAAACGACAAGAATGCTCGTCGAGACAATAGGTGTCTGTAAATGTTTGCACCTCACATACCGTCAGTGCACTGTCGGTCTGCGAAATGGTCGGTGAGAACTCAATCTTAATGTGTGTCATTGACGTTTGTGTTTTGACTACAATAGTGTTGACAGATAAATTAGGGTAGGATATATCATTATACTGGAACACTACTCCGCCACTGTCAGAGAAAGCCTTTAGAGTGGCATTCTTTATCCGAATCATAGTGCTAGGTCGATGATAGATTCGAATGATGTGAGTCTTCTGGGGCGTTGCAAAGTTCAGATACCAGTAAACAGAATTGATTCCACTTCTACATTGTGTGTGTGTGCAGTCATTGTCATAGAGATTGGTCTTTCTTTTGCTATTAACTGCGGCCTCTGGTCCACATCCGTCTCCTGTATAACAAGCATCAAATGTTTTGTGCATTAAATCGGTCTGGTTTGTGTTCTGTTTGAGAGCCAGTTTCCGACCCCCGCCAATGTAGTTGGAGCAGATATTTGCAACTATCGCCCTTTCAATCCGTAATTTGTTGATCAGACCAGCCCCAGGGCAGAAGGCATCAATCTCGTGCGGACTAACTACAAACCTTGATACATTGTTACATGAGGCAGAACCATTCAGTTTTACCGTGAAGCTGTCCGGATATTTTAAGTCATTCGCATAAATCCTAAACCAGGAGCACGGCAAAGATTGATTGAGAGTTGCCTCAACTGATGTAGAATCTGTATCCGGATTACATGAGGTGTCGTTGCCATCAAACAGGAAAGTACGTTCAGATTTTTGGGCATATTTGCAAATAAAATCCAAGTACTGACACTGGGGTCCAAAAATTGTGTGCTGACAACTGTCATTGTTTGGGCATGTCCCTGTAGTTTTGTCACAAACTAAGCCATTATAGCAGTGACATTGTAACGTACAATTTGTCCCAAACCAACCGGCTGCACAAGTAAGGTCATTAGCGTTCATTGTTGCTAACGAAGCCAGCGAATAAAGACTTGAACTGCAGCGATGGTTAACGAACTGTGTACACACATTTATTATCAAACCCGTGTTTACTTTGCAAAAAAATCCGCCATCTCACTGTGGTAACAGATAGCGTGAAATTCTCTAATAGAATGAGATAAACCGTTGGAGACAAGGAAAGTCAACATTGTTTACATGGCTTGGACGCAAGAAGCGTCCATTTTGGTCGAATATAAATAAGCTGCCATTTTGGTGCGTCCCATGACGTCATCCCCATATATATATATGGACTCAGGACGTTACTGACACACACATATATATATATATATATATATATATATATATATATATATATATATATATATATATATATATATATATATATATATGTGTGTGTGTGTGTATACATATATATATATATATATATATATATATATATATATATATATATATATATATATATATAATAATGTGTGGGTGGGTGTGTGACTGTGTGTGCTCAAGATTTGTAGATGCAAAAAAAAAGATAACTTTAAATTTCATAATAACTGTTCATTTGCTGTTTGATTTTATTTTTGTTAATATTCACGGTACTTATTTATGCGATACGCGCACTTAATGACATTACAATAGCTATATAGTTGTGTTTCTCAATTAAAAAAAAATATTTAAATTTAAAAAAATTTAAACAACATATAGATATCAATTGCAGTATTAAAGTAATGTTTACAGTACCTTATTTATACTGAAGAGGTTGTTGCCTTGGCGTGGTACTTGTTTTTTGAGTGTATCTTTCTTAAGATCTCATGATTTGAAGCAAGTTTTTCACTGAAGCTTTCACACGATAAATTAATGTTAGTTTTTACTGTTGGCGACTTTGGCGAGATACTTTGGCGGGAGATGTCCGGAAAGGCAGGGGTGGGGGGAGAGAGAGTGTCTGCTTTTTAAAAATATTAAACCCATCCCAATAGAAGTGAGTGGTGGGAATAGAAGTGACGTAGCACCGCGCTTCAAGAGTTCAAAGAGCTATCTCCGACACAACGCGTCCAAGTCTTCTCTTTTATCTTCTTGCTAATGCCACTCAGTCTGGGATAAAGAAACACAACTCAGTAACGTCCTGAGTCCTAGTGATTACTTTAAAAGAGGGCCGATTCCGTGTATGAACATTTATTTATTCACTGAAATCGGGGACAAATTTCTTTAGGGGACAACTTCTACATGCCGGGGACTGTCCCCGGAAATTGGGGACGAATGGTCACCCTACAGTACACGCCAAAAGACATAAGGCGAAACCCCACAGAAAGTGAACACAGACATCTTTTCCCCGTCACACGATATTTCTCATTCATCGTAAGCAATCGGAACATCGAAACATGATCAAAACGGATGAAACTCACAGCTCACGGTGTGCACAGAGCACTTAACTCAGTAGCTCCGACAACAAGCCAAACTTGGAATATGGGTAAACTGCAACAAGGAACACTTTTCAGACACAGTCTTTAACGGTTCTTACCGCTTATCCGCCATTTTGATGGAAGTCTCTGAAGATGTTATTATGAGAACAACCGTGCTATTGCCAACACTTTTTATTAAACAACACTCAAGAAGATTATAGTCTTAGAACTCTCCAGACATAAGAAACCAAATAAACTTCATCCTGGTAGAGCAATGATGGAGATCTGGAATGACATCATCCAAAACACTAGCAGGTGCAGACTGCGAGTCCGACTATGAACTACTAATGACAGATTTCAAAATCTCTCTCTCTCTCTCTCTCTCTCTCTCTCTCTCTCTCTCTCTCTCTCTGCGATCTAGACTCAATCAGAGTATGATTCCAGACTCTCACATGAAGACAGCTGTCTGTTTAAGTGAATTGATCGACCCCACAGACAGAACATCATAATTAGAGTCTGTTAGATCCACTCTGATTGAATACCTGTTAAAACGTTGCACTGTGTTCTGCGCCAGTGGCCCAGTGCATCCGATTTCAGCCAGCATTTTATTCATGTTTGCTTTCCTTAGCCTTTGATTGTCCCCAATCTTCCTGCAAGGCAGCAGATTGTCTTTTCTGTAGGGAGATTCTACCCTTAGATGGTCGGCCCTCCCAGGTTTACGAGCACCATCTTCCCGAGTCATTAGAGGTGACTAACACAGACATGCACACACAAAGATGTGAGATGTGACTAACACTGACATGCACACACACAAAGATATGAGACATGATTAACACGGACACACACCAAGATATGAGATGACTAACATGACACACACCAAGATATGAGCCATGGCTAGCACAGAAACACATTAAGATATGAGTCATGGCTAGCACAGAAACACATTAAGATATGATCCATGGCTTCACGGAAAGACACCAAGATATGAACCATGACTAGCACTGAAACACATTAAAATATGAGCCATGGCTAGCACGGAAATACACCAAGATATGAACCATGGCCAGCACAGACACACACCAAGATATGAGCCATGGCTAGCATGGATATACACCAAGATATGAACCATGGGTAATGGCCAGCACAGACAAACACTAAGATATGAATCATGGCCAGCCCAGACACACACCAAGATATGAGCCATGGCCAGCACAGACTCCCACTAAGCTATGAGCTACGACTAGCATTTCAAAATAAGGCTCTAAAAGGTGATAAGAGGAGCACAACCTATACGATTTTACACGAATACTCTACTATATACTCTAGAACGTTTAATTTATCTTAATTTAGTTGTCCGTTTATGTTGTACTTATTATCTGAAGAAGGTCACGTTTAGGCCGAAACGTCTTGATTTGCCGAGCATTAGAGTGCAACATAGATCTGTCCAGGTTCGACCTTATTTGAACGTGGTAATAAACATTAATCATCTTTTTGCATTCATAAATGGGTGCGACCAAGGGCAGGCGCTTCAGGCGTGGAAAATCCATAAGTCCATAAGGAGAGTATGTAATCTGAATGACATTAGGACTGACAAGGATTGGATAGAAGTAACCGGGGAGAAAAAGAGGTTAACCAAAGTAATCATTCAGCTCGGCAGAGAGTGTTACAATTGGGCCTATGGAGCTACTGAGGTCATTATAAGGGAATCCATTAAAAAGTGTCCTCACCTCAGGACCCGATCATCTACACGGATGGATCTGTATCCCGTCAGACAGCGCAGTGGTTGGGATTTTGTAGCATATCAACACGGCAGAGAAGTGGCTATGGAATAGTAGCATTACTATGTGCATCATGAGAATGGAGACAGAAACAGCAACGACGGCGATAACTTGGTTGGTTTCACAGAACGTGGGTCACGCAGTCTTGGTGACTGACTCGCAAAGTATGCTACAGAAGATTGACAGACACTGTCTGCAGCAGGAGTTGATGCAGCTCTTGGATGTCTCTAAAGTGAACGCGTCAACATGGGCTACGCTGGTGTACATGGCAATGAAATAGCCGATAAGCTCGCCGGCAGCTCTAACACTGAGTGTGGCCTTACTCTCGACAAAGAGGACATCGCCAAGTTTGGCATCTTTAATCAACACCTTACGGGAACAGTCAATCTGCTTAGGCTTCGAGAAATGCTGGGAAGTCGGTGGAGCGGATATGGAGATGCCCCGACTGCACTGAAACTGATTCCATGAATAGAAAAGTTATGATTTTGTTTTGTTCCTTTTTCGTAAAGCTGTCACTATACCTTGTAGTAGTGTACGTTACACCCCACCACTTGCTCCTTGCAACCAGCTTTACCGCAGCACTGCAATTATTTCCCTGTTCCCTGTTCTACCATATCATCAGAATATGTGACATTGAAATAAAACACATATTTTATATATTGATGACAATACAAGAACATATGTCACCAGACGAGCTACCTCACATGCATTAGATATTCTCATCTCGTCAGCATTAAAAATTATACCCAAAAAAGCGAATAAGAAACAGAATTGCATCTAAGAAAAAAACACTTATCCTCATTGAAGAAAGATGAAAATTGAATCAAGTAGGAGCGAATCGAAATAACGACGAATACGTGAAATACAGAAAAGTTAGAACAGAGATCAAGAGAAGGAAAAGCAGTATTTTATGAACATCTGCAGCAGAATTGGAAAGCGCTATTATCAAGGGAGAGATGGATAAATAATAGAAGGCTGCTGTCTGTTTCAGTGATTCAGTTGCCACGTAGAGTTTCTCTTCCATATAGACAGGCAAGGGCTACATTAACCTCCTCAGGTCTGTGTACTGGGGACAATCCTGTAGAACATGTTTTGTTGTCATGTCATCCAGGGTCAAGTGACATTGGCTGGTAGTTCCTATTTTGAGTTTATTGAACATGTGGTTTCTCATTTCGATGTGGCCAGTGCGTAGACGAAGTATGATCCCTCTTTGATAGTTGGAGGTTGAATAGTTCAAGTAATTAATGACCGCAGTAACAATACAATAACCGAACATAAAGATATACTGCAAACACGGAGCGATTGCTGCACAACAATGTATAAAGATACTTAACAAAACTCATATATATAAAAGAAAGTTCAGAAAAATAATCCCAGCTTACGCTAAATGAAGTCTTTTCTGCAGTAAAGCATCTGAAGAGAAGGATGTCGCCAGGTAGAAAAAAAGATATTGCAGCTGAGTTCAGTCATGCTGGAGGGACTGCCAGCGTTCGTGTTTACCATGCATTGTTTTTGAAGATCTGGACAAATGCAGGCTGGCCAAAAGCCAGAACAGATCGGTGTACATCCCCATTCTGAAGTTATGTTCCAACTGCATAACTAATGCGTCAAATAAACCATGCCAGCAGAATACTCCTGCGGATCATCATGAAGAGGATAGAACAGAAGTTAGAGCAGCAACTTCGTGTAGTTCAAGCAGTTTTCAGACATTGTAGCGGTAGGCAGGACCATCTCTTTAACACGTGAAACATCCTTTTGAGAAGTGAAGAGAATACAATATAGAACTGAACACATGCTTCATAGATTAAAGTAAGGCCTTTGGCTGCGTACAACATCAGAAATTGTGGAGCATCCTGAAAGATATGGGCTTTCCAACACGTCTTATACAACTTATCGAACCATCATATCATGAATAGCAACCAGATATCAGAATAGCGGGCAAAACATCAAAATGGTTTACAAAAAAGTGGTGAAGAAGGGATACATCCTCTCTCCAAACCTGTTCCATATCTATGCTGTTGAGAACGTCATGAGAAATGGCAGAAATGATGACAGGTCTGTGAAGTTCGACCCTTTAACAATAAATGGCAACATAATTCCAGAAACCAGCAACGCTGATGACACAGTCCTGCTCTTAAACAGTGCAAAAGGAATAAAGAGACAAATGGGTGTGTCAAAAAACACAGTGAAGAGAAAACTCTCTATCTAAATATACAGAAAATCAAGATAATGTCTAAAATAAACATAAAATCTAGCAGCTAGATTAGTAAAGGGATGATATAGACAACAACGCTTTGATAGACATGGTTCCAGGATGACGCATCAGGGGCCGATTAACAAGAACGCGATTTCAAGACTTCAAAAAGACCTTAAAAATGACAACAGAAGAAATGGAAGATCTGGCTAAAGACAGGTTCTATTAGACGGGCTGTGGTGTGTGCAGCGTACTGCAAATGACATGCGACAATATGTTGATGATATGTATATTGTACCTGATTTAGCACTTTCTAATACAGAATTACAATTTTCTCGAGAAATTTCGGTGAAATGTAAACACTAGTCTCTTTAACTGGATTTGGATGTATCTCTCTCTCTCTCTCTCTCTCTGCGATCAGGACTCAGTCAGAGTAGGATTCCAGACTCCCACATGAAGTCAGCTGTCGCCCCCACAGACAGAACGTCACATTTAGAGTCAGCCAGATCCACTCTGACTGAACACCCGTTAATACGTTGCACTGTGTTCTGCGCCAGTGGCCCAGTGCATCCGATTTCAGCCAGCATTTTTTCAGGTTTGCTTTCCTTAGCCTTTGATTGTCCCCAATCTTCCTGCAAGGCAGCAGATTATCTTTTCTGTAGGGGGATTCTGCCCTTAGATGGTCTACCCTCCCAGGTTTACGAGCACCATCTGCCCGAGTCACTAGAGGTGACTAACACAGACATGCACACACAGAGATATGAGATGTGAATAACACAGACACGTGCACAGCGATACGAGCCATGACTAACACTGACACACATCAAGATATATGACACATGACTAACATAGACATGCATATAAAGCTATGAGATATGACTGACTTAGACATGCACACACAAAGATATGACGCATACCTAACATAGACATACACACAAAAATATAAGATATGACTAACATAGGCATGCACACACAAAGATATGAGATGTGACTTACATAGTCATGCACACACAAGAATATGAGATGTGACAGACACAGACATGTACGCACAAAGATATGAGATATGACTAACATAAACATGCAAACAAAGATATGAGATATCCCTAACCCAGACATGCACACACAAAGATATGACACATGACTAACACAGATACACACTAAGTTATGATATATTACTAAACTCAGACGCACATAAAGATAAGAGACATGATTAACACGGACACACCAAGATATGAGATATGACTAAGATGACACACATCTAGATATGAGCCATGGCTAGCACACACACACACACACACACACACACACACACACACACACACACACACACACACACACACACACACACACACACACACACACACACACACACACACACACACACACACAACATACACTCAAGCTAAGATTTGAGCCATGGCTAGCACAGAAACACCCCAAGATATGAGCCATGACTAGCACAGAAAAACATTAAGATATGAGTCATGTCTTCACGGAAAAACACCAAGAAATGAGCCAAGTCTAGCACATAAACACATTGAGGTATCCATATGCTTGGGTTAGTCTGCAGACTCTTCTTAACGTGTGAATCATTGACATACGAGACGCAGGCTTCGATTAACTGTCCGCAGGTTTCGTTCAAACAGTTGTCCGGAGATTTGAGAATGCAGTCTGACACGTAGAACTTTCCCTTGCATGCACTGTTCCCGGCTGACTGTTCACATGTGTCGTTGAAACAGTTGTCTGGACATTTGAGAGTGCTGTCTGACCCGTAGTACGTTTCCTTGCACGTGCAGTATGCACTTTCCGGGTCACATATGATGTCACAGCCATCAGAACACGTCTGTTCGCACTGTAGCCCAAAATTACCATCGGGACAAGTGTCATTACAGGTATAGCCAAGATGTTTACATTGTAGTCATTTTCCAGATTTTTCCCACATAAAGGACAGACACTGAGACAAGACCTGGAGCAATCGTGTCCATAGACCCCATGTGAGCATTTGCCGTGACACGTACCAATGATGAAGTCGCAGCTTTTGCTACACCCACTATACACTGCACAAAACGACCAAGAATACCCGTCCAGACAATAGGTGTCTGCAAATGTTTGCGCCTCACACACTGTCGGTTCACTGCCGGCCTGCGAAATGATCGGTGAGAACTCAGTCTTAATGTGTGCCGTTGGCGTTTGTGTGGTGACTACAATAGTGTTCATAGAAACATTTGGACATGATATATCATTAGACTGGAACACTACACCGCCACTGTCAGAGGAAGCCTTTAGAGTGGCATTCTTTACCCGAATCATAGTGCTAGCTTGATAATAGAATCGAATGGTGTGAATCTACTGGGGCGTGGCAAAGTTCAGATACCAGTAAACAGGACTGTTTCCACTTCTCAGTTTTGTGTGTGTGCAGTCATTGTCATAGAGATTGGTCCTTCTTTTGTCATTTACTGTGGCCTCTGGTCCACATTCGTCTCCTGTATAACAAGAATTAAACGTATCGGCCTGGTTTGTGTTCTGTTTGAGAGCCACATTCCGACCCCCGCCTATGTGGATGGAGCAGATATTTGCAACTATCGCCCCTGCAATCATAACTTGTTGATCAGACCAGCCCCAGAGCAAAAGACATCAATCTCGTGCTGACTAACTACAAACCTAGAATCATTGCTACATGAGGCAGAACCATTTAGTAATGTCGTGAAACTGTCCGGAACTATTAAGTCATTTGCATAAATCCTAAACCATGAGAACAGCAAAGATTGATTGAGAGTTGCCTCAACTGATGTAGAATTTGCGTCCGAGTTACAAGTGGTGTCGTTGTAATTAAACAGGAAAGTAGGTTCAGAATTTTAAGGCGTATTTGTACACGAGAACCAAGTACTGACACTGGGGTCCAAAATATTCGTGCTGATAAATGTCATTGTTTGGGCATATCCCTGTAGTTTTGTCATAAACTCTCTCTCCTCTCTCTCTCTCTCTCTCTCTCTTTCTCTCTCTGCGATCAAGACTCGATCAGAGTAGGATTCCAGTCTCTCTCATGAAGTCAGCTGTCTGTTTAAGCGAATCGATCGCCCCATATAATTTCTCCTCCAGGGAGGCGGGCGTGGACCACATTGCTCTTCTTAGGTCCGTGTACTGGGGGCAATCCTGTAGAACATGATTTGTAGTCATATTGTCCAGTGTACAGTGGCATAGACTGGTAGTTCCTATTTTGAATTTGGTGAACATGTGATTTCTCATTCTATTGTGGCCTGTGCGTAGGCGAAGTATGATGACTTGATCCCTCCTTGATAGTTGGTGGTATCCGTCACTCTCGTTATGCTTTGGGTGTTCTCGTTTCCATTTTTCATGGAACTGACCCTTGAGGATGGATTTGGCTTCATCATAACTGAGCGGATTGTTCTCTTGTGGTAATCTCCCTCCCTCTTTAGCTAATTTGTCTGCTCGTTCGTTCCCGTGTATATTACAGTGTGATGGTATCCACTGAATGACTACTCTCTGGAAGTTATTGCATAGTTGGTCCAGGGTTGTTCTCAAGTCATCTAGTTCATTGTTCTTGTGGTTTATTAGAGCTGATAGTACTGACAGTGCATCAGTCAGAATCACCAATTTATTGTGCATGTTATTTTTGTGTTGAGTAGCCAGTGTTGCAGCTTCTCTGATGGCCTCAGCCTCTGCTTTAAAGTTGTTAGAGAATTTTCCAGTAGCTATTGACTTGGTGATCTCGTCCTATTTGGTCAGCGTCAAGAACACACCTCCCCCTCCATTTCTGGTGGCATTTGAAGCAGAGCCATCTGTATATATGTGGGACCAAGAGTCCTGTGGGTAAGTATCGTGTATATGTTTTTCTGCTACGTGTTTTCTTTCTGTGTCTGATTGGGTGCCTTTTTTCATGATTCCTGTTATGTTTTCCTGAAGTTCTGGTATTTTATATTTTCCGTGAGGAGACATATCAGATGGGCCCAAGGGTTTCGATATTGTTTGGGAAAGTACTGGGTCTCCAGTAGTTAGTTCATTGGCAATTGCAGCGAAGTTGCTCCTCTTAAGTCGTACAATTCCAGAACCAGATATTCTTTGGTGCATGGGGTGGCTAAGGAGCCTTCTATATTTCTCCGCTTGTTGCAAAACTTTAGTGACCGATGTATAAGAAATGAATTATACACATACGTTATTAACGTCCTGGCTGAGTAGCAGAACAAAGGAACTAAAATGTCACTGCCAAACAGCTTTGAACACATCAAAAGATTAGAGTCTCGAAAATAAAGTGATTGATACTCCTTTAATGGATCTCTCAAATGATCGGTACTATCTCTTCCTTCTTCAGTACCAATCCCTCCATTTTTTTTTGTGTCGTCGCTTTCCGTGATGTTTCCATGATGGTACTCCTTACACCTACTTCAGAACTTCACTACTGACTGAGATAAACCTGTTGCTATGAATGTGTACTTCAGAACTTCACTACTGACTGAGATAAACCTGTTGCTATGAATGTGTACTTCAGAACTTCACTACTGACTGAGATAAACCTGTTGCTATGAATGTGTACTTCAGAACTTCACTACTGACTGAGATAAACCTGTTGCTATGAATGTGTACTTCAGAACTTCACTACTGACTGAGACAAACCTGTTGCTATGAATGTGTACTTCAGAAATCGAAAAATGAATCGGGTCCCACACAGCGCATCAAAATCAAGGTCCATTTGAGTGCGACCACCGAAATCGCTCTTCCTTCAAATTTTGTGGTCTCCAAACTACAGGCTGTCAGTTAGGCTCGGCCCAGTAAGTCTGTTAAGTACAGCCAATGAAACGTGATAATAACACGACATTTACATTTAACAAAGATTTAGTTGCGTTCTAAGCTTCCATCCAATTTGACAACACTCAAGAGTTTAAGGTGAAAGTTTCCGAGACATTTCAGAAGAGTAGTCAACAATCAGGCCCCAAAGCAAATATTCTTCTTCTTCTTCTTCTTCTTCTTCTTCTTCTTCTTCTTCTTCTTCTTCTTCTATCCTTCCTCTGCTGCCGTTGGCGTCGAGGGGAGAAACAATCTGCGATTCTTTGCTCTTCTGTTGGCCTCTTCTGATGTTATTCCTCCTAGTGACTCTAGTATTCCCTTTATCCATCTCTTTCTAGGTCTTCCTCTTAATCTGGCGTTTTCGTAGCGTTTATTTAAGGCTCTTTGAGTCATTGTTAGTTCTTTTTGTCTTGTTATGTGGCCGAACCAATTTATCTGTTGTTTCTTTATGTATTCGATGGCTGGTTCAATTTCGAGTTTCTTCCTCAGGTCAGTGTTTCTTACTCTGTCCCTTAAGCTGTTTCCTGTCATTCTTCTGACACATTTCATTTCGGTGGTCGTTATCTTTCTTATTGTTCTAGAGTCCAGCGTCACTGATAACTCAGAGTTGGTGGAAAAATTGATTTGTATATTGCCCTTTTTGCTTCCGTAGTTATTGCTTTGTTTTTCAATAGTGTTGATACTTGGCCTATAACTGGGCATGCTTTGTTACACCTTATATCTATCTCTATCTCTTGGTTATTGTCTTGTGTTAACGTGCTACCCTAAGCAAACATTGAATGGGATAATTTATAGATAGGGAGCGGCACGTGAGTAGACCAACATTAACATACAAAGATCTATGCGAGGTATCCCTAGGTGAGTTTTTTTTTTTTTTTCAACTGTTGTCCAGTGGAGTATGTCAAACTGGATTTGAACCACGACTGGTTTTATCACAAAGCTGAAGCACGAAGATCGGCGAATAATTTCAGGGGAAGAGGTATGTTTATAACACTGGGGAAACAAAATCATAAATAATCAGCAGAAAAAACCAATAGACGGTCCCAAGCAGGATCGAACCCATACTCCTTGGCACAGCGCTTTGCCGCGAGAACCAAACGCTAGAGCACACGGTCAACTCAGCTACATACAAAAAAGTATCTATCATTTGCGATGTCTTTATTTCATGCATGTGTGCTCATAACTGTAGAATAGGTTTACGAACACAGCTCGGGAATACATTAAATTGTATATTTATAAATACGGAGCAACCGAATCACTTAAACAGATAGCTGCCTTCGTGAGAGAGTCCGGCGTCCTACTCTAACAGAGTCATGATCGCAGAAGAAGTTTAATATGTATAATTTCATATTAAGATAACACCGGCAATGTTGGTAAATCTTGCTCTTCAAAGTTTAAAAAGAGAGGTAAGGGGGCGTTGTCATGATCAAGTATAGAAGAATATTAAATACTGAAGAGCTACCTGACTGTAACCTGACCTTTCAAACTTTGAACAGAGGCGATCATTACGAGTGGACGTGGATCAGACCGGGTATACATTTAACCGCTAAGACTCCCAGTTTACAACATTCCTGAACAGATAAGGTTCATCAGGATGGCTTCAGGAATTCAGATAACAAACGATGACTTTGGCGTCACTAGTGATGGGCATCAAGTTACTAGGTAAATTTTAATTTCTTCTTTTTAAAGCAAATTTTACCTATTGGTCGTTTCAAAATATTTTGAAGGTGTTTAAAATTCCATATCTCTGCAACCAATTGATTGATAATGCTGAAATTTTGCATATGGTCTTGTGATTTTTTGGTCCCAAGAAGTACATTCATTTCCTCACCAACAAACGTATAGTTTTAAATATTCTTTATTTGAAGTATACAAATTTAAGGCATTTTGGTCAAACCATATATTTGGAGGAATTGCCGCTTCATATGAGTGAGCACCCACGGACTTGTCATCTTGAACGTAATGCGCGCCAATTTCCCTGTTTTAAGCACTAAAAAACACATAAAACGCGTCATAGTTATAATTTTATATCCGGTGCATCCCATTTCCTGTCGTTTTGTTGTGATTTATGTGCAACGGCGTATCCTAATTATTGGGTAATTTCGTTAAATTTGTGATCTGTTAGTCAATGGGTATAAAAGTAAAGTTCCTTACATTGCAATCAGTGGCAATAAAGGTGTATAAATATTTTTGCATAGAAGCTAAGCGTGGAAAACTGTATCGAAGCATCTCAAAGCCAGAAAAGAGAACTATTCACACATTGGGTATAAGCAAACGCTTTTTCAAACAAGTGCTTAAAGCTAACGAGTGTCCAGTTCAATCAAGACTAGGACGCTAGGAAGAAA
This sequence comes from Megaustenia siamemsis, assembly GCA_032433765.1. Lineage (NCBI taxonomy): Eukaryota > Metazoa > Mollusca > Gastropoda > Stylommatophora > Ariophantidae > Megaustenia > Megaustenia siamemsis. The sequence continues at coordinate 17,240,945 of JAVIAB010000124.1, forward strand.
GAAAGTAGTAGATAGTTTTGACAAGGAAGTGATTAGAAGAGCAATTTGTAAAATGTTCGATTCCAAAGAAACTGTGACTTTAAGAAAACTGAAAATTCGACTGAGAGCAGAAAATGACATTGTTGTGTCGAAAACAACATTATGGAGAACTGTTAGAAGCATCGGTTTTACGTTTAGAAAGTACGATAGTGGTAGAAATGTCATCTGCGAGAAGCCGCACTTAGTTTCTATGAGGAGTAAATATTTACGTGAAGTACGGGAAATGCGTAACCAAGGTTATGATATTGTATTTCTAGATGAATCTTGGATAAATTCTCACCACACAAGTGCCAAGGAATGGCAGTTATCAGATGGATGGACAGCGTATTATAATGGCACATGCAGGCAGCCGAAAAGAAGGGTTGGTGAAAAATACAGAACTTATATTCACCTCTAATTATACTGACAACAGGGACTATCACACCGAGATGAATGGCCATATATTTAGAGAGTGGATTGAAAATACTCTTCTTCCAATTCTAGACAGACCATCCTGTCTGGTAATGGACAACGCGTCGTACCACAACGCTGTGGCAGAAGAAGACAAAATTCCTACATCTACCAGTACAAAAGATGTTATAAAGATTTGGCTAAGAAAGGAAGGAATTCCATTTAACGAGGGATTTTTGAAACCTGAATTACTGTCACTTGTTAAGAAATCGCAAAAGACCAAAGTATTCCAAATAGACAAAATCATTCAACAGCATGGTCATACGTGCTTGAGACTGCCCCCTTATCATCCACAATTAAACCCCATTGAACTCGTTTGGGCAAAAATTAAAGGGCAGGTGGCAGCTGAGAATACAAGTTTTAAACTATGCGATATAAAAGGACTGACATATGCTGCTCTATCACAGATTGACAAAGATTTTTGGTGCAAATGTGAAGATCCTGTCTTAAAAGAAGAAAATGACTATTGGAAAAAAGATGGACTATCGTTCGTTCAGCCCAGATTAGTAATCAATATGTTAGACTCCTCTGATTCAGAATAAATGAAATAATAATGGACGTTTTTATATGTCCGCATGATCAATCTTTAGCTAAAGTTGATAATGTTTTGAAAATGTAAAGATTCTTGATATGTGTACTGCAGGCATGCAAAGAAACTAAATCACTTTCATATGTCTTGTTTACGTAAAATAATGAAAGTCACATGGAAAGACATAAAACGAACAATGTAGCTCTTTACAGTGAAGAGGATCCCGTGCTTACATCGGACTCTTTAGTCACATGCGTACCCATAAACAATAACTTTGCTTGATATGTCATGCTCGTTATCGCTCGCAACGGATAATTAATTTTTTAAAATGTATTCTTTGTTGTATATTGTTTAAATAGTTTTCATTAATGGAACTGTTTATACGCTGATTTGTTTTAGACCGTCTGTAAAGGCTATAACATTGACATTCTCATAGTATTTTAAAGAAAGTAAACAATAGAAAGTAAACAGTTGATAAACGCCTCCAACTTTCAAGTTGTGTAGAGACGCCTATGCCGAGAAGCTGATTTCCATTAATGTACGGTAAATTATTTTCTCCAGGAGCAAAAAGATCCGTAAATTCACTGAGATCAAAGGAAAGTGCTGCTTCATGATGAAGCATACTTCCTACATCATTAAATTTTGTGAAATCGGTGGGACCTTGGAAAAACAAGACCAGATGCAAAAAATCAAGTTTGTAAGTGCAGGGAAAGAGGAGATATTTCATGTTAATCGTGAACATTTAGATTTGAAACGACCAATACCTGACCTAACCTCTTGCAGGCCTTCGCAATTAATTCAACAACATTTAATATTTAATCACCCAACCCACCGCGGATTTATAATTTTTTTGGGTAAATTTTTTTTCCAAATTATGAAAATTAATGCAATTGGCAATAACGAAATAAAAATAGGAGAAATACCTCTACTTAGGCGTATTATAATACATCTGATCTGGGCAGTAATTATATATTTATAAGACAGACAAAGAGGGAGTAGGTAGGGAGGAACAGAAACTGAGAAAATGATACCAAAATAAGGATATCAAAAGCAAGAGGTGCATTTGTTGTACTGGGAAACATATGGAAGTCCAAAGAAATTAGGTTAAATACAAAAATAAAATTTTCAACTCCAATGTTAAGTCGGTCCTATTTAATTATATGGCTGTGAAACATGGAAAACAACAAACATGATAATCATGAAGATACAGACTTTCATTAATGGATGCTTACACAGAAGAAAAGGATGGAAATGGCAGGAGAAAATCACTAACATAGAATTATGGAAATGTACCAGTCATATACCAGTGGATAAAGAGATACAGCGAAGACAATGGCGCTGGATAGGACACACACTGTGGAAGCCAACTGAGAGTATTACACCTGTCCTTTTTTGGAATCCCCAGGGAAAAAGACAAAGAGGAAGACCAAGAAATTCTTGGAGAAGACAGATGGAAGCAGAGATCAAGATGATGGGATAGACATGGAATGCTCTTAAAAGAATGGCAAGAAACAGAACGGCTTGGAAAGTGTTAGTTGAAAACCCCGCTCCACAGGGAGCTGAAAGGTAGAAGAAGACCCACCAATTTGAATATACAATGAATTATTATTATTTAATTAAAATATATATATATTTATTTTTCCTTTTGTGTTCACCAGCTTTCAGCTCAGGCGAAGTCTCTAGAGAGTAGGAACTAAATTTTGCTTGTTAATCCGGTTTTCCCAGCATGCCACGTGCGCAGGGGTCCTTCCCCGCACAGGCAGATAACTCCATCTTACGAGGTACTCATATTTTTTCCATCGATGAGTAATTGATGTTTCAAGCCAGGCTTCATTGCTGAGACCTGGGGTGGTGGCTGCAGAGAGAAATCACAAATAAAGATCCCAGCTGGTGCAACCTGGATTTGAACTCACAACCTCTCTGTCTCGAGACCGGTGTCTTACCTCGAGACCAATCAGACCCCCATATATTAATATATGTTACTACCACCTAGCCAGCATTTCTAGGCATGTGTAACAAAACAGCAAATTAAAACAAAGCCGCAATTTACAATGTCTGCATCACAAGTATCCTGTCATAAATTATATCGCAGCCAATCATGGACAACTTACGCAAAACAAGAATGAAGGCTAAATGCATTCAATATGCAATGCCAGCACTGTATTTTTTAATGTCATCTGGAAGGACAAAGTTACAAACATGAAGGTCCTCACTGGCACAGGCCTCCCGAACATACACATGCTGCTCAACAATGTAGGTTACACTGGCTTGGCCACTTACACCATATGAAAGATGGCTGCATATCAAAAGATATCCTTTATGGACCCAACTAGGAAATGGCAAAAGAACTAGGGAGTGCTAAAACTTCAATTTATCATCATCATCACGTGCCATACCGGTTGGTGTAGGTGATCATGTCCTTCCACAATCTTCTATCTACAGTGCATCGTATCAGTTCTGTTGTTGACTGTTTTCCATGCCATGACACCAAGCTATCCAGTATTTTCTTTCTTTGTCGGCCGCGATCTCTCTTTCCTTTTATTTTGCCAGTTGTAACCATCATTCTAACTTTCCTCTTCTCATGATGAGCTAGAAAAATATTGATTGTTTCTTTCTGATGTTTTTTAGGAGCTCCCTTTTTGTGTTGGCGTCTTTGAGAATTTCCTCATTGATCTTTTTAGCTGTCCAGGAAACTTTCATCATTCTTTTGAGAAATCCCATCTCTGTGGCCTGTAATCATCTTTTCATTGTAAGATAAATACTGTAAGGTATTCATCACGATAGTTCTAGCTTGGTACTAACAACAGATGTTGGATAGGCCTATTACAGAGAATACTAGATAGTACAATTCTTAGAGAAAGAGGAAATGGACATCGTGGAAGTAAATTAATGATCCAGGTTTGCAAGGATAAACTAACTTGAAGAGCACAGATCATGCTTTAACAGCTGACAACAGGGCAAGAATTTAGACTTATAAGGTAGGTGATGTTGAATGTAAAATACAAATATTAGAGTTTTCTTATATAATTAATATGTCGTTGAACTTTGCAGATATACTTTGTCAAACAGTCATGGTATTGTTGTGAAGATTATTGACTTTGGAGGTGTCATTACAGAAATCAATGTTCCAGACAGAAATGGGAAACTGGAAGACATCAATTTGGGATTTGATACTTTAAAAGGTCATCTCCGTCTCCTTGCTATCCTTTACATTTGTGTTATTCATTTTCCTGTAATTAATTTACTAGGTCTTTACCAAGAAATTATGAGATTTAATTAATTTTATTAATGAAACTGAGGATAGTGAAATATAAATGATGAAGTAAGATAACAATTAAACTAAGCATAGTTCATCTCGTACTTTGTGAACAGATTAAAATAAAAATATTAATAATTTCCCCAGGAAGATTGAATTTAAATCACCAACTGACAGAAAGTCTTATTGAATTGTGCCTAAAAAATAGATAAGATATTTTCAGTTGTGATTGTAAACCATAAACTGGCATTGCAGATCTTAAAATAAGACCAGGTACACCATTGTCTCTTCTTCTTGGCAATAGACAAGCAAAGCTTCCACTGGCCATCTTGCCAAATGTCAACAAAGTTTCTCCATTTTGTACAGTCTTTGGCAATCCTTCAAAAGGTACCCCAAGTCTGCTACACGCTATACACCTGTTTCCGCTGTTTTCTGTCAGGTTGTCAATGTTCTGCCATTCCTTTTATCTTCCCTTTAAATACACTGCATTACAGTTGTTTTTTTCTTCTAATTATTGCTTCTGGATCTCTTCAGAGCTTGTAACCAATCCAGACTCAATGTTTTCCTGTTGGTGTAAATTTCTTCTTGATTGCTCTGCTTGAGAATTTTTTTAAATTTCTAATCAAGTGAATGTGATGATAAGAATTTTAATCTGGCACATTGCAGTAAATTGTAGCCGCAGTGACTGAGGGGTTAGCATGCTCACTTCCTGATTGGAAGGGTCAGGGTTTGATTCCCAGAAGGGACTGATTCTTTTTTTTGGATGTACAAGGCTCTGGAGTTCACTCAGCCCCTAAAAATAGGTATCAGATATTTTTTCCTGGAAGTTAGATCAGAGTGGCATGATATCAACCACATCACCAAAAATGTGCAATGGTCATAAATAATATGGTTACAAATACCATATTCCCCATATGCCTAGCAAGACTTAGAAGGAACCTTTGTTCTTTTTTGTTGTAACATTACAGGAAATAATGAAACATCTTCACATTCAAAATGAACAATATCAAGGCAGATGGCCTTTTGGATACAGTTCTAAATAACAAATGAAATAAAATATTAATTGAGATTAAAACAGAGCCAAGTTTCACAAGTGTGAAGTAGTTCCAAGGTGCTTTTTAAAAGAACAGTGGTGAAACATTGTATGCTGCATTTATTTTTTTATGGTTAAATATATTCACAACACACCATGGAGCTTTATATCAATCTATAGATTTAATGCTACAATTTACAAGATTGTTTCTTTGAATTTGGCTATGTTAAAATTTGCTTATGTTTTATATTTAGAAGAATGCTTTTTTTTAAAATCTTTTTTGTTGTTGTAATTTAATATTTTTATTCAAATGTAAACAAATGTAATGTTCAGCAGTTTTATCAAGACACGAAACATGTTCTTATGTTTATACTGTAGCCTACTTTTACTAGGTACTTCATGACCATCATCATCATGTGCCGTGCCGGTTGGCGTTGGCGATCATGTCCTTCCACAATCTTCTATCCACAGTGAATCGTATGAGTTCGTTGTTGACTGTTTTCCATGCCATGACACCAAGCTATCCAGTATTTTCTCTCTTTGTCGTCCGCGATCTCTCTTTCCTTTTATTTTGCCAGTTGTAACCAAGTATTCCAACTTTCCTCTTCTCATAATGTGCCAGAAAAATGTTGATTGCTTCTTTCTGATGTTTTTTAAGAGCTCCCTTTTCATGTTGACCTCTTTGAGAACTTTCTCATTGGTCTTTTTAGCTGTCCAGGGAACATTCAACATTCTTCTGAGAAATCCCATCTCTGTGGCCTCCAATCATCTTTTCATTTGTTTGTCTATTGTCCATGATTCGCTTCCATAGATCAGAATTGGCTCTATATAGCATCGATGAACTCTCTTTCTCATTTCTATTGACATAGATTTGTTGCATAAGATATTTTTCATTTTCTGAAATGCTATTTTGGCCTGAGCTATTCTCTATGAATAATCATGACAACTTATAGGTACTTCAGTATTTAAAAAAAAATACATTCAAATAATTGAAAAACAAAGCAAGCCCTCAAGTGGGAAACAACAAGTAAGAGGAAAAGAGGCCGACCCAGAGAGACACTGAGAAGAACATTGATCAGAGAGGCAAGAGCAGCAGGAATCGGCTCCCTCAATGAGATAGAGTGGCTTGTACAGAACAGAGACAAATGGCGAGATTTGATAAAATATCTTTAGAAGGATTGAAAACTGCTAGAATAAAAACTTAGATAAGAGAAAGAGTATCTGGGTCTATGCCCTATGGGCCGGCTACGGCTCAAAAGATTAATAGATAGATAGAATAATTGAAAGCATAGCTAGATAGCTTTTGAATTGAATAAATCAATGGTACCTCACTCTTTGGGTGTTTATTTTTTACTACAGTTCACATTTCAACATTTATGTCATTTATTATTTCTCAGATTATGAAACAAATCGACCTCACTTTGGGGCACTTATTGGCAGATTTGCTAACAGAATTGCTGGTGCGAGCTTTACTCTGGATGGTCAGACTTATAACTTGTTTGCTAACAATGGACCAAACTGCTTGCATGGAGGGAAAGTTGGTTTTGACAGGGTAAGTGCATGGCCTTGTCCAAATCTGCTGTAGTGTATTTTTGTGTGCACATTTTAAAGCCCGCTTGAATGTTCATCTAAATTGTTAACATTGCAAGTTCTCGATAGTCATGGGGGATTGCAGTAGAAGTGAGATTAATGATTTATAGGAAGTACCAAAGAAAAATCACAAGAATTGTACTGTTCAGCTTACTCTGTAGGGAAGGCTACATAGGGGAAAACCAAGTGCAGTGTGGACAGATCAACAGTGTAGACCTGACTTGGGGCACCTTCCAAAAGGATAGTTACACACAACATAAATTAGAGGGATTTTTGTTGTTGTCCTAATAAATAACAAAGATTTATGAGGTATTGACTTTTTGTTGGTCTGTAACTAATCATTATGTTGGGAATTATTCGCTCGAATTCCATTTTTGTTATTGTTTTATTTAGAAACAGTGGCAGTCAAGTGTGCAGGACAACAAGTTAGTCTTGAAATATGTGAGTGCTGATGGAGAAGAAAATTTTCCTGGGGAGGTGACTCTGACTGTCATTTACAGTTTGGATGACAATAATGACTTCAGCATTGAATACACTGCCACTTCCACGAAGACAACCCCAATCAACTTTACCAACCATGCCTACTTCAACCTGGCTGGTCATGTATGTTGATTAAATATTTGTAATGTTACAATATTACCCATATTCATGTTTTGAGTTGTTATTAATTGTTATTTGTAAAATACAAGGGGAAGTCAATATATAACTCACAAGTGGCGGTTAAAAAATAATAAATATAAGAACTTGAAAACTTTATTTTTGCACCTATTTTCATCATCAAGTACCTGCTGGCATAGGTGATCATGTCTCTCCACAACTTTCGATCTCGGCAGTTATTTATCATTTCTGTTGTTGGCCTTCTGCCAAGTCATTCTCTTAAGCTGTCTGGTATCTTTTCTCTTTGATTCCCTCTATCTCTTCGTCCCTCAATTTTCCCAGTTGTCACAATATATTCCAGCTGTTCCCTTGTCATTACTTGGCCAAAAAATGATGATTGTTTCTTCCTTATATTGGAAATTAGCTCTCTTTTTGCTTTGGCCTCTTTCAGAACGTTTTCATTATTCTTCTTAGCTGTCTATGGTATACTCAACATTCTTTTGTAAAACAAAATTTCTACAACCTCCAGTGATTTTCTTGCCTGTTGTCCCATTGTCCATGATTCACATTCAAAAGTTAAGACTGGTTCTACATAACATTTACGAACTCTTTCTCTTGTTTCCATTTGTGCTTCCTTGAGGGAATTTTCTATAGGTGAAAGGAACTGGGAAAACATGGCTGTGGATCATAGCACATGGAGAGCAAACATAAAAAATGGCACAGCAACTTTTGAGACAGTGCTGATATCAAATTCAGAAGACAAAAGGCACAAGAGAAAGGAGTCAAGGCCGGGTACCGCTGGTACACCTTGCTCGTTCTGTGGATGGATCTGTCTGTCCAGGATTGGCAAATTCAGCCACAAGAAAAGATGTTCAGTACAGTAAAGCAGCACCCTTTATGAGACATTAATGCTTTACCAAACCTACTGACTTATCATGACTGCTTGCTACCAACCGTCTGTTAAGACGTCAAAGGCCATATATATACAGTCGCAAAAATGTATTGCACCGTATCTTCCTCATTTTTTTGGAAAGCTGTTTTTGCCTGATCTATTTTTTTTCTCACCTCTGTTGTACATCTACTATCTAAGGTCAACATTGTTCTCATAGTGTATAACCGGCCTTTTTTGCTTCTGTTTTCAAGCCACGCTGAAGCCTGTCTTATACACAATGATAGGCCAGCTGACCTCAACTGGCACTTGCTGCAGTGAAGGCTCGTCAAGACTTGAGCCTTCACTTGTTCAGGTGTCAACGCCTTGCAGCGACACCTAGTGACCTCAACTGGCACTTGCTGTGGTGAAGGCTCGTCAAGACCTGAGCCTTCACTTGTTCAGGTGTCAATGCCTTGCAGGGACACCTAGTGACCGCCTGAATCACTGAACACATGACCCATTTGTGGACTGCTTCGCGTTTGACCTCAACACCGGAATTTGTGTTGTTTCACATGCACGTATGATCAGCAAATGATCATTACAGCACACGTGCACTGGACTTGAAGGTGTGTGCACTGCCTTGATGAACTGACAAGCCAAGCCGACCTCTGCCTGTGATAGTTGGTCACTGATCCGAACTGTCGCAGCGTTTGACTCTGACCTTGTATGATACCCATGGCTGGGTTGGTCGTTGCCCATCGTCGCTGTTTAGTGTTATACCGTCGGTCATTTGCAAACTAGCTTTGTTCTTCACCAGGGACAGACAAATACAGTTAGCACTCGAACAAGCATTGATTCAACACCAGATAAAAAGGACCCACCTGTGGTTTTATTCTCGACAATGTCCATCTCTCATAACACGTTCACATGCACAATTACAATAGTATGTTCGCAACCTCACTTACATTGCCCGTTCACTTTGCGGCGTTCCCTTACGTTATCTCTGACACCTTACAGTCAGATTGTTGCACTATCTCACACCACTCTGGCCTCTCCTAACTTCCTCTAAATAGTAGTTGCCTAGGAATTCTCCCACTAGTACCCCACAGCAACCAGATTGCTACTCATGAAGCCGGCGATATTGATTTCACTCACTTCGCCTATCTTGTTATCTCCTGGAGCGTCAAACCCCGAATCTAGCCCTGTCTTGGTTGATAGGGCCCTAGCGAGCCTGTCTCGCTCAGCGCCACGTACACTGCGCGGTGTTGCTGCCTGCACACCCCACTATCTTGTCATGCTTCCCCACGAAGCTTGCACTGAAAATCATGTTATGTATGTTGTGCACATTTAACAGATGCTTTGGAGTATCAGCACTCACTTTTAGCAAACTTTCAGCTCTCTTTGGTTATAATGTACAAGGTGTCCAGAGAAATACTCCTTGATTTCAAGTAGTTAAATAATCAAAACTTATTGGATTATTATATAAATAAAAGATGGACAAGTCAACCTATGGCAATCTGCACCATCAAAGCAAGAGACAGATTGGAATGGTGCTCCATGGGAGCCAACCTTCATTGCGGAGACGATACTCAATGATGATGATGGTTGGACTATTCCTATACATCAGTGGCTACAGTTGCATCAACTCATAATGTTTCAAATTTCATGTGGTATCAGTTGGTATCACACACACACATGCATACATTATCAGGACACCTGATGCCTCAGTGATGCATTTTGCTCTGTAGTGCAGTAAGCTGAGATTTTTTACAGTAAAATATATAAGCGGTATCATCTCCATGCACTTTGATTTAATAATTGTTTCCAGGCAGAGTTTGCATGGTCAGGTAGTTCTTCTGTATTTAATGTTCTTCAGTACTTGATAGTGACACCCCCCTTCCCCCCTCTGTTTATTAAACTTACACTATAAAGAACAAGATTAGAAGATCAACATTGTTGATGTTGATAACCTTATGCGTCCCAATAATTACTCAGCAAATGTTAATAGTAAAAAAAGTAAAGTACCCCCGTCACGCCAAGTGGCATATAGGGAATATGGTGTTAGTGACCATACATTTTACAGACCTTCGGCACATAATTTTTGGGTTAATGTGGCCGGTATTACACCCAAATGTTAATGCAGTAATCTATTTCAGACCAGATTCTCTGCAGCATGATTGGGTTTACAGTCTTCGGTGATGTGATCCTGCAGATCATCCAGGATGTGCCACTTTTAGTAGGCGGATAAACATTAACCCAAAATTACGAACATCATCATCATCATCGAGTGCCATCTACGCAACAAAGGTTGGCTACCATGGATCGCCATTCCACTCTAATTTTTGCTTTGATGGTGCATGTTGTCATAGATTGACTTGTCCATCTTTTGATGTTACTCGTCCATGTTAGTCTTGGTATGCCTCTGCCTCTTTTACCTTGTATTTTTCCTTCCAATATTACTTTTAGTAGGCTGTTGTGTCTTTTAACGTGCCCCAAAAATTTCATTTGTCTTGTCTTAATTGTATTTAGTAGTTCTCTTTTTATTTTTAGTTGTTTTAAAACTTCATCGTTTGTTTTCATTTCTTTCCATCCAATTCTACCTATTCTTCTATAAATCCACATTTCAAAGGCTTCAATTTTCTGTTCTATTTTCTGGCCTAATGTCCATGTTTCTGCACCATACAGGAATATTGAGAAGATGTAACATTTTGCTATTCTTAGCTTCAGCCCTACTGTTATTTGTTTTGTTGTTAGTATATTTTTCATGGCATTAAAATTACTTTTTGCCATACCTATTCTTTTGTGTATTTCAATTTTCCATCATTGGTTATAGTATGTCCAAGGTAGTTGTAGCTCTGGACTGTCTGTTGGTTTGTTTACCTCTATGTACTTTTCAATCAATGTTCTCATGCTGAATATGGCTTCTTTTGTCCCACTGTTTTTCCTGAATCCGAATTGCTGCTTATCTAATTCAGTATTAATTTTATTCTGAATCCTTCCCTGTATAACTTTTAGTAAAATTTTTGTTACCTGGCTCATTAGGCTTATTGTTCTAAAATCACTGCATTCAACTGCACCATTATTTTTAGGCAATGCAATGAAAGTTGATGTTTTTGGTTCTTTTGGTATGTATCCTGTATGATATATGTCATTGCATATGTCTGTGATCATTTCAATGCCAAAATCTTCTAGAGCCTGTATCATCTCTGTCTGTATATTGTCAGGTCCTGCTGCCTTTCCCTTTTGCATTGTTTTTATAGCTTTTCTACTTCAGATTTCAGGATTTTATAGTTGTATGTAGATTTTATAAATGGCTTTTTGTCCCTTTCATCATGAAATAATTCTGTTATATATTCCTGCCATCTATCTATTATATCTTTGTTGTCTGTTGGCATTCTCCCCTCTTTGTTTGCAATACATCCGCTTCCTGCAGCTTTTTTGTTTTTATACTTTGTTTCTGTGTGTATCTCTCTTAAGTTTTGTTTATTTTCCATAGTTTCGATTTCTAGACATCTTTGGTTGAGCCAGTCTTCTTTTGCCTTTTTGCACATTCTCTGTATTTCATTTGTCTTCTTTCTTCCATATTTTCTAAGATTTTGTCAGTTATCTATTTTTGATTTTTGTTACTTTCCTTTTTGGGTAAGGATTTGCAGGATTCTTGCATGCTGTTTTTTATGCATTGCCATTTTGTTGTGACTTTTTCCTCAGGATTTTTTCTTCTGTACTATTCAATCCTCTCTTCTAGCAACATCTGATATGTGTTCTTTACTTGTACGATATAAGTTTCTTTTACATCTTTCTGATTTAAGCCTGTTATATCTATTGGTGTTGCTGAATTAGTTTTTTGTTTGCTCCTCTTTAATTTGATTTTCATTTTAATCATTACAGGATTGTGATCTGAATTAATATCTGCTCCTGGGTAGGTTTTGGCTTTCTTGACGCTGTTCCAGAATCTGTCTTTTATCATTATGTAATCCATTTGATTCTTCTTCCTGTCTCCAGGGCTTTTCCATGTGTATAATTTCCTTTTCTCTTGCCCAAAGAAGGTGTTGCATATTATCAGTCTGTTTTCTTCACAAAATTAACAAAATTACGATAGTGCAGTGAAAATTACTGCATCAAAATGCAAATTCTTCAAAATTTGACAGTTTGCTGTGGTCAAACAGTCCCAATTGTGTCTCTATGACACATAGTTATTTGTTTAAAGCATTAATTCTTTTTTCCAATAACACACTAGTAATACTAGATATCTAGGTCGGGTTAATTGTGTGCAAGCACTACAATTACAGAACAGCTGCTCTATGAAAATGCCATTATAAATTATTACTAATTTTTTGAGTTATTGAGTTATTTGCGGGTCATCATCATTGCACTCCGAACATGTCCATAGGTGCTCAGATCCCCTCCTCAGCAATTCCCTCAGTGTCCAGCGACTGACGACTCCAGTTCTATGTTGGTTGATAAGTCTTCTTACACGGCCACCAAGTTTCACATTTCTGGCTGTGCCCATCTTAACTCCCATTTCCATCATCCGAAGAAGTGACGTTGATCTGTGTTTGTCGAAGTCCTGTGCTCTTCCCACATCTCGGAGTGCATTGATGATGTCCGCCCGATCCATCGGTTGCCCGTCCTCAACGACAGCGCAGCTAGCCAACCTGTCCACTCTCTCATTTCCCCGTACTCCCGCATGTCCAGGGACATAGACAAAGGTGACCTTACGTATTTTGGATTTCTGCAACGACTCTACCCATTGCATGCGTACAAAGCCCGCCTCCACTTTTTTTATCATGCTCATCGAATCACTCAGTATACATGCATGGATGTAGTCTTGTGACTCTAACCATTTGAATGCCTTGGTCACTGCCATCACCTCCATTGTCATGCTACTCGTGGTCATGGTGTACGCACCACTTTCTTCCTTGGCTATTCTGCCTGCCGAGCATGCTGTAAATGCCCATGCACTTCTTTCGTGTTGTCTTACAGATCTGTCTGTATAGATGACTGCATCTTTCTCATCGGTGTTATCGCAGATGAGACCGTTGACCTCAGCATTAACCACGACCGGGTTCTGTTCCCTACTTTTCCTGTTGAGTGTGACAATACATGAGAAAGTCCCCTTGAATGACGTAGGCACCGGTATCCACTCCTCACCAACGCTGATATTGGTAAGCCCACAGACCTGTTTGATGACATCTTCTGCTCGTCCCAACCATGATTTGCCTCTTTTTAGCCTGGTACCTTTCTCTGTGTTGAGCACATGGTGCAATAGATGCTCTGTATCTGTACTAATCTTCAGGTATGCTCATGCTCTCCAGATCTTGATTCTGTCATCCATGGTTGGAAAGTCAAGAAGATACCTCATTGCTACACAGGGAGTGTCCCTCGTACATCCCAGGATAATGCGCATGGCTTCATTTTGTATTTTCTCCAGCCTATCAATTTGAGTCGTACAGACAGTAAGAATGGCCAGGGCATACTCGATTGGTGCGAGGACTAATCCCTGGAACAGAAGAGTAAGTAGCCTCTGCTCGATGTTGGCAGCTGCCATGACCTTCAAGGCGGCTAATCCTTTGCGGGATTTTGTTATCACATGGTCGACGTGGTCCCGAAAACACAGGCTGCGATCAAACTTAACTCCGAGGTATGTCATCAACTTGTCCCTGGTCACCTCATCAGCTCCCATTCGTACTACCGGTGTGGTCATATTAACGATATGATTGTTAAGGGAGAACCATGAAACTGATGCTTTATTAGGATTAACCAAGGCACCTGAAACCCCACACCAGGAAGAAATGCGATCGAGTTCGTCTTGCATTGTGGAGGCGATTTCCCCGTCTGTCTCTTCCCTGTCGATATACCAGAATATCATCAGCAAAAGTCATAGTTCTTCCCCTCCCATCCAGCTGTTGGGCCGTGATCGTTATTGTGTACACGTTAAATAGAACTGGTGACAATGGTGAGCCTTGTGGCAGCCCAGGACAAATGGATGTTGGCTCGGAAGACCAACTTCCACATCTGAGTATCACCTTCCTCTGAAACAGTGCCGCGGCGATCCATCTAATGAGGAAGGGGTTCACCGCCAGTTTGAGAAGCATATGCATGAGATATTCAAATGGTACCCTGTTGTATGCATCCTCCAGATCTATAGCAGCAGCACATGGCTCCTCTCGTCTGTGGAAGCCCTTGAAGACGTCATAGGCAAAGACTGCCGCATTGAGCCATGTCTCTTTGTTATATCTATAACCTCCGAGTGTGGATGGGAATACGCGTTTCTGTTGAAGGCGACACGTGAGGACACGGGCAACTATTTTCTCCAGCAGCTTGCCCGCAGTGTTCTGCATTGTGATGATTCTGTAGGCACTGATCTGAGAATGGTCCTTGTTTGGCTTCTGTAGCGGTAGTAAGTAGCTGTGTAGCCACTCCTCCTTAATCTGGCCACTCCGAATACTGGCATTAAACTCATTGGCCAGTGTTGTCAAGTCGTCATCAGCTAAATCGCCTATGTCAACATACCGAACACCATCTGGACCAGGAGCAGTGTTATGTGACCTTTTAAGTGTCGTGCGAATGGTATCAGTTGTGATTGTGAGATCTTCTTCCAGTCCTACATCCTTACTAATTTATTTTATATGTTAGAAAAGAGAATGTTGAAGAGAATAACATAAAATTGTCAAATTAATATAATGAATTCTGTTTTAAGTGCTTGCAAAAGATGTATTTAAAAAAACATTTAGGAACTATATTTTACCGAGGTGTAACAAACTTTGATCATCTGTGCTGTGTTAAAACAAGGGACACAACTAATAGTCCAGCAACAAGGCCCAGTGGTATGAATAGACAATATAATATGCCTCGGTCTGATGATCAGATTGCCTCCTGCTGCAAAGCTCTGTTTAAAGAGTTTCCTGTTATTAATGAAGGTTTCTCTTGCCTATTTTGCTTTGTCTTTCACATTTTTCTCATCTAATGATTGATATCGTGTTATATTGTTTTTAAATGTGTGTTCTTTTGACCCTAACAAGCTTTTTTTAATCTAAAGAAAATCTTACCTGCTAACCTCTTCTCTTCAATACTTCATTGTTCACCCATTAATTGGGTGTGGATACACTGTCACTAGTGTGTGTCAGGCTTTGATAACTGCACCAATTGGCTCAATCTTATTCAGTGTCGGTGAATTTTAATTGCTTAACAGTTCTGTCCAGACATTGACCATTTTTTAGCAAAATTTTGGACTTTTAATTGCCAAGGATTCTTTAACATGCTCAGAGTGTACATAGGAGCTCCTGTTTTTTGGCTGTTATCTGACAGGACTAGACATCAGATTTCATTACCTAAAAACAGACAGGATGAAGTCATGAAGAAACCACATATTTGATATGAAAAATTTCAACCACCTGTGGCAAGACTAGAACCTGTGACCTTCTTACCCAAAGGCCAACATAATGCAACCACCAAATGCCACTGTCTTTTCAATAAGTCTGGAAGTCTGACATAATTAACTAGGGCGATGAAAATTCATTTTGTTTAGCAGTTTTTTACGTGATACTATTTGTCACATGGTAAACATATGCTTCAGTTATATTAAAAAGAATGTTTTCTAAATAGTTTGTTTTTATTTTGTTTAAGGATTCCGGCCACATTAATGATCATGTGATCACAATACATGGCGACTCTTATTTGCCACTTGATCAGTATTCTATTCCTACAGGTGAGAGTGATAGATAAATGTGTAGTATTATTCATATATAACATAATATTACTACTGACTGAAAGTCTTACCATGTTATGTTAGGATCGTTATCACTGCACACCAAACAAATCCATAGGGGCTCTAATTTTCTCTTGAAATACTGATTATTTCGTTTGGAGAACCCAAATGTTTTATATCGATGGCAAAAGGCAGTTATAGAAGATGGTAGATCAATGAAATAGCATGCATCACATATGAGCAACAAGCAAGTGATGATTCACATCTCAAGCAGAAAAGTACAACATTTCATTTATACTGTGACATAGAAATGCATACAATTTAGAAATGTTTACTGTAACTGTTACATTTTCTGTCATTAGTTGTTGTTGCTGTCGTCAGCCACATAGAAATGCATACAATTCAGAAATGTTTAGTGTAACTGTTACATTTTCTGTCATTAGTTGTTGTTGCTGTCGTCAGCCACATAGAAATGCATACAATTCAGAAATGTTTAGTGTAACTGTTACATTTTCTGTCATTAGTTGTTGTTGCTGTCGTCAGCCACATAGAAATGCATACAATTCAGAAATGTTTACTGTAACTGTTACATTTTCTGTCATTAGTTGTTGTTGCTGTAGTCAGCCTCAGTGAAATGTAACTATAGTAAATGCTACAGAGGTTACAAGAATTTTATTATACATTGCACTTGTATCACTGTTCCATAATGCTGCATGTTTCTTTAATGAGATGTCTTCTATATCAACCTTTTTTGAAGTTATGAGTTAAATTATAATAGATTTTGTTGCAGTTCAAAATCGTGAAACAAAAAATAGATTTTTATAATCTCAATGTCGTTTTTATTTGTTTTGATTAATTTTTATATTTAGACCATCTCAGCATTCAGCAAAAAATTTATTAACTTCGTTACCATTTGACCGTATCCTGTTGAGAAAGTTCAGCAGAAGATAATGATTTAGAGACAAGAAATAACACGCTCCGTACAACTAGCGAGAGTGTTTTGTGATTCCATACCACGTCAAGCTTATAACAAAGTCAGAAACAGATCCAATGTAAGTAGATGCCCAAGGACAAGAAAACTCATAAAATGACAATGATTTTGAAGTTGCCAAAAAAGAGAACTAGAAGTTTATGTCTCCATCTACACCTGAAAAGATAAAGAGAAAGTCAAGAAGTAAGAGAGGATAATATTACTTTCCCAATTCTGCCATCCTACTTTAGAATGTCGAGATGTTTAAAGTGTATAACATTTTATGGATTAACCATTTATGAAATGATTGCTATTTGTTGCAATGTTCAGCATAGTAATTGTATCACTATTATATAGTCCAATTTTGTGTAAGCTAAGAAAAGAAATGAAAACATTCTGAAAGAGACCAAAGCAAAGAGAGCTAATTTCCAATATTAGGAAGAAACAATCATCATTTTTTGGTCATGTAATGAGAAGGAAACAGCTGGAATCTATTGTGACAACTGGGAAAATTGAAGGATGAAGCGATAGAGGGAAGCAAACAGAAAAGATACTAGACAGCTTAAGAGAATGGCTTGACAGAAGATCAACAACAGAAATGATAAATAACTGCCAAGATTAAGAGTTGTGAGAGGCATGATCACCTACACCAGCAGGCATGGTAGTAAAAGTAAAGTACCCCGTCACGCCAAGTGGCGTATAGAGAATATGGTGTTAGTGACCATAATTTTTATAGACCTTTGGCATATGATTTTTGGGGTAATGTGGTCGGTATTACGCCCGTGCCACTTTACTTTCCCAGAAAAAATCTGGTACCTATTTAAGGTTGGGTGAACCCGGAAACCATCGGTTGGGATCGAACCCTACCTCTTGTCCTTTGTAGTCCAGTTCACTAACCACTGAGCTATCGTGGCTCCGCAGCAGGCATAGTACTTGATGATTTTGTGT
The DNA here is from genome assembly GCA_032433765.1 of Megaustenia siamemsis. NCBI lineage: Eukaryota > Metazoa > Mollusca > Gastropoda > Stylommatophora > Ariophantidae > Megaustenia > Megaustenia siamemsis. The sequence continues at coordinate 17,258,936 of JAVIAB010000124.1, forward strand.
AGTTCAACTCTCTGTAACTTTTTTGTTTTTCTATCTATCTATCTATTGACCTTTCGAGCCGTAACCGGCCCATAGGGCGTAGACCAAGATACACCTTCTCCTATATGAATTTTTGTTCTAGCAGTTTTCTTTTAAAGATATTTTATCAAATCTCGCCATCTGTCTCTGTTCTGTGCAAGCAGTTCTATCTCATTGAGGGAGCCGATTCCTGCTGCTCTTGCCTCTCTCATCAATGTTCTTCTCAGTGTCTCCCTGGGTCTTCCTCTTTTTCTTTTACCTGTTGTTTCCCATATGAGGGCTTGCTTTGCTATTCGATTATTATCTCTTCTCATCACATGTCCAACGTATGACCATCGTCTTTTCTTTATTACTGAAGATATTAGTGGTTGATTGGCGATTTCTCTAATTTCCTCGTTTGTTTTGAATTCGTTCCATTCTATACCAAGTATTTTCCTTAGACATTTATTTTCGAATGCGTTCAACTTTGTTTCTATATCTCTTGTTGTTTTCCAGCTTTCACACGCATACGTAAGGGTTGATAGTACATTTGATTTGAATAGCCTAAGTTTTGTGTTTGTGCTAATGAGTTTTGATTTCCACAACTTTTCAAGGCTTCTGAAAGACATTGCTGCTTTAGCCAGTCTGATTCTAATTTCTTTGCTCGTATCCCCTTCTCGATCAATGTGACTTCCAAGATAGATGAAGTGATCGATCTCTTCTACTGGTTTGTTTTCCATGTATATTTTGTCACTTGTTGGAATTAAACTTTTCATGACTTTAGTCTTTTCATGATTGACCTCAAGCCCAATTTTGCTGGCTATTGATGATAGTTCATTTGTGTTTTCCTGCATCGTTTTTATCTGATTGCTGATGAGAACTATGTCATCAGCAAAGTCCAGGTCCTCCAAATGGTCTCCTTGTATCCATTCGATGCCTTTATTACCAGTGCAGCATTTCTTCATTATGAAGTCCATAACAATTCCAAATAACAAGGGCGATAAAATACATCCTTGTTTAACCCCAGTTTCTATTGGGAAACATTCGCTCAGTCCTTCCTCTGTTCGAACTGCACATGTGTAACCATCATACATGTCTTTGATAATATTTATGATTTTTGATGGTAAGCCATATTGCTTCAGAATTTTCCACAAAGAATCTCTATGAATACTATCAAATGCTTTTTTGAAGTCGATGAAGTTAAGTACAAAAGGTTTTTGCTTTTCAATGTGTTCCTCCAATATAAGTCGTAGAGTGAAAATGTGGTCAAGACAGCTTCTCCCTTTTCTAAACCCAGCCTGTTCTTCACGCATTACTGTATCTATTGAATCCTTTATTCTATTTAGGATGATTTTACAGAATAATTTTGAGGCAACTGACAAAAGTGTCACGCCTCTCTCTTTTTGTTTTTAGGTGAAGTCAAATCTGTAACAGGAAATGAATATGATCTTCGTCAACCAGTTTCTTTGGGTGATCGCCTAAGTAAAGTGCCTGGTGGTATTGGCTTTGATATTAATTTCTGTTTGGATAACAATGGCAAACTAAAACTTGCTGCCAGGTAACTCATGAAAGTTGCTTGTCCAATATTGATAAGAGGAATTTATGCAAAATTCTATAACAAAATTATCCTCCATTGCAAAATATAAGTAATAATTTTGCTGAATCTTAGTAAAAGTAATCTAAATTAGAGAATAAATAAATAATCTCTTTATGTAGTATGTATTAAAAAAATCCCCATCAATGAAGATGTAGTTTTCATGTTTGTTTTGCATTAGGGAAAAACTGTATTGATGTTTACTTTGAATTTTCACTCATTAGTTTCATTAAATTGTTTTTAAATGTTTGTATTACATTATTTTAATTCCTTTTATTTATATTATATAGGTGTTTTGGACTAATTTGTTTTCCATTTATGTAGATGCAAGTATGATTTGTTATAAATAAAATTCATTTTGTCAGTTAAAGTTTTTATACAAATAACTTGTAGTAAAATCATTATGTTAAGTCTCCATTGATGATCACCCATTCCTTTCACAGCCATTTATCTTTTGAGCATTTCAGTAGAAAAAAAAAGAGAAAAGAAATGAGCCCCCTCATGCTTTATAGGTTTAGGGCATATAGTGTTAGCGCCCACATTTTTATGATCCTCGACACATGATTTTTGGAACAATATGGTCAGTATTACACCTATGCCACTTTTCTTTCCAAACAGCACTTCAATACATAACCTGTAATTGTTTCGCCCAATATCTTTGTTATTACACCACTTAGTTATTCAACCTTCCTTCGCTGCTCTTGCACTTAATTTTTTTCTGCTGTCAGGGTTAGGGTCGATGTCAGGGTTAGGGTTAAGGTCAATGTCAGGCATATGACAAAAACTATAATTAATGATAAACTCTAACTGTGGATTATGGTAAAGATATATATTTTACAAACATAAACAAGATCAAAGAAAATCTCCATTCTTTGTACTTGACAGGACCCAATCACGTTCACGTAATACTATATGTTAGTATTTACAAAAGATTTAATTGCAGCTAAAGGAAATGTAGACTAATGTTAGTAAAGTGTGCTGGATACAGTACATTGCAGTTTGATTCAATAGAAAACATACAGAACTGATTTGAAGTATTGAAAACTGCGGAAAAAGGAGTGATAGGTATATTTTAGATGAGATATTGTGTTTGTCTCTGTAGTTTTTTTGTATTCTTTTCTGTAATAGTTTTTGATGCTTGAAAATGTGATATATATTGGTGATGATATTTTGATCTTAAAATGTAATGTTTATTTAATCAGGTTAAATGTTTATTCAATCAGGTTAAATGTTTATTCAATCAGGTTAAATGTTTATTAAATCAGGTTAAATGTTTATTCAATCAGGTTAAATGTTTATTCAATCAGGTTAAATGTTTATTCAATCAGGTTAAATGTTTGTTCAATCAGGTTAAATGTTTATTCAATCAGGTTAACTTTGTGGATTTAAATGATAATTTTATTAGAGTGGATCACCCACCTTCTGGGCGGCGTATGGATGTCAGCACAACTGAGCCTGGCATGCAATTTTACACTGCACACTACCTGACGGATGTAACAGGAAAAGGTGGTGTTGCTTATAACAGATATGGTGCCTTCTGCCTTGAGGCCCAACATTACCCAGACAGTGTTCATCAGGTACTGATCTAACCCATGTTTAGTTTTAAGTATTGCAAGGCTGAGTTGATAGTTTAGTATTTTATTATTCAATGATAAAGAATTGTGATTTATTAATAATGCTTGTTGCATTTCTTCGGCTGGAGTGATATTCACTATTCATCTATAAAGAAAGCAGATCCTCCCCTCTACACATTCTATCTATCTATCTATTGTCCTTTCGAGCCGAAGACGGCATATAGGGCAGAACCACAATCTCAAAAACAGAAACCTTGCGTGCCAAAATGGCACATATTGGAGAATTCACTGCTCTAAAATCTATGGCGCTGTTTCCATAACAATGCTTTTTACAATGACAGCTTGTGAAGCCATCGATCACATTCTACACATTACAGGCATTCATAAAGAAAAGGTAATAACAGAAGCAGATTGTATCAACAATTATTCACATGTTACTCGGTTAAAACCAAAATTGACTTTCTGATGATCCGAGGAATTGTAAGAGTCGTATTATTAAATTTTTCCTGTAAGTCATTCTGGTGATGTCACAAGACCAGGAAGGCTAGAAATTGGTATTTTTCATTTTTTTTTTCATTTTTTACCAAGATTAAAGTCCTGGTCTCTCCATGACAGGTTTTGAGTTAATATTTACTTGGTCAAATCTACCTGATCTACTTTAATTCGGTATCAAGACACCATCATATCAAGACTGGTTATTTTTCTGTTGTTATTAATAACTATGGTGGACTTATGATGGTGATTTCCAGAAGGCCAGGACTAGACTAAGTATTTTGCAACATTATACCATAAAACCATTTATTGAGTTATTTGCGGGTCATCGTCATTGCACTCCGAACATGTCCATAGGTGCTCAGATCCCCTCCTCAGCAATTCCATCAGTGTCCAGTGACTGGCGACTCCAGTTCTATGTTGGTTGATAAGTTTTCTTACACGGCCACCAAGTTTCTCATTTCTGGCTGTGCCCATCTTAATTTCCATCATCCGAAGAAGTGACGTTGATCTGTGTTTGTCGAAGTCCTGTGCTCTTCCCACATCTCGGAGTGCATTGATGATGTCCGCCCGATCCATCGGTTGCCCGTCCTCAACGACAGCGCAGCTAGCCAACCTGTCCGCTCTCTCATTTCCCCGTACTCCCGCATGTCCAGGGACATAGACAAAGGTGACCATTTATATGTTGTATGAATGTCTAAATCTTCAGATTGAGACAATATTTGAAATCCCAGCATTTGTAGTTATCCATATTTCATATTGTAATTGTACTGGTAGAATAGGAGCGGTAATTACTACTATTTTTATTGGTTGTTTTCAGCCCAGCTTTCCAAATGCCTTTCTGCACCCAGGAGACACCTACAAACAAACAACCATCTACAAGTTTGGAATCATATAAGCTGTCTTCTTCTGCCTGGCAATGAACAGTCGCCAAAATGTGTATTGAAGTTCTTGCATTTTTAAGAGAATATTTCAGAGCAAAAGAAATATCTTTCAAAAGTCAACATTCTGCTTGTTTATCCATACTAATCAGTAACTTGTTTTTGTAAATCTGTTTAATCTTGAAGAAAATAAAATAAAAAATTAGTGATAGTAAAGATAATAACATTTATGTAAATGTTTATAATAAATATACAAAGTGTTAAGTTTGGTTTGGTGCATAGTTATATGACTGCTATGACTTGGCTTGCTTTTTCTGGATCATTGTGATATGGCTAATGATAGCTGCCACTTTATTTTATCTTTCTCTGTTTCTGGTCTTATGAAGATGTCAGGGTCTGTACATTATTTTGTGGGATTTGTTTTATTTTTTCCTTCTCTTTCTCTAACAGTTGACAGTAGCCTATTTTTTCCTTCTCTTTCTCTAACAGTTGACAGTAGCCTATATTTTATCTTTCTCTGTTTCTGGTCTTATGAAGATGTCAGGGTCTGTACATTCTTTTGTGGGATTTGTTTTATTTTTTCCTTCTCTTTCTCTAACAGTTGACAATAGCCTGGAGAGTTTTATTTCTTAGGTCTGTTGATCCTGATGTGTGATTGAACAACGTGCTTCAGATTGACGGTTGGTAGGTTGTTGTATTGACCAATTTCTTGACCAACAATTTTACAAACATTCTTGAGATATAGTTTTATATAAGATATCCCTGATCAGTCAATGAGCAACACAGAAAATGACAATTGGATTAATGTTTGTTTTCTTTTCTTTTTTTTTCACATAAAATAAAAACATACTTCCGTTTCAAAATGGTGGAACGTTTCACGTCCTCTCGATCGCTGCAGCAAAATGTATTTGTGGTTTTTATTAATTTAGGCTCTCTGACGTATGTTTCTGTGTTGAAATCAAAATGATGTTCTACTTAGTAAATCTGCACTGCCGAGTACACCCAGCAATGTTCCTTTTTCAAGTTACAAGTCAAGTATTGTTTGTAAAAGTGACTTTCACCATCTAGTGTTGTCATGCGCTTTACGTCACATTTAGTGCTGTTCAATGTCCGACGTGCATATTTTTTGACGCAAGTTATTTACAAGCTGAAACGCATTTACTGTGGACTGCTCCGTCAAGTCGACCGATGATTTTGTGTTTATAACTAACAGTGTGTTTATATGTTCGGTTGCAGTCAAGAACAATATCCTAACATCGTCAAACGCTACACATTTTTGTTCTCAATATGACGATCATCATTTTCGGGAGGACGTGAAATTCCGGTATATGGTGGATAGGTGGCAGGAACCATTGAAAGCTGTGTCTGAAAAGTGTTCCTTATTGCAGTTTCCTCATATTCCAACCAAGTCCGACTTGTTGCAGGAGCTACTGAGTTAAGTGCTCTGTGCACACCGTGAGCTGTGTGTCTCATCCGTTTTGATCATGTTTCGATATTCCAATTGTTTACGATGAATGATGATATATCGTATGACAGGGAACAGTTGGCTGTGTTCACTTTCTGCGCGGTTTCGCCTTATGTCTTTTGGCGTGCGCTGAGACTGCTACGATGGGGACTACAGTTACCTTTCTTTGTTTGGGCGATGAGTTAGTAATTCGGATGATTCCACTGGCACGGGCGGTTGAGCAATTATGGATTTTAATTCGTTTGCAGTGATACCGAGGCCTTCCATAACCAATAACCAAAAACATGTCTAATTTTATTTCCCATAGTTAATTTTCTAAGAGTATCTGGGTCTATGCCCTATCTATCTATCTATTGACCTTTCGAGCCGTAACCGGCCCATAGGGCGTAGACCAAGATACACCTTCTCCTATATGAATTTTTGTTCTAGCAGTTTTCTTTTAAAGATATTTTATCAAATCTCGCCATCTGTCTCTGTTCTGTGCAAGCAGTTCTATCTCATTGAGGGAGCCGATTCCTGCTGCTCTTGCCTCTCTCATCAATGTTCTTCTCAGTGTCTCCCTGGGTCTTCCTCTTTTTCTTTTACCTGTTGTTTCCCATATGAGGGCTTGCTTTGCTATTCGATTATTATCTCTTCTCATCACATGTCCAACGTATGACCATCGTCTTTTCTTTATTACTGAAGATATTAGTGGTTGATTGGCGATTTCTCTAATTTCCTCGTTTGTTTTGAATTCGTTCCATTCTATACCAAGTATTTTCCTTAGACATTTATTTTCGAATGCGTTCAACTTTGTTTCTATATCTCTTGTTGTTTTCCAGCTTTCACACGCATACGTAAGGGTTGATAGTACATTTGATTTGAATAGCCTAAGTTTTGTGTTTGTGCTAATGAGTTTTGATTTCCACAACTTTTCAAGGCTTCTGAAAGACATTGCTGCTTTAGCCAGTCTGATTCTAATTTCTTTGCTCGTATCCCCTTCTCGATCAATGTGACTTCCAAGATAGATGAAGTGATCGATCTCTTCTACTGGTTTGTTTTCCATGTATATTTTGTCACTTGTTGGAATTAAACTTTTCATGACTTTAGTCTTTTCATGATTGACCTCAAGCCCAATTTTGCTGGCTATTGATGATAGTTCATTTGTGTTTTCCTGCATCGTTTTTATCTGATTGCTGATGAGAACTATGTCATCAGCAAAGTCCAGGTCCTCCAAATGGTCTCCTTGTATCCATTCGATGCCTTTATTACCAGTGCAGCATTTCTTCATTATGAAGTCCATAACAATTCCAAATAACAAGGGCGATAAAATACATCCTTGTTTAACCCCAGTTTCTATTGGGAAACATTCGCTCAGTCCTTCCTCTGTTCGAACTGCACATGTGTAACCATCATACATGTCTTTGATAATATTTATGATTTTTGATGGTAAGCCATATTGCTTCAGAATTTTCCACAAAGAATCTCTATGAATACTATCAAATGCTTTTTTGAAGTCGATGAAGTTAAGTACAAAAGGTTTTTGCTTTTCAATGTGTTCCTCCAATATAAGTCGTAGAGTGAAAATGTGGTCAAGACAGCTTCTCCCTTTTCTAAACCCAGCCTGTTCTTCACGCATTACTGTATCTATTGAATCCTTTATTCTATTTAGGATGATTTTACAGAATAATTTTGAGGCAACTGACAAAAGTGTCACGCCTCTCCAATTGTTACAATCTCTAAGATTGCCCTTTTTTGGGATCTTAACAATGATTCCTTTTTTCCATTTATGAGGCGTCTTCTCTGTTTTCCAAATGATGTTGAACATTTTTTGGAGATGTATTAAATTATGGCTATCAATTGCCTTGAGGATCTCAGCTGTTAACTTATCCTCTCCAGCAACCTTGTTATTGGTCATTAGCTTTAAGGTGGTTTCTATTTCGCTCAAGGTGAAGTCATCTAAATTTACATCTAATTCTGCTGCTGGTGTTTCAGCTTCAAAATCTATTAAACTGTGAGGTAGTGGACGGTTAAGAATTTCTTTGAAGTGTTCCGCCCAACGGGCTTTTATGTCTGCGCTTGTTGTTAGCATTAATCCAGATTTGTCTAGAATTGGTGTTCCACTGGATGTATAGGTGTTTGTCAGCATCTTTTGTACAGTATAAAGAGTTCTGCTGTCTCCTGTAATTGCAGCTGTCTCTGCTTTCTCTGCCAAGTTGTCTATATAAGCTCTTGTATCTCTTCTTGCCGAACTTTTCACTTTGTTGTCTAATTCTTTGTATGTTGCTTTTGCCAGAACCTTTCCAAGATCTGTCTTTACATTAGTCATGGCTCTCTTCGCTTCTCTTCTTTCTTTGATGTATTTCCATGTGGTGTCTGAGATCCAAGCTCGTTTTTCCATTTTCTTCAGTCCAGCACTTGCTTCTGCTGCTGTCATTAGTATTTTGCTCTGTGAGTCCCACATTTCATTGATATCTAAGTCTATTTCACCAAGTGCTGAATAACAATTACTTAGCTCTATGTTAAACTTTTCCTTTATTGCTTCATCTTTCAGTTTATGACTATCAATTTTATGTGTAATTGACCTCTTCTGTTGGTTTCTAAATTTTAATCTTATTTTCCCAATGCACAGGTTGTGGTCACTATTAACATCAGCACCTCTGTATGCTCTTACATCTATTAATGATGATCTGAATTGTTGTTTAAATGCCCTATGATAGGGGTCAAATCGCTATGGCTCAAAAGGTCAATAGATAGATAGTTAATTTTCATAGAAAGTGCCATTTTTTTTTTAAATGTGAAAGATACTTTTAACACACGAGTATTATACAAGTTTGGGTTCTTTTGAAAAAAAAATACTTGGGAATTTTTACACCCTGGCAATAAATGTTTGTGTATTGTCACAGATCATGTTCTGAATTTTAGGGCAACATCCTGCTTACTTATAGGCAATCTCTATCCAATATCATCTTAAATAGAATGACTTCAAAAAATGAATCATGGGTAATCATCTATGATGTAATATTTTGAACTATAACACAATTTTGGAAATATCTATATTATTCATCAGCCAACTGTCACATGCATATTGTGTGACCTTGTATGATAATAATGACTGTCTAGAGTTAATGATCTTTTTATGAAACATTTTGCATCAACGAATATGCTAAATAATGTGTTGCATGCTTAAATAAAGAGAAAGAGGAAGACCAAAATATTCTTGGAGAAGATAGGTGGAAACAGAGATGAAGTTGATGGAGAGGGGAAAAGGCAAATAATTTCAATGCTGCTGTAAAGCTGGTAGCAAGGAGCTAGTAGTGGGGTGTGGTATACACTCCAAGGTATGTTGACAGCTTTACAAAGAAGAAACACAACACAATACTGATGTTTCAGCCTGCGGACTTCTTCAGGATACGAGGACAATGACAACAAATGGTGAGGCACAAATATCTATAGCAAAGAGATGGATGACGTTTGTCGTCGTTGTCCCTGTATTCTGAAGAATGCCGCAGGCCGAAACGTCAGTATTGTGTTGTGTTTCTTCTTTGTGAAGCTGTCACCATACCTTGGAGTGTATACCACACCCCACTACTGGCTCCTTGCTACCAGCTTTACTGTAGCATTGCAATTATTTGCCAGTCACCAGTTTAAAAATTCTGTAAAAATGTTGTTGTTAAATAAAGCATATCATAACCAAATTAAAGCAGGACTATTACACAACATGGAAATACTCTTTGTGTGTCATAAAATCACTAAGGTAGGTATTTAACAAGTGAAAAATTGGGGAAAATTAAAATTGAAAACTTTACAGACCAAATTATGAATTCAGATTCATTTCCAATAAAATCAGGTGCAATTTTTTTGTTCCATGTGCTATTTTTTTAAAACTATATCCATGTATTTCTTTGCTGGTTGAATATCCTATTCAGAATGTTCAATATAATAGTGGATGTCACATTTGATGTAGACAACAGTATGAAGCAAAACAATGTAGAAAAATTTCATATCCTATGAATACCATGACCTATGCAGGCCTTATCATTTGACAGACACTCAATCACAATACAATGAAATATAAAATGTGAACAAACTATTTCTTATAGAAATTTAGTTTACTTACTTTTCATGGCTCTTTGGTCTTTTAAATAATCCATAAGGAATTAGAGTTTCACCTGTTTTAGAAACCATAACTTTGTATACAAATGTACCACTAACATGCATTGCTTGAATATGTATTAATGTAGTAAAGTGATATCCCAAAATGGCAGCTGTTTATCATGGTTACCATGACAGTAAGGTGATGTTAACACAAACACATATTGTTTTAATTACAGGCAGTGGTATTGCCATTTCATGTAAAAATAATTTACTTAAATCATTTAATTTTTTTGTAATATGTTGTCCACATCGCCTTAATTGATAAGAAAATCAAAACTTGATCATTAATAATGGATGATTGTTTAGCTTAGTTTATGTGATTCATATTTGTACGTAAAAATGTGTGTATTGAAAGCTGATGTGCCCTTCATAATGGAAGTAACTGGCTTCTCAATTCTAATTTCTACATTTCAACCATGGTGTAGACACACTGCAGTTAACCAAAACTATCAATAACTACCTGACTTATAGAGAGAAGCTAAGTAAAATACAGTGAGAATGAACACCAATTACAATATTTTCACATTTCTAAGTTCTACAGTTCAACCATGGTGTAGACACGCTGCAGTTAACCATACAGAAATAAATAAATTCAGAAAGAGTCTAGTTTTCATTTGTCTGAGAAATTGTATTTTTGGAAAAAAAACTTGAAAATGAGATTGCCAAAAGAAACAGTTTGTAGTGCATTGTTCTGTAAGATTTGAAATTATCTGCAATCAATGTACACATTTTTGTGAACAGTTTCTGGTAAATATTTTAATAAAAATGTTTTAGAGTCACATTATGTCTAATGGACATATTTTTGTATGTTGCTGATGATATGCTGTTGAATACATACACCCTTAAACATTTAGTGTTGAGTTCAAATAACCAGATTTTAATTTTTCCCAATACTTGCTCAAACTTTTTTGTGCAATACAAACCTGTCATTAAGTTTATTATTTCAGTATTTTTTATGTTGTTTCTAGCATTTTCTTTAGAACATAGTGCATGGCAATTGTTATCTTTTATATAATCTTTTATAGATAGAGTATACCGACATCATAAGTAGAGATTATCTTGATGTGCTATATTGTTTCTATATAATTCAAGTCTGATTACAGATTCTGTGTGCATTAATTCAGGTGATTTATGTTGTCTAATCTTGTGGAGGCAAGAGACTTGCACAATTTTGAGGGTATTTCTAGTGTGTGATAATAAAATGGTATTATGAAAAATGAAATAAAATAATACAATGTGTGGAGTGAGTATTACATTTGCTATTTATTGTCTGAAAGGGTTATGAGAACATCAAGTGAGAACATCAAGAAAGAATATCCAGTGAGAACATCAAGTGAGAATATCCAGTGAGAACATCAAGTGAGAACATCAAGAAAGAATATCCAGTGAGAACATCAAGTGAGAATATCCAGTGAGAACATCAAGAAATAATATCCAGTGAGAACATCAAGTGAGAATATCAAGTGAGAACATCAAGTGAGAATATCAAGAAAGAATATACAGTGAGAACATCAAGTGAGAATATCCAGTGAGAATATCAAGTAAGAATATCCAGTGAGAACATCAAGAAAGAATATCCATTGAGAATATCAAGTGAGAATATCCAGTGAGAATATCCAGTGAGAACATCAAGAAAGAATATCCAGTGAGAACATCAAGTGAGAATATCAAGTGAGAACATCAAGTGAGAATATCCAGTGAGAACATCAAGTGAGAACATCAAGAAAGAATATCTAGTGAGAACATCAAGTGAGAATATCTAGTGAGAACATCAAGTGAGAATATCCAGTGAGAACATCAAGTGAGAATATCCAATGAGAACATCAAGTGAGAACATCAAGTAAGAACATCAAGTGAGAATATCAAGTGAGAATATCAAGTGAGAACATGAAATGAGAATATCAAGTGAGAATATCCAGTGAGAATATCAAGTGAGAACATCAAGTGAGAACTAGAAATAGAGATAATGGAATAGGAAGGTTGCTCATTGATGAATAAGGACCAAAGTGATGTTCTCAGAACAACTGAGGAGGGCATATGTCTTTGTATGAGAGTCAATGACTGAGGAGAACATACATCTTTGTATGAGAGTCAATGACTGAGGAGAACATACATCTTTGTATGAGAGTCAATGACTGAGGAGAACATACATCTTTGTATGAGAGTCAATGACTGAGGAGAACATACATCTTTGTATGAGAGTCAATGACTGAGGAGAACATACATATTTGTATGAGAGTCAATGATTGAGGAGAACATACATCTTTGTATGAGAGTCAATGACTGAGGATGACATACATCTTTGTATGAGAGTCAACAACTAAGGAGGGCATACATCTTTGTATGAGTTAACAACTGAGGAGGACATACATCTTTGTATGAGAGTCAATGACTGAGGAGGACATACATCTTTGTCTGAGAGTCAATGACTGAGGAGGGCATACATCTTTGTATGAGTTAACAACTGAGGAAGGCATACATCTTTGTATGAGAGTCAACAACTGAGGAAGACATACATCTTTGTATGAGAGTCAACAACTAAGGAGGGCATACATCTTTGTATGAGAGTCAACAACTGAGGAGGGCATACATCTTTGTATGAAAGTCAACAACTGAGGAGGGCATACATCTTTGTATGAGAGTCAACAACTAAGGAGGGCATACATCTTTGTATGAAAGTCAACAATGAGGAGGGCATACATCTTTGTATGAAAGTCAACAACTGAGGAAGACATACATCTTTGTATGAGAGTCAACAACTGAGGAGGGCATACATCTTTGTATGAGAGTCAACAACTGAGGAGGGCATACATCTTTGTATGAGAGTCAACAACTGAGGAGGGCATACATCTTTGTATGAGAGTCAATGACTGAGGAGGACATACATCTTTGTATGAGAGTCAACAACTGAGGAGGACGTACATCTTTGTATGAGAGTCATTGACTGAGGAGGACATACATCTTTGTATGAGAGTCAATGACTGAGGAAGACATACATCTTTGTATGAGAGTCAATGACTGAGGAAGACATGCATCTTTGTATGAGTTAACAGCTGAGGAGGACATGCATCCTTGTATGAGTTAACAGCTGAGGAGGACATTCATCATGAGAGTCAATGACTGAGGAGGATATGCATCTTTTTGTGAGAATCAACGACTGAAGAAGCTATATATTTGCATATATCAATACAGCACTATAGCCACATTAAAATTTTATTTTTGATCTTGTAGAATCTAAAATATAACTATACATCAGTAGCAATGGCAGCCAAAACTTGAGGGACTATAACAACACAGAAATTGCATGGCCAAATGTCCACTTGTTCTCGACGCTTCACCAGATGGCTCAAAAAAGCACATTCTTGATTATGTTGAAAGGTATTAACACATTTCTATCTACACTTCATAAAGTTCATCAGGTTAAATAGCTCGCATCCTAGTCTCTCACTTGCAGAATCACTTTTTAGGGCCATCTATGAATCTATAAAACCATACTGTAAGTGGTCGAGTTCTTGTGACTAAGGCAACTGCCAATAGTTTGTCATTTTATGGAACTCAACACAAATTTCTTTGCTATCACAAATTCACATACACATGTCAGAAACAGTCTCATCAAATCTCTATTCAAGCTCTTAAGGTGATTCTTCTATTGAACTCAACAATAATACTGTCTGAAAAGGAACGTCCTATGGACTGCAACAACAACAAAAAAATGTACAAATAACAAAAATTCCCCAATATTAATTCAGCATATCAAACTCACTATTTGGAATAACTGCATTTGTAAAGAACTTTTTAAAATATAAACTTTGTACACTACTCTAACTGAAGAGCTTCTGCCACTGACTTCTCTAAGCTTATCAAACTTGTCTTAAATAGTAAGGCCAGTCAAATTTAACTTATTGACATTGGTCATATCACCCAATAATGATATTGGTTTGGCTAAACAGGTGCCAACGTTTTCATACAGCTTGGTTCTCATCTATACCACATGGTTGCAACAAATGTCACATGGCTACGAAAGAACATTGTGTCATTACCAATATTGATCAGATGTTACATTTGATCCAATACTTTACCTTAAGTCATGTCAAACACACTACCTCATATCTCATTTTGTTCTTTATCAGAGGTACTGATCCTCATATTTTGAGTTTGTTTTGAGATGAAAGGATATGCGGAAAAAAAGGGTCTTCATTTGTTGTCTTTGCTTTAACGAATTTCAATAACGACCCTAATAGTATGTGGAACGAAACTAAGGACAAAAGAAGGGAAACAGAACACCCCGTGGTGGAACGAAACAATCAGAGGGGCAATTAAAGAAAAGAAGAAACTGTTTAAAAATTTGAGAGAGAATAAGAGCCCAGAAAAATATGCTTTAGTTTGTTTGCAAAAAGTTACAATTTTGATCAAAGAAGCCAAGTAAAACAAATGGGCAGAATTCAGACAAAATATGAGCAGAGACTTCAAGATAGCTACGAGAGATTTCTACAAAGCAGTAAAAGCAACTAGAGCGAAAAAAAACGAAAACCATGACTCTACTGAGCTCATAAATGACACAGTATGTTAGCCAATATCAAATAACCAACAAATGCAACAGAGATGGAAATAATATTTTGAAGACCTATTAAACTTGGCACCAACTACCAATAACATAACAAAATCACGCGAAAATGCACAAACACTGAATCCAACATAATAAGAAACCTAAGAAATAATCAAATATGCACCCGGAAATAAGCACTGAGGATAGACAACATACCAATAGAAATAATAGCAGCAGAAGAAACAACTGGAGTTACATGGCTGCACAGAATATTCAATGCAGCATGGCACCAACAAAAAGCCCAAGAAGACTGGCAACAGACAATCATCGTACCAATATGGAACAAGAAAGATAGCAAGAGAGACTGCAATCAAAATAGAGGTATATCACTCCTCAACCATGTAGGAAAGCTATACGCCAAAATTGTGGAAAAAAGGATGAGACCAATAATAGAACTACAGTTAAGCGATTCTCAAATGGGGTTCCAAAAAAAAATACCAGAGTATGTGCTGGCGCACTATTCACTTTAAAACAGCTAGCAGAAAAGACGACAGAACACAATCAAAATTTGTACATAGCTTTCATTAACCAGGAAAAAGCATTCGACCGAGTAAACAGAGAACAACTGTGGGACATACTAACAACATACAGAATAAGCCAACATCTAACCAACCTAATTAAAAATCTCTACATCAACAGCAGTTGCACAGTCAGAACAGCAGAAGGCTGCACTAATCACTTTGAAATTCGATCGAGTGAAAGACAGGGATGCGTACTATCCCCCTTCTGTTTATTACCTACATAGTCTACATATGCAAGTTAGCCAACCCATCGAAAACAAAGGAGATCAATGCGCTTCTATTCGCAGACGATCAGAAACTAATACATGGAAAAATGACAGACCTACAAGAACTCTTAAATAGACTCAACAGCACAGGCACAAAATACAACATGAAAACCAACACCAACAAAACAGATATAATAAATATCGTAAAAGAGAAACAGAATATCAACATAACTATAGACGGCAGACAACTAAAACTAGTAATGGAATTTAAATACCTAGGAAGTCTATTGAAATACGACAATTCACAAACTGCAGAAATAAATTCAATATGTAACGAAGCTTGTCAAATCATCGGACAGTTATCACCACTATTGTCTTACAAGGAAATAACTCTGGAAGCAAAACGGGCACTCTACAATATAATCTTCATCTCAATTTTGTGCTAGCAATGCCATACCTGGACCCTAGATGCAAGAACAATAGGACAAATAACCTCAACTGAGATGTGTTAGACGAATGGCAGGAAACAGTCTGAGAGATAAGATCAGAAATGTGAAAAAAAACTAGGAATAACTCCCGCTATAGAATATATAAAGAAACAACAGATACAATGGTTTGGCCATGTGACAAGGTATAAAGATCAAAACAGAACACAACGAGTCTTCAATAAACTTTGCCAGAACACCAGATCCAAAGGCCGACCACGAAAAAGATGGATCGACGGAATACTGGAAATACTAGGAAACATAACGGCAGAAGAGGCGAACAGAAGAACAAAAGACCGCAAATTATATCTCTCCTCGACGCTGAAAGGCAAATGAGAAAGGAAAGAAGAAGGAGAATAAACGACCCTCGAATAAAAAAAAATTATGTAATTAAGGAAATCGACTTTTCTCTCAAACTAAGTCATAAACATACAAGTTTAAAATTGTTAGGCTGTTGTAAACATTTGTTATCATAAGTGCTAGTTATTCTAGTGTTATTTAGTGTGGCACTTTTTCCAGACAGTTTTCTATAGTCACGTATGAACTTCGATTTAAATAAATTATATATATAGTATCATCATCATCATGTGCCATACCGGTTGGCGTAGGCATTCATGTGCCTCCACAATCTTCTATCTACAGTGCATCGTATTAGTTCTATTGTTGACTGTTTTCCATGCCATGACACCAAGCTATCCAGTATTTTCTCTCTTTGTCGTCCGCGATCTCTCTTTCCTTTTATTTTACCAGTTGTAACCAAGTATTCCAACTGTCCTCTTCTCATGATGTGCCCAAAAAATGTTGATTGCTTCTTTCTGATGTTTTTTAAAAGCTCCCTTTTTGTGTTGGCCTCTTTGAGAACTTCCTCATTGGTCTTTTTAGCTGTCCAGGGAACTTTCAACATTCTTCTGAGAAATCCCATCTCCGTGGCCTCTAATCGCCTTTTCATTTGTTTGTCTACTGTCCATGATTCGCTTCGATATTATATATATAGTAACTCATTGATTTTCCGGATTTTATTTTTATTTATTACCCCGTCACCTGATCAAAATGAATGTGGACAATCGACCTTCCACCGTAATTCGTGTTAGATGGCGGGTAGAATAGACGCACGCTAACAACATTTTTTGCTTCTACAAGTGAATTTACCGAAACTATATCAATCCAACGCAGAAAACTATTTACTCGTAACGGACCAGGCTTCTGAAAGTCTGGCGTAATATTAATATTCATTCTGATTTTATGAAGTTTGATAATAGCGCCCTTAATCGTCCAATCAACGTGGGGCCAATAACAAGTATATTATTACATTTATTACAGCTGTTCTGTTAAAAAAAAAGAAGTCATAAACACGGTTGAGCGTCCAAACGTGGTAGTTTATGTGTTTTGTAGGCTTTTCAGCTATAGGTTAAACAGGTGTAATGTATTATGAGGAACAAGCAAATAATTGCAGTGCTGCGGTAAAGCTGGTAGCAGGAGCAAGTAGTGGGGTGTAATGTATTGTAAATGTTTCACTACAAAAAAAAACGAAACAAAATCACTCCGGACGTTTGAGCATAGTACTTTCTCAAGAACAGAGACAAAACACAAGGACACACACAAATAGAGAAAAGGAGTCAAAATAAAAATGGGAGAGATGCCTTCCTACTCACCTTCTTTCTCCTGTTGTGTATGCATATCCGGTCTGGAACACATCTGTGTATGCATGTGTATATACATATATATATATGTGTGTGTGCATACATACATAAGCACGCACACACACACACACACACACACACACACACATATATATATATATATATACACACACACACACGTGCATACAATTTCCATACAATTCTATATATTCTTCTATAAATCAACATTACAAAGGATTCAATTTTCTGTTTTCTTGTCTAATGTCCGTGTTTAAAAAATGTAAGGATATACTTGCTATTGGTCCCATGATGATTGAATAATTAAGGGTACGATTATCAAACCTCATAACATCAGAATGAATATTTTGTGTCACTGCTTACAATGAAGAAACATGTAATACAGACGTGCATCAATCGTGAAGAAAATCAATTTATTCGAAATAAAAAATGATGCAGAAAAATCCGTAAGTTGCCTTGGATAATGAAAAAAAGTTCATTGGACACATTAAAAGACTTAAACATTAAAAGAAAAACATTAAGAGACAAACATTAAAAGACTTAAACATTACAAGACAAACTTTAAAAGACAAGATTAATTAAGAGACAGACATTAAAAGACTTAAACATTAAAAGACTTAAAACATTAAAAGACAAGATTAAGAGACAAACATTAAAAGACTTAAACATTAAATGACTTAAACATTAAAAGATTTAAACATTAAATGACTTAAACATTAAAAGATTTAAACATTAAATGACTTAAACATTAAAAGATTTAAACATTAAAAGATTTAAACATTAAAAGAACTGGCGTATAAACACTATTCTGCAGAGGAAATTAAAAGGCTATAGCCACGTCAAAAGATATAGTGGGCTGGAAAGAATAATAATGGGAAGCATGGTTCCTAGGCGACGCAGACCAAGAAGAAGGTGGTTTCAAGACATCAAGGAGACCTTGAACATGACAATAGAAGAAGGAGGAGATCTTGCTAGAGACAGATTTTCTTTCAGACGGGTTGTGGTGAATGCACCGTTCTGCAAAGGACACGCGACCTGATGATGATGATAATTTCATAAATAGAAGCCTCTTGAAATCTGTAGTAGGCCCACATAAATACGTAAACAAGATTATCTTTCACAGATTGATTATAATTTAATAGTTCTCGGCCGAGAGCTGCTTTCCGAGAGGTCGATAATCTGCGATTGTCATTTTGATTGATTTGAAATCAATCACTAACGCTCGTTTGACTTACATCTTTAGAGAGCCTGTGTTCACTCAGTACACAATGAATATTTTAGTCTGCCAATGATAGACTGGAATTATAGTATATTAAGAAGCCTACTGCCTTCAAAACTGATCCACTAATGGCAAGCTGGATTGTGAACATAACAAAGTAATAGTAGAAAGTGTGCTTTATGAAAGTAAGAGGAGGGGAGTTATTGAGTTATTTGCGGGTCATCATCGTTGTACTCCGAACATGTCCATAGGTGCTCAGATCCGCTTTTCAGATATTGAGTTATTTGCGGGTCATCATCGTTGCACTCCGAACATGTCCATAGGTGCTCAGATCTCCTCCTCGGTTATTGAGTTATTTGCGGGTCATCATCGTTGCACTCCGAACATGTCCATAGGTGCTCAGATCCCCTCTTCAGTTATTGAGTTATTTGCGGGTCATCATCGTTGCACTCCGAACATGCCCATAGGTGCTCAGATCCGCTCTTCAGTTATTGAGTTATTTGCGGGTCATCATCGTTGCACTCCGAACATGTCCATAGGTGCTCAGATCCCCTCCTCAGTTATTGAGTTATTTGCGGGTCATCATCGTTGCACTCCGAACATATCCATAGGTGCTCAGATCCCCTCCTCAGGAAGTCTGAAAGTGTCCAGCGACTGACGACTCCAGTTCTGCATGTTTCCATAAGTTCCCAACCTTCTTTCTAGCCTCTGTCAACATGTCATCATTCATAATGGACGATTCCATTATTTACACATACCATTTATTATTGATCTAGGAGTTACGTATAACAAAAATATGCATAAAAACATGAAAACATCTAACATATTAAACAAAACAATAATATTTACCTATTTCTCTGGGAAGTTTTGTTTAATGAATGATTTGGGGGTTGTAACAGGACTGGGGTCTCAGAAGGTGATATTTGTTTACAATCACCAATCGCATTTGAAGTGATGCCACACTTCTCAATGGAATTCTGGTAAAGTCTGCTGATGTTTATAAAGTCTGATGATGCCTGTCTATAAAGTCTGACGATTGCTGTCTATAAAGTCTGCTGATGTCTGCCTATAAAGTCTGCTGATGTTTATAAAGTCTGCTGCCTATAAAGTCTGCTGATGCCTGCCTATAAAGTCTGCTGATGTTTATAAAGTCTGCTGCCTATAAAGTCTGATGATGCCTGTCTATAAAGTCTGACGATGGCTGTCTATAAAGTCTGCTGATGCCTGCCTATAAAGTCTGCAAATGCCTGTCTGTAAAGTCTGCTGCCTATAAAGTCTGGAAATGCCTGTCTTTAAAGTCTGTTGCCTATAAAGTCTGATGATTCCTATAAACTGTGCTTGTAGGATTCTTAAAACTTTATTTAAATTTCCTCGTGTTCCTGAAACATTAATGATCATTCAAACATGAAAGGACGCAATCAGAAGAAATATATGAATGTATGGACAGAATTAAAAAAGAAGTAACGAGCCCTTGTCACGCCAAGTGGCGTATAGGGAATATGGTGTTAGTGACTATAAATTTTACAGACCTTCAGCATATGATTTTTGGGGTAATGTGGTCAGTATTACGCCCGTGTCGCTTTATTTTCCCATAAAAAACCGGTACCCATTAAAAGCTGGGTGAACCGGAACCCGTCGGTTGGGTACGAACCTTACCTTTTGTCCTTTGTAGTCCAGTTCACTAACCACTGAGCTATCGCGGCTGCCAGTAACACCCTAAGCCTTGTTAAAAATATAACATTAAATACGCGAAAACTAGAAGTATTCAAATAGGTGCTGTCAGTGAGTGGAGATCATTACTAGGGTACTACTAGAACATCACTAGAGCATTACCCAGGTTTTTGAGTGCCTTACTCTCTGCGAGTGAGCTTTAAATGCCGGCGTTGTCTCTGGACTGGTATGTACATGATTTTTAAAATTGTGTTTTGATGGCGGATTTATCTTTTGTTGTTTGTCACGGGATGTTAACTTTTATAATACCGAAGAAAGCGCGCCCCCCTCCCTCTCCTATGACATTGTCATGCTGAAAGTCAATCTTGCTGACGTTTCTGGATGTTGAGCTGAAGATCCACATGGCAGAGATAAGAAATAATGGGGAAATAACTCCAATATTGAAAGACTAAGAGCTGATGGGGATCATCATGTGCCATATCAGTTGGCGAAGGCGACCATGTCCTTCCACAGTTCTCTATCCAAAGTACACCGTATTAACTCTTTTGTTCACAATTTTCGATGCCATGACACCAAGTGATCTATAAAGATTATAATATCTTCTCTCTTTGTTGTCCGTGATCTCTCATTCCCCCTATTTTGCTACTTGTAACCAAATATTGCAAATTTCCTTTTCTCATATATCCTAAAATGTTGATTGTTTCTTTCTGATGTTGCATAACTCCTTTTTTGTGTTGACCTCTGAGAGTTTCCTCGTTGTCTTTTTAGCTGTCCAGGGAACTCTCAAGGTTCTTCTTTTGACGGGGATATGATTTATTATTATTTTGTTTGTTTGTTGTGGATCGTATTTCGGCTACTAAATCTACATACTATCAAGAACTGGCATAAAAGATCTTCTTCGCAAATTAGATGGCTCCTTTCTGAGACTTCTTTTCTTGCAACTATTTTTCTAGACTTCTCTTGCTACCTAAGGGCGGCAACCTCTGGTTCTTAGAAGAAACAATGTTTTTTTGAGATAAAGATGGCCGTGGGAGAAACAGTAGCTCAGTTATAAATGCTCTATATGGAATATATTTGTACACGCAGAGAAGAAAAGAAACGAAACTATTGAAGTACGTTGATCTCACGTAAAGTATAAAAACCTAACAGAAATCAAGAAAGACAGCGAAACAAAGTTGAATGAGTAAACATTTGAGCTATTGATGCTAGGAGATATGCAGAAAAGAGAGTTGCGAATCAATTGTTAACTGCAATTTGATCTGTTATTATAAAGAAAAGGAGGAATCAATATTCAATTTTCTACATCAAGATAACTAAACTCAACGTTATCCCAACTAAATAACAGAGATTCAGAAGTAAGGATCGCTTGGAATTTGTGCAGTGCAAACTTACTTTAGGTATGGAATGTTCGAGATATGGTTTCTTTCAGGGGAGTAGACGTAAAGGTGGGGTGTCCCCCGGAACTTACAAAATTACCCCCCCTACCCCCTTTCCACCAACCAGTGGAAAATTATAGAAATCTAATAATTAATTCATAATTTTCATTCATTCATTCTGCTCTCGGGCCGAAGGCGCCATATATAGTGGAAGTCATAGTTCAAAGCAAGAGAAGGAGCGGAATGGCGCTCCATGGTAGCCAACCTTCGATGCGGAGACGTCACTCAATGATGAACGATTATAAAGATATAAAATATACAAACATACTCACAGACAAAACAAATGCTTCAACAAATATATTTAACTTATATACATGGCACTATGTTGTGTCTCTTCATAAGATCCAACCAGTCAATACAAAAGACTGAGCTTTGTACTCTCTCTCTCTCTCTCTCTCTCTCTCTCTCTCTCTCTCTCTCTCTCTCTCTCTCTCTCATTCTCTTTATCCATTTCTTCTCCACTTGTCTCTTATTCACAGTTTTTCCCATCTGATAAACGTTAATCCCTTAATGACATCCTTGTTATTCGCCGTTCACGTTTAACGCGATTGTTTCTTACAAGCACAATTCTCAATGTTCGGGTACCGATCAGCATAATCACACCGTGAACTGAATTCCTGAACTGCTGCTGTTTCATGCATTATTCATAGTTTCAAGACATGTCTACGTTTTAACAGCCGGCACGTGATTCTTTGTGGCAAATACGTGATCAGATTGTGAGTATTTTGTACTTTTATCAATATCTTTTATACTGTTTGTGTCTGGGTCAAAAGCTAAAAATAACTCCCCCTGGAAACTACATTTTTTTGTTTGTTTGGTCAGTTGCTTACCTGCCATCGCCTGATGACTTCGTATCCATCCTAAGAGGACGTTCGTTGATGCATCATCATCGTCATCATTGAGTGCCGTCTCCGCATCAAAGTTTCCCTACCATGGAGCGCCATTCCACTCTGTCTCTTGCTTTGATGGTGCAGATTGTCATAGGTTGACTTGTCCATCTTTTGATGTTACTCGTCCATGTTAGTCTTGATCTGCCTCTGCCTCTTTTACCTTGTATTTTCCCTTCCAATATTACTTTTATTAGGCTGTTGTGTCTTTTAGCATGCCCCAAAAATTTCATTTGTCTTGTTCTAATTGTGTTTAGTAGTTCTCTTTTCATTTTAAGTTGTTTTAAGACTTCATCGTTTGTTTTCTGTTCTTTCCATCCAATTCTATCTATTCTTCTATAAATCTACATTTCAAAGGCTTCAATTTTCTGTTCTATTTTCTTGCATGCATTATATTGTGGTTTAACGTAGAATTTGTTATATTTGTGTCTTTCGGTCCAACAGATCCGACTCGGGGACCTCGGTAGCCTAATTGGGAAAAAAAACCACCCTACTAGGCTACCGACCTTCGGACCTTCGGACCTTCGGACAACCCGTGTTCGATTCCCGCTGGAAGCAGTGTGAGTTGTACTGGTGGCTGAACAAAAAACAACCTTTGCGCGGTCGACGCAACCGCAGGCGATAAATGGGTACCAGAGTAATACTCTGGGAAGATGAGGAATGCCGCCTTGCATATCACTTGTGTTTCTTGAGTGTCTCTTGTGTGTCTCAATTTTGTCCCTTGAGTGTCTCTTGTGTGTCTCAATTTTGTCCCTTGAGTGTCTCTTGTGTGTCTCAATGTTGTCCCTTGAGTGTCTCTTGCGTGTCTCAATTTTGTCCCTTGAGTGTCTCTTGTGTGTCTAAATTTTGTCCCTTGAGTGTCTCTTGTGTGTCTAAATTTTGTCCCTTGAGTGTCTCTTGTGTGTCTAAATTTTGTCCCTTGAGTGTCTCTTGTGTGTCTCAATTTTGTCCCTTGAGTGTCTCTTGTGTGTCTCAATTTTGTTCCTAGAGTGTCTCAATTGTGTCTCATGGGTGTCTCAATTATGTCTCATTGGTGTCTAAAATGTATCTCACGGGGTGTCTCAAGGATGTCTCAATCGTTTCTCAAGGATTTGTCATGAGTGTCTCAACTGTATCTCATTTGTGTCTCAAAGTGTCTCATGTGTGTTTCAATATTGTCACATGAGCGTCTCATGAGTGTCACAATTGTGTTTCATGAGTGCTTAAATAGTGTATTAATTATATCTCATGTGTGTCTCATGGGTGTTTAAAAGGTGTCTAACGAGCGTCTCATGAGTGTCTCAATTGTGTGTCATGGGTGCCTGAAAGGTGTATCAACAGTATCTCATTTGTGTCTCATGGGTGTCTAATGAGCGTCTCATGGATGTCTCAATTGTTTTTATGGGTGTTTGAAGGTTGTCTCAACTGTATCACATTTGTTTCTCAAAGGTGTTTCAATTGTGTCTCACAGGTGTCTTAAAGGTGTCTCATATGTGTTTCATGTTGACAGAAGTAGACAGATTAGCAATGTATTAGCCAAGCTATTTCCATCTTTGGGGCTCACTCGACCAGAAAAGCAAACCAGAGGTGGGGAGATAAGAGGAAAAATGGTTGAGTCTCGACTTCGCTAGCGCACACAAATCTGCATCAGAAAAAAAGTTTATAGAAGAAAATAGTATCCAACATCAACAGTGACCCGGCAGGTCAAAGGTTAAGTAACCAGAGAGCTACAGTAACCATCAACACGTCCTTCAGGTCTATGGCAGAGATTGAGTACCTATGGGTCTGCTCAGTGTGTAGAAATATCAAATTTTGTAAACTTCAGTCAATAATTAAATGTCTTGACGGGAAAAAAAAAATGATGGGTGGATAGATAGGCACGTCTTGGAACTTTCATATAGCACAGGTCTAGAAGAATTAAGCTTTTCTCGGTAGCGAGCGGGTGGTTGGAATTAACCAATCAGGTGGAAGGTCAAATGTCTGTTGGAGTCTGGTGTTCTCGCAACATTTATTGAGGGCTCGTTGTGTTGTGTCTTCATCACTCTGCCTTGTCGCGTGGTCTAACCATTTTATCTGTTGTTTCTTTATATATTCTATGGCGGGGGTTATTCATAGCTTCCCCCCCCCCTCTCAGTTCTTAATTTCTGCCGAGGGAATGTTACTAAAGTTTGTGCAAACCACATTATCTTTATTGCACGTCATTGAGCATGCGATTTCTATTCCCTATTGCCTTAGTTTCTCACTTAGCACCCGGAAGGTCTAGAAATGTGGTCATTATGATAACAGAACAAGCAACATGTGAAGTAACCTCATGCCAGTCGAGCACGAGCTTGTGTAGAGTGGTGGCATTCTTCAGTCGCCATGGCACTTGATGATGATGTAATGAACTGCCGAAGATATTGTCGCTAGCAGTCACACAGGAAATGGGTGTGATTTGTCGCTAGGGGACATATTTTATGTGACTTTCTGCTGGTAAAGCTGGTAATAATCTATAGTATATTTTGATATAAACCTATCAAAATATTAATCGTTAAAATGTGAATTTATTAATTAAATGTTTTAAATCATCATCATCATCATCATCATCATCATCATCATCATCATCATCATCATCATCATCATCATCATTGAGTGCCGTGAAAGATGTACAGACAACATCAAAGAAAAGTAACAGCAGCATCAATTGACAATGAGTGAAGCAGTCAAAAAGACGAAAACCAGAACTTTGTATCTCCCTCGACACCCGAACGAGTAAAAGAGAAAGTAAAGAAAGAGAAAGAAAGAAAGACTAACATATTAATTTTTGCTACAAACTGTCTGTCAAGACGCTGAAGACCATATAGTGTAAATGATGTGGCACATAGAAATTTATAGACTTTTAAACAAGCCAACATTCTTTCCAGACAAATTGTTGTCCATGAACAAAAGAAGACAGAAGAGTAATACTTGAGCTAACAGGGGAATAAAGCAACCAAGAAACTGAAGAAATCAGTTTTAGAGTAATCTGGAAACAATAAATGAACTACAAGGTGAATATAGTAGTAGAGAAACAATGTCTGAGTTGAAGTAAGTATATGTAACAATAAAGAAAACATCGCACTAGCAAAGGGAAGAATGTAAAAGTCGAGAAATAAAAACTGAGCTAAAGGAAGAATATAAAACTGAGCTAAAGGAAGAATATAAAACTGAGCTAAAGGAAGAATATAAAACTGAGCTAAAGGAAGAATATAAAACTGAGCTAAAGGAAGAATATAAAACTGAGCTAAAGGAAGAATATAAAAGTCGGGAAAAAAAAACTGAGGTAAAGGAGGAATATAAAAGTCGGTAAACAAAAACTGGGAGCCGCGATAGCTCAGTGGTTAGTGAACTGGACTACAAAGGACAAGGGGTAGGGTTCGATCCCAACCGATGGCTTCCGGGTTCACCCAGCCTTAAATGGGTACCGGATTTTTTCTGGGAAAGTAAAGCAGCACGGGCGTAATACCGACCACACTACCCCAAAAATCATGTGCTGAAGGTCTGTAAAATATAGGTTCACTAACACCATTTTTCCCTATACGCCACTTGGCGTGACGGGGTACTTTACTTTTTTTTTACTTAAACAAAAACTGAGCTAAAGGAAGAATATAAAAGTCGGTAAACAAAAACTGAACTAAAGAAAGAATATAAAAGTTGAGAAACAAAAACTGAGCTAAAGGAAGAATATAAAAGTCGAGAAACAAAAACTAAACTAAAGGAAAAATATAAAAGTTGAGAAACAAAAACTGAGCTAAAGGAAGAATATAAAAGTCGAGAAACAAAAACTAAACTAAAGGAAAAATATAAAAGTCTGGAAATAAAAACTGAGCTAAAGGAAAAATATAAAAGTCTGGAAATAAAAACTGAGCTAAAGGAAGAATATAAAAGTTGAGAAACAAAAACTGAACTAAAGAAAGAATATAAAAGTTGAGAAACAAGAACTGAGCTAAAGGAAGAATATAAAAGTTGAGAAACAAAAACTGAACTAAAGAAAGAATATAAAGTTGAGAAACAAAAACTGAACTAAAGAAAGAATATAAAAGTTGAGAAACAAGAACTGAGCTAAAGGAAGAATATAAAAGTTGAGAAACAAAAACTGAACTAAAGAAAGAATATAAAAGTTGAGAAACAAAAACTGAACTAAAGAAAGAATATAAAAGTTGAGAAACAAAAACTGAACTAAAGAAAGAATATAAAAGTTGAGAAACAAAAACTGAGCTAAAGGAAGAATATAAAAGTCGAGAAACAAAAACTAAACTAAAGGAAAAACATAAAAGTCTGGAAATAAAAGCTGAGCTAAAGGAAGAATATAAAAGTCGGGAAACAAGAACTGAGCTAAAGGCAGACTATAAAAGTCGGGAATTAAAACACGAGCCAAAATAAGGATGGAAAAAAATATTTGGAAACTGCATGAGTTAAATGGAGAATATACAAGTATCTGTAAGGAAAACAAAACATACGTACAAAGACTATATAGAATATAAAGTGAAGAGGAAAAACTTGAACTAATAGTAGAATATAGCAATCGAATTAAAAATAGTGCAAAGATGAATTGAAGCACCAAATTGGTTTGTATCCCAACTAAATTGGACATATGGAGTGTAGCTTATACCGCAAAGACATACTGCAACCGTTATGGTTTTACTAGAGTGTAATGCATAGGCCAAACTGGCAAGATGATGATATAATGAAGACATAAGAAGCAACAAGAGATGGATTATAATCTAGTATATCAGAATAACCCGAGACTAATTATGTAGTGCATCCGATTTTCTACGATTGACCACGCTTATATATATATATATATATATATATATATTGTCTTTGATCACATTTACATATTTGGAAACCTGCAGTTCGCTAATTTGTGCCAAGATGGGTGTTCGAAAGTGTGTCCTATGTTAATTAAAATAGTCCAAGTTGGCCATTCTCTTTCAAATACTCCTGGCAATGAGAATCGGTACAAATGTTGTCACTCAATGCCAGAAGTCGTATTGATTGTTTCCATGGAAAGTTTGTTGACAAAAGAAATGAAAATCACCAACACACATATTGACATGTATGAGTGCCTTGCCTTGTTTGCACCGGCTGACCCTACTGTTTATTGTCGGGCCGGCTGTATAATTTATCAAATTATAAAGTTATCTCATGTTTCTGATATTCTTTTTACAGACTCACGTCATTACCACATCGCCATCACCATCTTTGTTATAACCGACATTATCACGATTATAGTTAACTCTTTCCGCACGTTAAGCCGCACTGTGCACCATGACGAATTCGGCCGCGTACGGTTCGTCACATAGTGCACCACTCTCAGTTTGATTAACGTGGATCGTCATCAAACCATATTCTTTTTACATGTCTTGTATCATCATGGTATTGGTGAAATCTAATACCTTGTTCAGTTTTTTAAACATTCATATATAATATGTTATATAAATATAAATATGTAGATTGATTCTTAAAACCATGAAAAATTGTCATCTCTGAAATCTCTCCCGTTGCATTGATAAAAAGCTTCCGTACTTTTTCTTTTTCTTCTTTCTTTCCTCATCTGCCTTTCAGCGTCGAGGGGAGATATAATTTCGGTCTTTTGCTCTTCTGTTCGCCTCTGCTGCTGTTATGTTTCCTAGTGCTTCTAATATTCCATCGACCCATCTTTTTCGTGGTTGACCCTTGGGTCTGGTGTTCTCACAACGTTTGTTGAAGGCTCGTTGTGTTGTGTTTTGTTCTTTCTGCCTTGTCACGTGGCCAATCCATTTTATCTGTTGTTTCCTTATATATTCTATGGCGGTGGCTATTCCTAGCTTTTTTCTCAGTTCTTCATTTCTGATCTTAGCTCTCAGACTCAGCTTCCGTACGGACAGAGTTAATAATAATACCTCCCTCGCTATGACCTTTAGCTCAGCCATATCAACACGAGATATCACCATCATTTTATGAGTGGTTACCTTGACTCGGACTAGGATATTGGACAACACTCAATACCCCAGTACTGCCGTGCCTTCTCTTATATCCATTCATGTCACAACATAAAACAGCCACGCGGCAAGGCATCAAGATGCCTACAAATGCGAAGCTGCTGGAAAGCTGCTAATGAAAAAAAAAAAAAAAAGAAACCGCGGTATGGTAACAGCTTTACGTAGGTGAGAAGCAAAACAAAAGTAGAACAACGTTTCGGCCCAGCAGGCCTTCAGCTGGAACAATAAACAATAACACAAACATTTATACACATATACACAGAAATCACCGCAGGGAAATGACTTATTTTTCATTTTTTGATAGCATATTATCACCATATGGTTAGATTTCTGTGTACACCCATATATATTTTTGTGTTGTCGTTTATTGTTCCAGCTGAGAGCCTACTTGGCCGAAACGTCGTAAATCAGCCAAACATAGTACTGCTATTAGTTTCGTGTTTCTGTTTTCATGAATTATTTCTGTTATCACAAGCTGTTCTAAATTGTCTCGTCCTTTATGTGTCACCGGACAAGCTGTATGGAGATATCACTAGCCTTAATGTGTCACCGGGACAAACTGTATGGAGATGTCACTAGCCTTAATGTGTCACCGGGACAAGCTGTATGGAGATGTCACTAGCCTCACTGTGTCACCGGGACAAGCTGTATGGAAATATCACTAGCCTTAATGTGTCACCGGGACAAGCTGTATGTATATGTCACTAGCCTTAATGTGTTACCGGGACAAGCTGTATGGAGATGTCACTAGCCTTAATGTGTCACCGGGACAAGCTGTATGGAGATATAACTACCCTTCCGCTGGAGGCAAGCATACATATAAAACATATAAACAATTTAATGTTATGCAAGGAAAAAAAAACACAAAACGGTATAAAGCAGCTAAACTAATAGAGAGAAAGACAAACTACAGCGTTCCGGCAAAATCCTTCTTCAGATTCAAAATTAAAAAAAAAATAAGAAAAAAGATAAACATGATAGACAAGTTCTTCTTCTTCCACTCTTTCAGTTTCCCGAAGTTGCCAGGCAGAAGTTGTATGCAGAAGTTGTATGCAGAAGTTGTATGCAGAAGTTGTAGGCAGAAGTTGTATGCAGAAGTTGTAGGCAGAAGTTGTATGCAGAAGTTGTAGGCAGAAGTTGTAGGCAGAAGTTGTAGGCAGAAGTTGTATGCAGAAGTTGTAGGCAGAAGTTGTATGCAGAAGTTGTAGGCAGAAGTTGTATGCAGAAGTTGTAGGCAGAAGTTGTAGGCAGAAGTTGCCAGGTAGAAATTGTAGGCAGAAGTTGTCAGACAAAAGTTGTCAGGCAGAAGTTGTCAGGCAGAAGTTGCCAGACAAAAGTTGTCAGGCAGAAGTTGTCAGGCAGAAGTTGTCAGGCAGAAGTTGTCAGGCAGGCAAAAGTTGTCAGGCAGAAGTTGCCAGACAAAAGTTGTCAGGCAGAAGTTGTCAGGCAGAAGTTGTCAGGCAGAAGTTGTCAGGCAGAAGTTGTCAGGCAGGCAAAAGTTGTCAGACAGAAGTTGTCAGACAAAAGTTGTAAGGCAGGCAAAAGTTGTCTGACTTAAGTTGCCAGGCAGATGTTGTTAGGCAGAAGTTGCCAAGCAGAAGTTGCCAGACAAAAGTTGTCAGGCAGAAGTTGTCAGGCAGGCAAAAGTTGTCAGACAGAAGTTGTCAGACAAAAGTTGTCAGGCAGGCAAAAGTTGTCTGACTTAAGTTGCCAGGCAGATGTTGTTAGGCAGAAGTTGCCAAGCAGAAGTTGCCAGACAAAAGTTGTTAGGCTGAAGTTGTCAGACAGAAGTTGTCAGGCAGAAGTTGTCAGGCAAAAGTTGTCTGAACCCAAAATCATCCAGGCTACTTGATATATCCATAGAGCAAGATGGACACTAGTGACCAAAAGGCACAGATATCGAGGCGCACTACTAGCGTACAACGTTAGATCGTCGGGTATGTGTCCACTGTTATATATGTCATTGAGTAGTTTTGTTATGACGTGTACTCCCATCTCTCCTAATGCATTTATCTCTTCGATTGTTATATTGTCGGGACCTGGAGCTTTCCTCTTTTCATGTGTTGAATTGCATCCTCCACTTCACCCTGCATTATTGATGGGCCTGTGTCTTCATTTGAATTGTTTAGCTCTGGTCATTCATCATCGCAGAGTTGACTGATATATTCTGTCCATCTTTCCATTGTCTTCTCCTGTCCCATTATTATATTTTTTTCCCATGATTTCACACATTCTGAAACTTTTCTTTTTCTTAATTCATTTAACTGATTGTGTATACATTTTGAGTCTTTCTTTTTGTTGTTTTTTCCATTTCTTCACATTTCTGTTTTAACCATCCTTCCTTTGCTGCTTTGCATTTGTTTTGGATATCTTCGTGCAATATTTTGTATGTCCGTTCTTCTTTCTTATGTTTTTGACTTTCGTCCATTAGTTCTAGTATTTCTTCTGTCATCCATTTCTATTTTGCTGATTCTTTCAGTCACTGGTATTACTTCTTTTGATGTTTGTTGAATCGATTGTTTGATCATTTCCTACTGCCCCTCGATGTCCTGTATTTTCTCAATATCATTATATCTATTTGGTACTACAGTACAGTTCTTATAATTCATCTGAACACACACAGACACAAAATAAGGCAATTACGACCACCTAATATTTTTTCTAATGGCTGGAGATGAAGTTGAGTTATCGTTGAAATAAAACAGAAGAATAGTTTTTTTTTTTTTAATGTTGAGAACACATTAAACGTTGCTTATCGAACGGTATTTTCAAAAGTTAAAAAAGGTAAATATTTGCTTCTTAGTGAGCTAACGTTAAAACGCAGTTGAATCCACACCGTGTGAAGAGAGCCTAAAAAAATCGTTACGGACCAGCGACAAAACATACACCAGGAAAAAAAGCTCTCATTTCAATCATCATCAAGGAATTGCTGGTGTTCATTTTGAATAACAAAATAGTCGTGCCTCCATTTGCTTGTGTTTGACATAAAGAATAAACATCTTGTAGTCATGGAAACAGTTCAGGTATGGAGTGTGAATCTTATAGTGTGCTTATGATGGAAGCAACGTATTTAATAATGTCTGAAGTTTAATGTGAAACAGTCGGAGTTTATTGGCAAACGCTAACATCATTCAAATCAAGATTGTCAGTTATAAGACATTTTGCGTGTACATTTATTGTGCGTTTGTTGTAAATGAGCATATGCATGTAAGCTCTTTTATTTTAACTTACAATTTTTTTAACGTTTTAATTATTTGTATTTATAACGCTACTTAATGTCAGACTTCAAACAAACAAAAAACCGTTGCATTGTTTGCTGCAGTTGTGTGCCCAAAAGTCAAAAAGATAACTAAAGGTATACAATTAAATTGTTAACATTTAGTCTGTATTTATATTTGATTATTTGCTAACGTGTCTAAGTAGATTAAGATTGTTACCAGTATTGTGTTTGTTCAAACTGCATGGTCGACTTGTGCGGTGAAAAACTATTTTTGCCTTTGCATTTTACAAGTGACAAATAAAGGAGATATGTTTTACAAGGAGTTTTGTTAGATAACATGTCGCTATGCTGTATATGTTCTTATTTATATGTTGAATAAAATAGTAAATTCAGACAGGCTGCATAAATACACCCAGCATGGCTTATGGGTGTAAATGATGGACAACACAAGATATTCGTAAGATATTTTATGACAATGGCGATGTGGTGGAATGTGAGAAATAAATGTCAAAAAACATTTAATAGATAAGGAATTCATTGTTCAAAAAACATTTAATAGATAAGGAATTCATTGTTCAAAAAACATTTAATAGATAAGGAATTCATTGTTCAAAAAACATTTAATAGATAAGGAATTCATTGTTCAAAATGTAAAAAAAACTCCCCCACACACCCCCCCCCCCCCCAATTAAAAAACAAAACTCAAGAACCTATTCTCTATTATTCAATGTATAAATGCAAGATTTCATCGACCCACTATGATCTCCAGCTCAAGTACGATGTTGATATTATTGCATCGATAACTGTTCCCGGTTATCCATACGCTCTTCTTCCTCTTCTTTCCGTCATCATATGCCTTCAGTGTCGAGGAGAGATATAATGTGCGGTCTTTTGCTCTTCTGTTCGCCTCTGCCGCTGTAGTTTTTCTAATATTTCGTGAATCCATCTTTTCGTGGTCGGTCCTTTGGTCTGGTGTTCTCGCAACGTTTGCTGGAGGCTCGCTGTGTTTTTTTTTCTTTCTGCCTTGTCACGTGGTCAAACCTTTTACATCCGTTGTTTCTTTATATATTTTATGAGTGGTTAATGGGGGGGGGGGGGGGGGGGGAAAGTTCCTAGCTTTTTTTTTCTCAGTTCTTTATTTCTGATCTTATCTCTCAGACTGTTTCCTGTCATTCGTCTAACACATTTCATCTCAGTAGAGTTTATTTTTCTTATTGTTCTTGCATCTAGGGTGCAGGCCTGGCATTGGAGGCACAACGTTTGGATGAAGTTTGTTTTGTCGAGTGTCCATTTTGTCTCTAGAGTTATTTCCTTGCTGGACAACAGTGGCGATAACTGTCCAATGATTCGGGAAAGCCTTGTTGCATCTTGAGTCTATTTCTTCTGTTTATGAATTTTGGTTTGTCGCGTGTCTTCCAAGGCATTTAAATTCATCTACACGTTTTAGTTGTCTGCTGTCCATAGTTATGTTGATGTTCTGTTTCTCTTTTGCGATATAAATGACTTCTACTTTGTTTATGTTGGTTTTCATGTTGTATTTTGTGCCTGTGCTGTTGAGTCTATTTAAGTATTCTTTTAGGTCTTCTATTTTTCCATGTATTAGTGCCTGATTATCTGCAAATAGTAGCTCGTTGATCTCCCCTGTCTATGATGGGTTGGCTAACTTGCATATATAGTCCACGCATGTAATAAACACTAGGGGGGATAGTATGCACCCCTGTCTTACACCTGATCTAACTTCGTGGTGGTCTGTGTAGCCTGCTGCAGTTTTGACTCGGCAGTTGCTGTTGATGTACATACTTAATTAGGTTGGTTAGATGTTGACCTACTCCGTATGGTATCCATACCGCCTCATACAATTTAGTAGTTTACAAAACTAGATAATGTGTTATGTTATATTTAAAGACGAAAACTAACATGCATTAAACAAAACAAGCACATTTCATTGGTCACATACTTAAGATGAACACACGTCCGCATATGGTACACATGGTCATAGATTAATGACTTCAGCGATAACAGAATAATGTTGTACAATAGCCTGCTGGTTGGTTGGTTGGCTGGTTGGTTGGTTGGCTGGTTGGTTGGTTGGTTGGCTGGTTGGTTGGTTGGCTGGTTGGTTGGTTGGCTGGTTGGTTGGTTGGCTGTTTGGTTGCGTTCTCCCGATGACTAAAGTATTCTAGAGTATCGTGGTAGACTAGAATATACCTCTTCATCATACGCCCTTACAAGGACTTATTGGACGTGTCTGCGTTGTGTTGTGGTTTGCAGTATAACTGTTATATTTGCGCCTTTCGGCCCAAAACATCCGACTTCAGCACGGGGCTGCTGTTTCACCGGATCCTCCTTCCATTGAGCACGCGTAGGACAAACTGAAGTGTAGAGAGCAAAGAACACAAAATCGTCATGAAAACCACCACCAGGTAGCGCAAAACGTTGCAATAAGAATAGAATCAGATGTACCAAGAACAGACCCAACGTCTCTTGGCTCGATGAGAAGGCGCTGTCAAGCAATGATAGGTACACATAAAATGTACAGAGAACAGACCCAACGTCTCTTGGCTCGATGAGAAGGCGCTGTCAAGCAGTGATAGGTGCATATAAAAGGTACAGAGAACAGACCCAACGTCTCTTGGCTCGACGAGAAGGCGCTGTCAAGCAATGATAGGTGCATATAAAAGGTACAGAGAACAGACCCAACGTCTCTTGGCTCGATGAGAAGGCGCTGTCAAGCAGTGATAGGTGCATATAAAAGGTACAGAGAACAGACCCAACGTCTCTTGGCTCGATGAGAAGGCGCTGTCAAGCAGTGATAGGTGCATATAAAAGGTACAGAGAACAGACCCAACGTCTCTTGGCTCGACGAGAAGGCGCTGTCAAGCAGTGATAGGTGCATATAAAAGGTACCGAGAACAGACCCAACGTCTCTTTGGCTCGATGAGAAGGCGCTGTCAAGCAATGATAGGTACACATAAAAGGTACAGAGAACAGACCCATCGTCTCTTGGCTCGATGAGAAGGCGCTGTCAAGCAGTGATAGGTGCATATAAAAGGTACAGAGAACAGACCCAACGTCTCTTTGGCTCGATGAGAAGGCGCTGTCAAGCAGTGATAGGTGCATATAAAAGGTACCGAGAACAGACCCAACGTCTCTTGGCTCGATGAGAAGGCGCTGTCAAGCAGTGATAGGTGCATATAAAAGGTACCGAGAACAGACCCAACGTCTCTTGGCTCGATGAGAAGGCGCTGTCAAGCAATGATAGGTACACATAAAAGGTACCGAGAACAGACCCAACGTCTCTTGGCTCGATGAGAAGGCGCTGTCAAGAAGTGATAGGTACACATAACAGGTACAGAGAACAAGGTTTCATTTTTCTCTTGGAGGGGCTACTTTAGTTGTTATATTTCCTCTGTGACACTTACAGTCAAATCTAAGTGATCACGTATCTCTGCTATTCATATTCATCGATGCAGCAAATCAAGTTTTCTCCAAGATATCATGCATCAAGATTTGTCATAGACAGCACGCATCAAGTTTTGTCCAAGATATCATGCATCAAGTTTTGTCATAGATAGCATGCATCAAGTTTTGTCAAAGATAGCACGCATCAAGTTTTGTCATAGATAGCACGCATCAAGTTTTGTCACAGATATCACGCATCAAGTTTTGTCCACGATATCACGCATCAAGTTTTGTCCACGATATCACGCATCAAGTTTTGTCCAAGATATCACGCATCAAGTTTTATCATATATAGCACGCATCAAGTTTTGTCATAAATAGCACGCATCAATTTTTGCCATAAATAGCACGCATCAACTTTTGTCATAGATAGCACGCATCAAGTTTTGTCATAGATAGTACGCATCAAGTTTTGTCCAAGATAGCAGGCATAAAGTTTTGTCCGCGATATCACGTATCAAGTTGTGTCTAAGATATCATGCATCAAGTTTTGTCATAGACAGCACGCATCAAGTTTTGTCCAAGATATCATGCATCAAGTTTTGTCATAGACGGCACGCATCAAGTTTTGTCCAAGATATCATGCATCAAGTTTTGTCATAGACAGCACGCATCAAGTTTTGTCCAAGATATCATGCATCAAGTTTTGTCATAGACAGCACGCATCAAGTTTTGTCCAAGATATCATACATCAAGTTTTGTCCAAGACATCATGCATCAAGTTTTGTCACAGATAGCACGCATCAAGTTTTGTCACAGATAGCACGCATCAAGTTTTGTCATAGAT
This sequence comes from Megaustenia siamemsis, assembly GCA_032433765.1. Lineage (NCBI taxonomy): Eukaryota > Metazoa > Mollusca > Gastropoda > Stylommatophora > Ariophantidae > Megaustenia > Megaustenia siamemsis. The sequence continues at coordinate 17,295,215 of JAVIAB010000124.1, forward strand.
AGCACGCATCAAGTTTTGTCCAAGATAGCATGCATCAAGTTTTGTCATAGATAGCACGCATCAAGTTTTGTCATAGATAGCACTCATCAATTTTTGTCCAAGATATCATGCATCAAGTTTTGTCATAGACAGCACACATCAAGTTTTGTCATAGACAGCATGCATCAAGTTTTGTCATAGATAGCACTCATCAATTTTTGTCCAAGATATCATGCATCAAGTTTTGTCATAGACAGCACACATCAAGTTTTGTCATAGACAGCATGCATCACGTTTTGTCATAGACAGCACACATCAAGTTTTGTCCAATATATCATGCATCAAGTTTTGTCATAGACAGCACACATCAAGTTTTGTCATAGACAGCACACATCAAGTTTTGTCATAGACAGCACACATCAAGTTTTGTCATAGACAGCACACATCAAGTTTTGTCATAGACAGCACACATCAAGTTTTGTCATAGACAGCACACATCAAGTTTTGTCCAATATATCATGCATCAAGTTTTGTCATAGACAGCACACATCACGTTTTGTCCAAGATATCATGCATCAAGTTTTGTCATAGACAGCACGCATCAAGTTTTGTCCAAGATATCATACATCAAGTTTTGTCCAAGACATCATGCATCAAGTTTTGTCACAGATAGCACGCATCAAGTTTTGTCACGGATAGCACGCATCAAGTTTTGTCATAGATAGCACGCATCAAGTTTTGTCCAAGATATCATGCATCAAGTTTTGTCCAAGATAGCATGCATCAAGTTTTGTCAAAGATAGCACGCATCAAGTTTTGTCATAGATAGCACGCATCAAGTTTTGTCACAGATATCACGCATCAAGTTTTGTCCACGATATCACGCATCAAGTTTTGTCCACGATATCACGCATCAAGTTTTGTCCAAGATATCACGCATCAAGTTTTATCATATATAGCACGCATCAAGTTTTGTCATAAATAGCACGCATCAATTTTTGCCATAAATAGCACGCATCAACTTTTGTCATAGATAGCACGCATCAAGTTTTGTCATAGATAGTACGCATCAAGTTTTGTCCAAGATAGCAGGCATAAAGTTTTGTCCGCGATATCACGCATCAAGTTGTGTCTAAGATATCACGCATCAAGTTTTGTCATAGATAGCACGCATCAAGTTTTGTCATAGATAGCACGCATCAAGTTTTGTCCAAGATAGCATGCATCAAGTTATGTCCAATATATCATGCATCAAGTTTTGTCCACGATATCACGCATCAAGTTTTGTCCAAGATAGCACGCATCAAGTTTTGTCCATGATATCGCACATTGTGACCTATACAGTTTTACACACTAATTTCTTTTTTGTGGATGTATTGACATTGTTTAGCTTCTCTCTTTTACATTGTTAGCCCCGTCTTTGATAAATGCCTGACATCAAAATATTGACGTTTTTTCCTCCAAAAAGGTACTAAAGTTATCATAAAGCATATTTTGTACTAGTAAACTATTGATGTCATAGGGTAATAAAGAAAGCATGCAAATAAAGAGAGCGTCTCATGAATCTCCCTACACACGCACACACAAAAACACACACATTATTTGTTTTACTAAAGCATTGATAAAACAAAAATAGCCCAATTTTTGTTTCCGTTAATGAATATCTTGATGTGAATGACGTGGGTAATACGTCATTATTGGTTAGTGAGATTCACAGAAAAACACTTGTTGAACACTTCTAGTGACAAACAAGGGGAAAATAATCTCACATCTTTCCTTTAGAGGCACTCGTTTCTTTTTGAGAGCAAAATGTATCTTAATGCACTTAGGCAATCTCAATGGTGTTTAATCCATTTCAGCAGGTCACAAATAGTTAAGGCATAAAAATGCGAAGCTGCTGTAAAGCTGAATGTGAGGAAAATTAAAAAAATAGAAAAAATGGTATGTAAGAAGCTTTACGTGATAAGTGGACGACACAGACTAAACGACGTTTCGGCCCAATATGCCTTCAGCGGGAACATACAAAAAAACATACACTCAAAACTAATAACGAAACAACCAAAACAAAAACAATCGAAATGTGTTAAAGAAAACAAAATTATCTATCCTGTGTGTAAACAGAGGTCAAAACGAAAAGGAGATAACAACCAAGTGCGGATGTAATGAACGTACAGAAACGTGCAGAAATGTGCGCAAATGCACACAGAACCAGAGGAGTTCACACAGGGGTCAGTGTGCAAACACAAAGGAGAAAGAAAAGATCAGCAGACCAACAGGTGCTCAAAAGGCAGCAAGAGTGAGATGTCCGAGAGCGGGGTACAATAAAAACAAATAAGGGGTAAGGAGCACAGAAAAAAGGTATAGAGGAGAACACCGAAGTGTCTCATTGGGGACTCGAGGAGGAGAACTATAAATAGCATGGCATAGTAAGTAGACCAAAGAACCCAAATATGTGCAGAAGAGAAGGCTATGCAAAAGGGAACTATGTGTATGAGTGTGATACATTCATACCTCGTTGGGTCAGCGAACCATACTGGACTATGAGGCGATTTTCCAAAGTATAGCGGCTGCGGTCGCCAGAGTGACAAAGGACAATACCAGTGACACGGATGTCGTCTTTGCCCTTGTGATCAGGGGAGTTGAAGTGGGAAGACACTGGAGTACCAGTATTCTGTTGGACATCCTGTAGATGTTCACAAAATCTTTCCGCTAATCTTCTCCTAGACTCACCAATATAGGTCATGTGGCATCGTTGGCATATGATGGCATAAATGATGTTGCGGGACACACATGTGAAGCCATGCTTGATCTCGAACCATCCATTAGGGAACAAGACCGAGTCAGTAGGGAGCACACAAGTGATACTGTTACGACCACAAGGGGCCGTACCGAAGTGTTGAGGGTGGGAGCGAAGGAGATGGCTCCTAACCAAAAGATTCCTGTCGCGCTTAAAAGCGATCATCGGGGGATCACTAAAAAGTAGACGGGTAGTTGGATCAGAGAGGAGAATGGAACGGTAGCGGTTGAGTATCCTCACATCACAAAGAGCATGGTAGTCGTTCCTGTTTGTTAGTCACGATCCCTCGGACCACTTTATTTTTTACGTGCCACGCCTACTACGATTGTTCTAAATCTCAGTATTTTAGTTTCATTAACTGTTGGCACCTTACAATGATTGATCGATGTCTGACTCTAGCTTATCTCACTTTTCCCAGAAAAAGAGCTCTTCATACCTTTTGCTATACTTCAACGCGGGAGATTTCTCGCTGTGTTTCACCTACTGTTATACAGGAACGTGAGCTTTTGAACGTTTCAACAAAATCCGAAGTTTAACACAGCTATTTATGAACTCTTTATATTTCTTTTTCTCTACTAGATGTTGTGGCAAGTGCTGACTTGAAGATCTAGTATCGTTGTATCCTCGGGGACGTGCAAGCTCCACTTTTTTCATAATGAACCAAGAAATAAAGAAAAACATTGCAGCTTCACCCTCATGTCAACAGCGATCGCCCTTAATTCAACTTAATCTGTGAATCGTCAAAGAACTTGTGAAAAGGCATTCTCTAGACACACTTCGTTCCTCAAGATGTCTTCTTCGTTGGTGAAGTCCATCAGAACACTGACGCCAGTAGAGAAGGCAGAGAGCGCCGAAGATGTGCAGTTTGGAGTAAACGAGCAAGATCCACAGACAACAGAGGAGAAAGAAAGCAATGTTGTGCCAGTCACAGGGCAGATTATTGTTGTTTCACGGGATGTGAGCGCGTCCCATTTAGGTGGTCCAATGGCGGACTCAGACGTAGCACAAGGAGAAATTAAACAAGAATCACATTTTGAAAGCACGAAGCAAGAAATGTCACATTCAGATGACAGAGAAATAAGGCAAGCAATGTCACATTCAAATGACACAGAAATAAGGCAAGAAATGTCACATTCAGATGACACAGGAATAAGGCAAGAAATGTCACATTCAGATGTCACAGAAATAAGGCAAGCAATGTCACATTCAGATGACACAGACATAAGGCAAGAAATGTCACATTCAGATGACAGAGAAATAAGGCAAGCAATGTCACATTCAGATGGCACAGGAATAGGGCAAGAAATGTCACATTCAGATGATACAGGAATAAGGCAAGAAATGTCCCATTCAGATGACGCAAAATCGATAGCGAATGTATCAAACGCCAGTGCGGAACGCTATTCATTACAATCAAGGAAATCAAACAATCTTTCTGCAGACGAGAAAAACAATTTCCTTCATTCTGACAACGAAAATAAGAAAGACAACGTCTATAATGACAATAACGATGATAAACACAATATGGTAAAGAAACATGGACAAGAATTTGCAGAAATGCCCCAAGGAACTGCCGAGAAAAAGAAGAGCGGACACAAAGATAATAACACCAAAAGGAAAGTTAAAGATCGTTTTGTGAAGCGAATTATTCAAGCAACAAATCAGCCATCAGGTCGTAGCAATCGAATATCAGCGATTTCGAACTCAACGAATTTTGGTAAAATTAAACAAGTTAATCGTAGTAAATATAACAGGGACACTAGCAGCGTAATGGAAGAACAGTTCCTGTCTCGGGAACCTGGAGTTGAAAGTGAGAATAGAGTGGCAGACGATAACAGCTATTCTGAAATACAAGATCAAGAATCAGAACTCAAATTTTCATTTGACAACGGAATTAGTGGCAGGAAAAATGAACAAAATACTGGAAATAGGCACGTCATTGACAACAGCAAAACTGCTGACAATGACGGCAACGGTGACGCACTTGGTGATCCTTTGGAAATATGCTACTTAGACATGGATAGAAGCTTTGATAACACTCATGAACTGGAGAACACACGTTTTGAAAAGGTTAACGATGAAACCAAAAGTGGAGAAGATGACTCAAACCATCAATATTTAGTTGGCAGTTTGTTTTCAGAAACAGCAAGCTCAGACAAAACAAATACACGAAACTCAAACAGTACCAGCCAGGGGGGACTAATTATTCACAATCACGACAATGCAAATCATGACCCTGGCGATTCCTCGTTTAAGCAAATAAAAGAATCAGACATTTCTGGAATCGACTTTGAAGAAGACGATACGTCAGTTCACTCAAAATCGATTTCATTGCCTAGTTATTTGCCAAACCAAAAAGACGAGTCACTCTTAGACCGCGGTGACGGTACCGTAAATGATGTCCATCCGAACGATATTAGCCACGACGGAAATGAAAGACCTGCTGAAGATAATATCCACAGGGATTATATTACCAATTCAGGTTTCATAGAAGCTTCGAAGAGTTTGCTCAGAGAAGATCAAGTCAATGATATGTCTGGGATAAGTACAAGTGAAGACGTTAATGTAAGAGACATAACAAGTAACGACGCAATGGAACAATCAAATCATGATGCACATAAGGACTATACAAATAATAATTCATCATCAAAATTGTTTAACGACGATAGAGGCAATAGCAACAACGACCTTGTTGTTGAAGGAGACGACGAAGAAGAAAAAACGCAACTCTTACACTTAGAGAAAGTTAACAGAAAAACTAACACCAAAAACGAATTAGCGAGTATAAAAGTGAACAGTTCAAAACTACAGCCCGCTACACTGCCAAAGGTTGCAGTGAGCACTAAACATGTCAGCTACCAAACCATTGTAGAGATGAGGGCCTTAGATCGACTCCTCACGGGTCCTTATTCTGAAAGTGTTGGCCAGAAAAAGGCATTTGCTAAAAATAGTACATTAGGAAATCCTACAAAACCTAGCGTAAATAAAGTACAAATTCAGAAAAACCGGAACAAAGTAAAATTTAATGAGGAAGATAAAGATAGAATGAAAACACAATCTGCTAAAATCAGCCGCACTTTTTCTGCTGGGGTTAGCAATAGGCAGATGAGCTCAGCTAAATCTGATGAGGTTAGGTCAAGAGCAAGAACATACACACAGAAGTATGCGAATAGTAAGACTGTTGCAATGAAGGATAATAAAAAGCCGATAATTCGAGCACCACTTCGTAAACTTGAACATGCCAATGCTGATCCTAATGTCAGCGCCGAGGAATCATTTATTGACACTGCAGAGGGGAGCCACACGGAAACAAATCTTGACGGTAAGCAAGACCTGGCGATAACGTCCACATCTTCCGATGTATACGAGACACAGAATGCAGAGGCAGCTACTGATGAAGCTGATGTTTACGTTGATGTTGCAGACATTGTTGAACAGGAAACAGCACATCAAGACAATGATGACGCAGAAGCAGTTGTTGAAATCACTCCGCTTGAAATACCGGAACCGGAAACTGTTTTAGACATTAGACAAGACGAACAGGAACCGCCAGAACTAACAAGTGTGAATACCGTCATGGACAAAGATAAAGAATCTGACACTAAGAGTGTGATACATGAAGAACAACCGATTGCAGAGAAGCCTATGACCTTAACAGATTGGCTGAAGAACAAGAAAAAAGCAAATAAACTATCCCCGAAGTTAGCGAAAAAGCAAAGTTCAAAATACCGAAGAGACCAAAAGAATGAGACTGATCAACCTCCGGACATTAGAAATGTATTCCTCATGGCAATCAATGATAAGCAAGAGACCATTGAGGCTGCAACAGGAAAACGCAACAAAGTTCAATCACAAGATTTCCAAAAGACTCCACCAGCCACGGTAGTCATCGTCGACGAGACACCTCCACCAGACACCAAACAGAACGCTATCACGGGTCACGTTATTTTCAGTGGTTTCCTAAATAAATTTAAAAGCAAGAAAATACGACAGAAGAGGAATTCCCCAGCGCCACCACCAGCAAACTTGACCTCTGAACCGCCATTTCCAGAGTCAATTCTGGCCAATGGTAAACCACATGACAGGCCCCGTGGTAAATCTGTCAGCATACAATCCTTAACTGTCCCAGGCCTTCTACCAAACCCATTCTCCGTGGACTCGCCCATAGATGAGGACTCTATCTCACTAAAGTCTCGGAGAGACTCAACTCGCCAATCCTTCGACTCCGGATCCAGAAAATCCGTGGACTACAGGATCCGTAACACCGCTCTGGTCGTTCTACCTGCTGTCGATGAGAAGCCCAAGTCTAACGTTACCAACGATGAGTCGTTCATCAAGAACGCCATTCCATTCCTACCTAAGAACTTGGCTGTCCTCTGCTTAGTTCTCAACATAATTATTCCAGGGTCGGGTAAGTTCTTATCGTTGCCAGTTTTATTGTTTTTTGTGTTTATTTGTGTTTACAGACGAACAGACCAACAACAAATCACGTATCAACTCGGTAATGAAAGTTGGCTTGCACGGAAAACCATTCTACTCAGTTGACCGCTTTGATGATTCACTCTCTGACTGATTGTCCAGTCCATCTTTTAATATAATCATTTCTATTGGATCTTTGCCCATCCTTTGTTATTTTTTCTCCAACATCTAAGTTTACATTTGGTTCCAGTGTTTTTGTTGTCTCTTTTTATGTTCAAAGTATCTGCCAATCTTGGATTCCCATCAGATGTCAAAAACTGTCCCTATCAATGAACCACACTCTAGTCCACAAGAACAATGATCACCCTGCGCTGTCGGGGCATGAAAAGGAGTACAAGATTGTGGCGCTATTCCCTGCCAGGCAAGCGCTGTTCCCTGCCGGGCATGTGCTGTTCCCTGCCAGGCATACGCTGTTCCCTGCCAGGCATGCCACTGTTCCCTGCCAGGCATGTGCTATTCCCTGCCAGGCATGCCACTGTTCCCTGCCAGGCATGTGCTATTCCCTGCCAGGCAAGCCGCTGTTCCCTGCCAGGCATGTGCTGTTCCCTGCCAGGCATGCCGCTGTTCCCCGCCAGGCATACGCTATTCCCCGCCAGGCATGCCGCTGTTCCCTGCCAGGCATGCGCTGTTCCCTGCCGGGCATGCACTGTTCCCTGCCAAACATGTTGCAATAGGCGACAAAGAAAGGTTGGCTATGGGACTTGCTATCCTGTATTGCACAAAAGAAAAAAAAATCTGCAAAACTCCACAAACATGGACAATTAAAAAGTACAAAACTAAATATACTTGAGGAAGACAGGTGGATAGAAGTGAAGAGGATAGGGAAGACAGGTGGATAGAAGTGAAGAGGATAGAGAAGACAGGTGGATAGAAGTGAAGAGGATAGGGAAGACAGGTGGATAGAAGTGAAGAGGATAGGGAAGACAGGTGGATAGAAGTGAAGAAGATAGAGATGACAGGTGGATAGAAGTGAAGAGGATAGAGATAACAGGTGGATAGAAGTGAAGAAGATAGAGAAGACAGGTGGATAGAAGTGAAGAAGATAGAGAAGACAGGTGGATAGAAGTGAAGAAGATAGACACGACTGGTGGATAGAAGTGAAGAAGATAGAGAAGACAGGTGGATAGAAGTGAAGAGGATAGAGAAGACAGGTGGATAGAAGTGAAGAGGATAGGGAAGACATGGAGCGATCTTATTTAAGAGAATGGCACTTGCCAGTACTTCTTGAAAGGTGTTTTTGATGGCGTGCTCCACAGGAGATGACAAGAAAAAAGAAGAAGCAGAAGGAAACGAAGAAGTAATCATGATAGTCCGGTGGAGACTCTACATTAGTGTATAATTCTTCCTTTAGACCGGTTTCCCGAAATTCACGATCTTGCTCTAAGGCTCGTGTTTAGATATGGCTCCACATACATTTGTGAGCAACATTTTCCTTGCATAACAATTCAAAACAAATAACATCAGGGCTAAAACTAAGAATAGCAAATTGTTATGTCTTCTCAACATTCATGTATGTATAGAAACATGGACATTGGACAAGAAAACAGAACAGAAGATTGAAGCCTTTGAAATGTGGATTTATAGAAGAATAGGTAGAATTGGATGGAAAGAAAATAAAACAAAAATGAAATCTTAAAACAACTAAAAATGAAGTTAGGACTACTAAACACAATTCGAACAAAACAAATGAGAATTTTTGGGGCATGTTAAAAGACACAGCAGCCTACTAAGAGTAATCTTGGATGTGAAAATACACGGTAAGAGAGGCAGACCAAGACTAACATGAACGAGTAACATCAAAAGATAGACAAGTCATACTATAGCAACCTGCACCATCAAAGCAAGAAACGGGGCATAATGGTGCTCCATGGTAGCCAACCTTCGATGCCGAGGCGGCACTCAATGATGATGAATCTCATGACAAGTGTAAGACCACATGCAAAATTTCATGATAATCCGTACCTGGATTTTAAATATATTTTATAAGGCTTTAAGCAGGAGTTTTGGAGCGCACTATAATCTTCTTAATCTTAATCTTAGATGTGCTAAGTTTATTATAGTATGTATATCTATCACAGGTAGATTGGACGTGTATGATGCTGTCCGTTATACTAATTTATCAAACCTTGAAACACTGCTATGTTTTGTCATTGCTACAGGAACAGCTTTGAGTGGTCTGTCGATACTTTGTTGTGGCCAGCCACGTTTATCCAACAAGGACGACCAAATCTTGATAACATTTTGTGCCAACTTTATGGTTGGTGTGGCCCAACTTTTTACAGTGACGTTTCTTCTTGTTGGCTGGTTCTGGTCGATAGGATGGGGAATTCAGATGGTAATGCTATCTGGTATGTGAATTTAATATACTTCATGATCATTATTGATTTGATAGTGATATTAAATTGTGGACTTTTATTGCATTAGAAAACTGACAGAATCATAGCTTTTTACTATTTGTTGGTGCACTAATAGAATCTTACTTATTTGCTATATTCGAGCACTGACAGAATCATAGCTTTTGCTATTTGTTGGTGCACTGATAGAGTCTTACTTATTTGCTATATTGGTGCACTGACAGAATCCTACATTTTGCTCTATTGGTGCACTAACAAAATTTTATCCTTTGCTGAGTTGGTGTACTTGTTCACAATATGTTCTTCATTGTCTTTATCTCTCTCTCTCTCTCTCTCTCTCTCTCTCTCTCTCTCACTCTCTTTCTCTCACTCTCACTCCCTGTCCCACTTTTCTCGTTATTATAATTTATAGAGCAAATCTTGCCCATCACGTATTTAACACCGTATATCGGCAGCATGGGACACAACTCACATGTCAACATTCGGCCTTTGAAGAACCTATTGCTAGAGTCAACACACCTATCGGCATTTCCGTCACACAAGTCTTGCATTAAACGATTGCCGCGAAATCAGCTTCCAGTTTTGAGATCGATATTCGATCAAATACGGCCACAAGCCTGCAAAATGAACATTACTCTTAGCATTAAGTCAAGTTTAGCAAGAAAATGTTCGTCATAATTCATCATCATCATCGTGTGCCTTCTCCGCAACGAAGGTTGGCTACCATGGATCGCCATTCTACTCTGTTTCTTGCTTTGATGGTGCAGGCTGTCATAGATTGACTTGACCATCTTTTGATGTTACTCGTCCATGTTAGTCTTGGTCTGCCTCTGCTTCTTTTACCTTATATTTTTCCTTCCAATATTACTTTTAGTAGGCTGTTGTGTCTTTTAACATGCCCCAAAAATTTCATTTGTCTTATCTTAATTGTATTTAGTAGTTCTCGTTTTATTTTCAGTTGTTTTAAAACTTTATCGTTTGTTATCTTTTGTTTCCATCCAATTCTACCTATTCTTCTATAAATCCACATTTAAAAAGGTTTCAATTTTCTTTTCTGTTTTCTTGTCTAATGTCCATGTTTCTGCACCATACAGGAATATTGAGAAGATATAACATTTTGCCATTCTTAGATCAGGATCGAACCCTACCTCTTGTCCTTTGTAGTCCAGTTCACTAACCACTGAGCTATCGCGGCTCCCTGTATTGACTGGTATTCTCACATATTTCCGCGTTAGTGTTTTTGTTCGACCATTTTCATCCTTTTATTCTTCTCAAGCATCCATTAGTGAAGGTCTTCGTGAGTATGCTTTATTATATACGAGTATATACATATTTGGCCATGTAATGAGAAGAGAACAACTGGAATATATTGTAACAACTGGAAAAATTGAGGGACGAAGAGATAGAGGGAAGTAGAGAGAAAAAAATAACAGACAGCTTAGGAGAATGGCTTGGCGGAAGGTCAACAACAGAAATGATAAGTAGCTGTCGAGATGGAAAGTTGTAGAGAGACATGATCACCTACGCCAGCAGGCCCGGTACTTGATGATGATGATAGTATACATATTTAGTGAGCTAATTTCCAATATTAGGAAGAAACAATCATCATTTTTGGCCATGTAATGAGAAGGGAACAGCTGTATACTGTGACAACTGGGAAAATTGAGGAACGAAGAGATAGAGGGAAGCAAAGAGAAAAGATACCAGGCAGCTTAAGAGAGTAGCTTGGCAGAAGGTCAACAACAGACAATAAGTAACAGTCGAGATCGAATGTTGTGGAGAGACATGATCACCTACTCCAGCAGGCATGTTACTTGATGATGATGTACACAAATATTACTGTATCTAAACGCCATTGATATTTTGTTCTTTCAGTGCAACACGAGAAGGAAGTGAAGGAACAGAGAGCAAAAGAACTTCAAAGTCTTGCACTGAGCGCACTTGGATCTCCAAAGCGCTCGACCTTGTTCGACACATAACAATGAAGTATTACATTTCAAGAAGTGGCCAGTGCTGCTGTCGTGGCTATGATGGTCCAACTTTTCAGCTCAGTGGGGAAGCGACAAATTAACATTTCTGTACTCGCCATTCTCTTCTCCTGTTAAGGACTGTAATATCTGCAGTGTGATAACAGACAAATAAATGTGAATGTGTCTGAGATATGAAATGGTAACTTTTGTTACTTGTAGTATATGTCAAGATGCACCACAGAAATAAAAAAAGCAGAATAGCTCAGGCCAAAATAGCATTTCAGAAGGTTAAAAATATCTTATACAAGAAATCTATGTCAATGGAAATGAGAAAGAGAGTTCATCGGTGCTATATAGAACCAATTCTGACCTATGGAAGCTAATCATGGACAATAGACAAACAAATGAAAAAACGATTGGAGGCCACAGAGATGGGATTTCTCAGAAGAATGTTGAGAGTTCCCTGGACAGCTGGGAAGACAAATGAGGAAGTTCTCAAAGAGGCCAACACAAAAAGGGAGCTCTTAAAAAACATCAGATAGAAGCAATCAACATTTTTCGGGCACATCATGAGAAGAGGAAAGTTGGAATACTTGGTTACAACTGGCAAAATAAAAGGAAAGAGAGATCGCGGGCGACAAAGAGAGAAAATACTGGATAGCTTGGTGTCATGGCATGGAAAACAGTCAACAACAGAACTGATACGATGCACTGTAGATAGAAGATTGTGGATGGACATGATCACCTACGCCAACCGGTATGGCACATGATGATGATGATGATGAGTATATGTCGCATGGCAACACCTAAATCTCTATTTGTTTACTACAGCAGTTAAATGATATCATAAATCATGCCTCTAAATAAATAAATAGACTAATCATACAAAAATTGCATATTACAACTCTACGGATACAAGAAGGGACTATAATGGACGTTTCGAAATTAAAGCTATCATCAGCAGAGACAAATTAAAAAAAAGAACACTTTATTTTACACCAGCTTTACCGCAGCTTTGCATATATCTAATTACATGTCCTTGCTTGCATAGTTCCTAAAATGTTCTTATGAAACACGCACACGATAAAACATTTGCCAGACGCTAGCATTTAGTAAGGGCAGAGATACTTCCAGAAGAGAGTGCTATGGCGTTATAAAGAGTGCTATGGCGTTATAAAGAGTGCTATGACGTTATAGAGAGTGCTATGGCGTTATAGAGAATGCTATGGCGTTATAGAGAGTGCTATGACGTTATAGAGAGTGCTATGACGTTATAGAGAGTGCGATGACGCTATAGAGAGTGCTATGGCGTTATAGAGAATGCTATGGCGTTATAAAGAGTGCTATGACGTTATAGAGAGTGCTATGACGTTATAGAGAGTGCTATGGCGTTATAAAGAGTGCTATGACGTTATAGAGAGTGCTATGACGTTATAGAGAGTGCGATGACGTTATAGAGAGTGCTATGACGTTATAGAGAGTGCTATGACGTTATAGAGAATGCTATGGCGTTATAAGAGTGCTATGACGTTATAGAGAGTGCTATGACGTTATAGAGAGTGCTATGGCGTTATAAAGAGTGCTATGACGTTATAGAGAGTGCTATGACGTTATAGAGAGTGCTATGGCGTTATAAAGAGTGCTATGACGTTATAGAGAGTGCTATGGCGTTATAAAGAGTGCTATGGCGTTATAGAGAGTGCTATGACGTTATAGAGAGTGCTATGACGTTATAGAGAATGCTATGACGTTATAGAGAGTGCTATGACGTTATAGAGAGTGCGTTGGCGTTATAGAGAGTGCTATGGCGTTATAGAGAGTGCTATGACGTTATAGAGAGTGCTACGACGTTATAGAGAGTGCTGCCGTTATAGAGAGTGCTATGACGTTATAGAGAGTGCTATGACGTTATATAGAGTGCTATGACGTTATAGAGAGTGCTATGACGTTATAGAGAGTGCTATGACGTTATAGAGAGTGCTATGACGTTATTTGAACGCTCGTGTTGGGTCACAATTTTATTGCCTTATTAAAAAGGGCAGGAAGTAAACACAATTAAAAAAGTGTAGTTTATAATTTTGGTTTGTATCCCTTTGTAGACGTGGCAGGTTTCAACTGGGCAGAGGGGGTAAAGAACTCTTACTTACTATCTATCTATCTTTCGTTCGCCTGAAGCATTGTCTATATCTGCAATGTCGTTTCCTGTATAAATGTTACTGTCTTTTGTAATTCTTGCAGTGGCCCATATAGTTTTGTCTGTAGTGTTGTATCTATGGGCCAATGGATTTTCCTCAGTCTACTATATTCAGTGCAGTCTTGAAGTATGTGTTCAGCAGTCTGGGGCGCCTGTCCACATGTACAAGTAGTTGAGGTGCCGATCTTGAATTTTGTATACATGTGACTATGGAGTCGATTGTGTCCTGTTCTGAGACGTATAATGATAACTTGTTCATATCTATTCATATTATAAAAGGCATCCTGATTTGGGGCTTGTGGTCCTCTGATTGATTTGATTATCTGTTTCTTATGATGGTATGTAACAGGTGTATCTAGTTGTGTGCCTGTTGAACCTTCCTTTGCCAACTGATCTGCTTTCTCATTTCCTGGTATTCCACAGTGAGATGGGATCCACTGCAGGGCAACCCTGTGGTGCTTGCAGAGTTCAGTCAATAAGGTCTGCAGATGTGGTAATTTTCTGGATTGTAGTGCCTGGAGTACTGATCTTGCATCTGTCAAAAACACTACAGGCTGCGGGCTAAGATTAATGTTCAGCAGTTTTTCTATTGCTAACTTTATTGCTTGTATTTCTGCATCATAATTGTGACAATATTTCCCTGTTGCTATTTTATTCATATCCCTAGTGTTATTTGGGTATTCTATATATGCACCTGCTCCCCCATTTTTTACTGCATTCTGTGCTGATCCATCTGTATACACACGAATCCATAGGTCTTGTGGGTATTCTTCATCCAGGAAACTGAGAGTTATTGTTTTTCGCTGTAGACTATTCTGTTCCTCTTTATCAACTATTCCTTTCACTTCTGTCCGTATTTGAACTGATAATCCAGATTCCTCTGTCCAGGGAGTCTGTTCTGGTATGGGCAGTAGGGGGTTAACAGCTCTTGGCATGTCTGGTGTTTGTCTACTAATACGCTTGGCTTGGTGGATAAAACTGCTTCTCTTAAGTCGTCCCAATGCAAGATTTTGGAATCGGTCCTTCATTGGATGTCTCGGCATGCAAGCAAATTTTTCTGCCTGTATCAGCACCTTTGTGTCCCTCCGTTCTCTCAGTGCTGGTATCCTCCACAATTTCTCCATCTCTAATATTGGTGTTGATTTCATTGCTCCTGTGATGACCCTAAGTGCCTGGTTTTGTACTTTATCCAGTTCTTGAAGTGTGGTGTTTGATGCTGAACACCATGCAGATGATCCATATTCTAAATGTGGGCGTATACTCTGTTGGTAAACTTTACTGAGTATTTTCCCACTCGCACCCCACGTAGTTCCACACAGCTTTCTTAGAATAGCCAATTTTCTCCTTGCTTTTTGGGTTGCCTTATTTATCTGCTGTTTCCAAGATAGTTTGTTATCAAATGTAACTCCGAGATACGTAGCCTGTATGTCTTCTTTCACAGGCTCATTGTTTATATAGATGGCTCCTGCTTTTTGTTTTGGGGAAAGAGTGAAAAGTGTAGTACTGCATTTGTCTGTATTGATGCTGATACACCATCTATTTGTCCATGAATTCAGTGCATTCATAGCTCTTTGTAACAATTTGGAGGCCACTGTTGCATACTCCTCTGTGCACCACATTACCAAGTCATCTGCATACATTGCCACTTTGATACCATGTGGTAGTTCAGTAACTAGGTCATTGATGTAGATCAGAAAAAGTGTTGGAGATAGTACCCCTCCCTGTGGAACGCCCTGGCGCAGTAAGACCTTCTTACTCTTAAGACCATCCAGTTGCACTCTGGCTCTCCTGTTATGCAGGTATGCTTTGACCCATTTGTACATCCTGCCATTTACTCCATAATTTCTCAGTTTCTTCAAAAGCCCTTCCTTCCATACCTTATCAAATGCTTTCTTTAGGTCTATCCATGCTGCTAGTACCAGTTTCTTTTCTTGAAACGCATCCTCAATTTCCTGGGAAAGATAGGTTGCCTGATCTTCGGTAGAGTAACACTGTCTAAAGCCTGCTTGTTGTGGGACAAGGAGATTTTCACTTTCCAGGTACCACTGCAGTCTGAGATTGATTATACGTTCCATTGTTTTACACAAACAGCTTGTAAGGCTGATTGGTCTATAGCTGGATGTCATTGAACCATCTTTTCCTGGCTTTAGTAATGGTATCATAATTGCTTCTCTCCATGCCTGTGGCACTTTACCTGTGATCCAGCAAATGTTGTAGATCTGCAGTAGTTTTGCTTTAGCTGCTGTTCCCAAGTTCTTAATCATTTCATTAGACACTCCATCACTACCTGGTGACTTTTTCATTTTTAATTTGGATATTGCCAGCTCTAGCTCTCTTTGTGTAATGGGTATTTCCATGACTTCATGTGCAGTCTCTTCTTGTCTTGCATTTTGTTGTTTTAGACGGGTCTCTTGACGTTTCTCTAGGCTAATTTCAATATTGTTGTCATTTGCAAAGGAGTCTGCAAAGTGATTTGCTGCATGTTTACCTGTTAGAATGTTTCCATCCTTCTTCAGTGTAATTTTTGTGTTCCCTTCTGTACCCTCATCATTCAGCTGTTTTACAAGCTTCCACACTTTTCTTGTGTCTCGTTCTAGATTCATGTACTCTGTTTTCTCTTTCCAACTTCTCCGTCTGGCTTGTAGTTTAGCCCATTGAAATTTGGCTTTAGCATGCTGATAGTTATTGTGGTGTTCCTGGCAGGGGTTATTTTCTGCTTGTTTTCGAGATGTTTCCATGTCATTGTGCAGTTGCTCTAGTTCACTATTCCAGTATGGTTTGTAGTGTTTCCGTGCCCCTCTGGGTATTGTTTCACTGGCAGCTTGTATTATTAGTCTACTGAATTCATCAACTATTTTGTTGATGTCTCTGTCTGTATTTAGATCTTTAGTCAGTACACTGGTGTAATGTTGATACATTTTCCAGTCTGCCTTTTTGTAATTCCATCTGGAGAGAGTGCTGCTCTCCCTGACGGCCTCATTTTGCACCACTAAAAAGACAGGTCGGTGGTCGCTGCCTCCAAGTTGTTTCCCAACAATACGTGTGATATTCCAATCCAGGTCTGGTGAATGGAAAGCAAGGTCTGGTGTAGATGTGGTATGCCATGATCTGGAATAGAATGTTGGTGGATCTGTTGCCTGGTTTAATAGTATAAGCCCATTGTCATCCTGCCAATTTTCAAGTTCTTCACCTCTCTTGTCCATATCTTCATAGCCCCAGCTCTGTGAATGGCTGTTAAAGTCTCCACATACAATTATTCTTTCTTTTAATGTAATTGTGTCTAGTGCTAGTGGGCGGTCACTCGGACAGTAGTAGTTTAGTAGATGGAAGTCTGTATTTCCTGTCCTGAGGTGCAGTATTTGATATTCCGCCCCATCCATATACACTTCAATCTGACATGCATTAATGTTGTTCCTTACAAGAGTCAGTATTCCGCCCTTTTGTCTGTTTTTCCTGTCAGATCGGTAGCACTGGTATCCCCTAATCTTCAAGGCTATGTCGTTGTTTAGATGGGTTTCCTGCAAACAGCATATGCTTACTTGTTCTTCATGCAGGATATTTTCTAATTCTATCTTTTTACTGTACCCATCTCTTTTGCTGTTGATGCCTTCAGCATTCCAGTGCATTATTTTGAGTGGTCTTATTTTGGGTTGGCCAGTAACTCTATTCTCTCGCCCCCTGACTCCACAGAGCGATTGAGAAGGACATCCAGTAATATAGGTTGGGCCCTTTCGAGGCTGAGGGCCCGGCGCTGCACCTGCCTGAGTGTCCATCACAGGGCGAGTGCCATATCGATTTGCAGTTATAGGCATGCTTCCCATTGGCGTGAGTGCGTGGCATCCTGATTTTTGTAGTGCGCCTTTTGGCTGGTTGCCTCCGACTTCAGCACTTAAAATTGCTAGAGCAGACTGTGGTCTTGCACGGGTGTAGGAAGGCCTGGCCAGTCTTGGTTTTCAGTCCCTGGTGACTGTTAAGCCCCATCCCCACGACAAGGAGCTGGCCTTGATGGGGACTCTTACTTACTGATTTCAGCAGCATTTCAGAAGCTGAAGAAACGCCATCTTCAAGTCTACATCAAAAGAAGTAAGAAAGAGAGGTCAGCGGTGCTATATAGAGCCACTTCAGACCCATGGGCCGTGGTAGCAACCGGTATGGCACTTGATGATGTTTTTTTTAATTTTACAGCTTATGATAACTTATCTCTACTTGAGATGAGAACTGAGCCCGACAAAGAGGAGACAATAAAAATATGATATATCTGAAAAAAATATTGGATGTTGTGATGAAGCTGGTTCTAGTTAAGACACAATGGATCCGGGGATAGCATAACAGCTAAATGGGGCATTCAACACTGGGAGTCATCAGGCAAAAAATGGTGGGTTGGGGGGCAGATGTAAAAGATGATAGAACTAGAACTCGCAGACAGTACAGTGAGTACATTGAATTAGTTCTAGAAGAGATGATAAAACAATGAACTAACAGACAGCTCAATGAGTACATTGAATTAGTTCTAGAAGAGATGACGAAATAAGGGAATCACAGACAGTACAACGAGTACATGGAATTAGTTCTAGAAGAGATGATGAAATAAGGGAATCACAGACAGTACAACGAGTACATGGAATTAGTTCTAGAAGAGATGATGAAATAAGGGAATCACAGACAGTACAACGAGTACATGGAATTAGTTCTAGAAGAGATGATGAAATAAGGGAATCACAGACAGTACAACGAGTACATGGAATTAGTTCTAGAAGAGATGATGAAATAAGGGAATCACAGACAGTACAACGAGTACATGGAATTAGTTCTAGAAGAGATGATGAAATAAGGGAATCACAGACAGTACAACGAGTACATGGAATTAGTTCTAGAAGAGATGACGAAATAAGGGAATCACAGACAGCTCAATGAGTACATTGAATTAGTTCTAGAAGAGATGATGAAACAATGAACTCACAGACAGCACAATGAGTATCCTGAATTAGTATCCTGAAGTAGCATCATGAAACAATGAACTTAGGCACGAATCACTAGATTAAACAGTTTGTACCTTACGTTTTACCTATTAATAAACATTCATTTGATGTTTTATGATTTTGGTTTGTCAGTATCTGTGCCAGAAAATTTAATTTACAAATAAATAATATTTTTTATTTGTTTAGTTGAAAATATGTAAATTATCAGTATATAAATTAACGGGATTTACTCAAATAATATACTTACCCTGTAGGCAATAATTTTTGTAATTCCCAAGTTTCTAGTTCACATCTCTATAAGCATTATCTTCAACTTCTCTTTCTACTACCATAATTTTCCATAATTCTACTTCCATAATTGTCCATAATTCTACTTCCATAATTTTCCATAATTCTACTTCCATAATTTTCCATAATTCTACTTCCATAATTTTCCATAATTCTACTTCCATAATTTTCCATAATTCTTTATCATGATCATCATAATCATGAAGAACCGGGCCTACTGGCGTGGGTGATCATGTCTCTCCACAACTTTCGATCACGACAGTTCTTTATCATTTCTGTTGTTGACCTTCAGCCAAGCCATTCTCTTATGCTGTCTAGTATTTTTTCTCTTTGCTTCCCTCTATCTCTTCGTCCCTCAATTGTTCCAGTTGTTACAATATATTACAGTTGTTCTCTTCTCATTCTATCTATCTATTGACCTTTCGAGCCGTAACCGGCCCATAGGGCGTAGACCAAGATACACCTTCTCCTATATGGATTTTTTGTTCTAGCAGTTTTCTTTTAAAGATATTTTATCAAATCTCGCCATCTGTCTCTGTTCTGTGCAAGCAGTTCTATCTCATTGAGGGAGCCGACTCCTGCTGCTCTTGCCTCTCTCATCAATGTTCTTCTCAGTGTCTCCCTGGGTCTTTCTCTTTTTCTTTTACCTGTTGTTTCCCATATGAGGGCTTGCTTTGCTATTCGGTTATTATCTCTTCTCATCACATGTCCAACGTATGACCATCGTCTTTTCTTTATTACTGAAGATATTAGTGGTTGATTGGCGATTTCTCTAATTTCCTCATTTGTTTTGAATTCGTTCCATGCTATACCAAGTATTTTCCTTAGACATTTATTTTCGAATGCGTTCAACTTTGTTTCTATATCTCTTGTTGTTTTCCAGCTTTCACACGCATACGTAAGGGTTGATAGTACATTTGATTTGAATAGCCTAAGTTTTGTGTTTGTGCTGATAAGTTTTGATTTCCACAACTTTTCAAGGCTTCTGAAAGACATTGCTGCTTTAGCTATTCTGATTTTAATTTCTTTGCTCGTATCCCCTTCTCGATCAATGTGACTTCCAAGATAGATAAAGTGATCGATCTCTTCTACTGGTTTGTTTTCCATGTATATTTTGTCACCTGTTGGAATTAAACTAGTCATGACTTTAGTCTTTTCATGATTGATCTCGAGCCCAATTTTGCTGGCTATTGATGATAGTTCATTTGTGTTTTCCTGCATCGTTTTTATCTGACTGCTGATGAGACCAAATAACAAGGGCGATAAAATACATCCTTGTTTAACCCCAGTTTCTATTGGGAAACATTCGCTCAGTCCTTCCTCTGTTCGAACTGCACATGTGTAACCATCATACATGTCTTTGATAATATTTATGATTTTTGATGGTAAGCCATATTGCTTCAGAATTTTCCACAAAGAATCTCTATGAATACTATCAAATGCTTTTTTGAAGTCGATGAAGTTAAGTACAAAAGGTTTTTGCTTTTCAATGTGTTCCTCCAATATAAGTCGTAGAGTGAAAATGTGGTCAATTCATTACATGGCCAAAAATGACGAGTGTTTCTTCCTAATATTGGAAATTAGCTCTCTTTTTGCTTTGACCTCTTTCAGAACATTTTCATTACTCTTCTTAGCTGTCCACGGTATTCTCAACATTCTTCTGTAAAACCACATTTCTACAATCTCCAGTGATTTTCTTGTCTGTTGTCCTATTGTCCATGATTCGCATCCACATGTTAAGACTGGCTCTACATAACATTTAAGAACTCTTTTTCTTGTTTCTATTGTCAAAAATGGATTGCATAGTATCTTCCTCATTTTCTGGAAAGCTGCTTTTGCCTGAGCCATTCTGCATCTCACCTCTTTTGTACATCTTACGTCTGAGGTTAACAAAGTTCCCAAATATTTAAATTCATTTACCTGTTTTAATATTGTTCCTCTTGTCTTTATTCTGCACTGAGGTGATGTATTTTCTTTGTTGTTACCATTACTTCTGTCTTTTTGCTATTAAGGCTGAGTCCTTTATTTTTGCTTTCTTTCACTATAATGTCCAACATTTCTTGTAACTCATTTTCACTCTTAGCGATTAATACTGCATCATCAGCATACCTTAGATTATTTATATTATGACCTCCAATTGTTATTCCAGGCATGCCCCTTATGGATCTTAAAATAATCTCACTATAAATATTAAACAAATCTGGTGACAGCACACAACCTTGTCTAACACCCTGTTTTATTTGTTGAAACATTCCCAATTGGTTTCCTGTTCTTATGGCCGCTGTTTGTTGCCAGTACATGTTCTTTATTATTCTTAGATCTTTGCTGTCTACGTTTATGCTTTCTAAAATTTTGATTATTTCTTGGTGCTTTACTTTGTCAAATGCTTTGGTATAATTTATGTAACATAGGTATACATTTGTTTTCACCTCTATGGCTCTTTCTACTAAAGATCTTATGATATATATGGCATTGCTCGTTCCTTTACCTCCAACAAAACCACACTGTTCTTCGCTAATTTCTGGACTGATTTTGTTTAGCACACTTCCCATGATGATTCTTAGTTATATCTTAATCATGTAACTAATAAGGCTTATTGTAGGATGATCATCGCATTTAATCGCACCCGATTTCTTTGGTAGAGCTATGAATATTGATTTGAGCAGGTCGTCTGGTATATATCTGCTGCTGTAGATATCATTCAATATTTTTGTTATTATTTATATTCCAAAATCACCCATGGCTTCAATCTCTTCTTTAGTTATATTATCTGGTCCAGGAGCTTTGCCTGCTTTCATATTGCGCAAGGCGTCTTCCACTTCTTCTCTGAGTATTTCTGGTCCTTCTCCATTATCCTTAATATTTACTTCTGTTCCTTCGTAGAGTCGTTGCAGAAATCCAAAATACGTAAGGTCACCTTTGTCTATGTCCCTGGACATGCGAGAGTACGAGGAAATGAAAGAGCGGACAGGTTGGCTAGCTGCGCTGTCGTTGAGGACGGGCAACCGATGGATCGGGCGGACATCATCAGTGCCCTCCGAGATGTGGGAAGAGCACAGGACTTCGACAAACACAGATCCACGTCACTTCTTCGGATGATGGAAATGGGAGTTAAGTTGGGCACAGCCATAAATGAGACACTTAGTGGCCGTGTAAGAAGACTTATCAACCAACATAGAACTGGAGTCGTCAGTCGCTGGACACTGAGGGACTTGCTGAGGAGGGGATCTGAGCACCTATGGACATGTTCGGAGTGCAATGATGATGGCCCACAAATAACTCAATAACTCAATTCTGTTCCTTCATCATTATAAAGATCTTTAATGTATTCTGTCCATCGTTCCCTTATGCTTTCTTGTTCAATCAACAGTTCTCCTTCCTTTGATCTTAAATATCCAGTTTTTTTATTGAATTTTTCTTCCGGTAATTCTTCAATTTATTCGTATATAGCTTTAGTATCTCCTTTTTGTTGCATTTCAATCTCTTTGCATCTCTCTTTTAGCCATGCTTCTTTTGCTTCATTGCATTTTATTACAATTTCTTTATTTAATCTCTTATATTCATCTTTATTTTCTTTATTTCTTCTTCTTGTATCCATTAGCTGCAAAATGTCATCTGTCATCCATTTCTATCTTGAATTTGTCCTCATTGGTGGTATGAACTCTTTTGATGTTTATTGCATTGATTCTTTTAGCATTTCCCACTGTTCATCAATGCTTTGTATCTTCTCTATTGCATTGTACCGGTTCTGAATTGTGATTTTATATTTGTCTTGCAGCTTCTTGTCTGATTTGAGTAAATCTAAATTTAACTTGATGTTAACTGAGGCTCGTTTTGTTGTTTTTAATTTTACTCTAAGCTTTCCCACAACTGGTACATGATCACTATTGCAATCTGCCCCTGGTCTAGTTTTCACACACACCAGACTGTTTCTAAATCTATTGCTTATCATTATATAATCAATTTGATTACGTGCGTTGTCTCCTGGGCTTTTCCATGTCAACAGACATCTTGGATGTTGCTTAAACCAGGTGTTTCCTATCATCATGTTGTGTGTTTTTGCCCAGTCAATAAGTTTCTTACCTCTTTCATTCTTCTCGTCTAAGCCAAAATGACCAACTACTTCCTCAACTCTTTCCTTTCCTACTTTTGCGTTAAAATCCCCTAGAACTATGGTGTTTTCATGTGGTTTGCATTCATGAAGTGCCTCATTTAACTCGTCGTAAAATTTATCAATTGTTTCCTCTAGACTGTCTGCTGTTGGTGCATAGACTTGTATAAGATTTATGTCTATTGGCTTTCCATTCAATTTCACTAAAAGGACTCTGTCAGATATTGGGTAAAAGCCTTTCACTGTTTCATGTTTATTAGAATATATCTCCCCTGATCCGGTGTATCTCATTTCGCAAAGTCTCAGTGATTGTAAACTCATTCTTTTCATTTCTTGTATGATGTTTTCTAGTTTACCCTTCTGCGTGAGTGTTCTCACATTCCAAGCACCTATCTTTAGAGTTTGTTTTATCTTAATTTTGCTTACAATAGCTTGATGACGATCGGGTATCGCCTGTAGCACATGATGTCCCCTACCGAACGAGGGTTTTCCATTGGAATCCCCCTTAACGCTGTTGTCGTGATTTTTATTGTTGTGGCGATTCATGATTATACAAAGTATGGTGTCAGATTTGCATGTTAAAATTGAGTTACGCTGTTACTGGTGTCAGATTTGCATGTTAAAATTGAGTTACGCTGTTACTGGTGTCAGATTTGCATGTTAAATTGAGTTACGCTGTTACTGGTGTCAGATTTGCATGTTAAAATTGAGTTGCGCTGTTTCTGATGTTAGATTTGCATGTTAAAATTGAGTTACGCTGTTACTGGTGTCAGATTTGCATGTTAAAATTGAGTTGCGCTGTTTCTGATGTTAGATTTGCATGTTAAAATTGAGTTACGCTGTTACTGGTGTCAGAATTGCATTATTAATTGAGTTACGCTGTTACTGGTGTCAGATTTGCATGTTAAAATGAGTTACGCTGTTACTGGTGTCAGATTTGCATGTTAAAATTGAGTTACGCTGTTACTGGTGTCAGATTTGCATGTTAAAATTGAGTTATGCTGTTACTGGTGTCATATGTGCATGTTAAAATACTGGTGTCAAATTTGCATCATTAATTGAGTTATGCTGTTACTGGTGTTAGAGTTATATCAATAATTAAGTTACGCTGTTACTGGTGTTGTAGTTGTATCATTAATTAAGTTACGCTGTTACTGGTGTTATAGTTGTATCATTAATTAAGTTACGCTGTTACTGGTGTTAGAGTTGTATCATTAATTAAGTTACGCTGTTACTGGTGTTATAGTTGTATCATTAATTAAGTTACGCTGTTACTGGTGTTATAGTTGTATCATTAATTAAGTTACGCTGTTACTGGTGTTAGAGTTGTATCATTAATTAAGTTACGCTGTTACTGGTGTTAGAGTTGTATCATTAATTAACGCAAGGATAAAGTCCTTAATTTAATTAAAACTCTTAGTCACGATACCTATCTGTAAATCTCCCAGTTACGATACTATAGTAAAAAATGCTGCCAGTTAAATGTAATATTATGTGTTCTAAAAATAGTAATTTCTGTTAAATCTTGACACAGTCCCGTGTGTTAACAAGAGGCAATGTTAATTCGGATGATTACACTGGCACGGGCGGTTGAGCAATTATGGATTTTAAATCGTTTGCAGTGATACCGGGGCCTTCCATAATCAAATAACCAAAACACGGTGACTCGAAATTCCTGACTCAGGTTGATTTATAACCAGATTTTCACCTCATTGACGGGCTGTGTTACAATGTCTATCGTACAATCGCCGTAAGTATATCGGTATGCTCGGCGACCGCATTACGTTACTCGTTATTCGCTGTGTTTCCCGAGTTACAATGGACTGTTTGATGTCTGCCGCTGACCAGAATATTCTTTGATCACAACAACAACACACACACAAAAAAAAAAAGATAAAATTTTTGAAGATTTTAGATTTCCTTTTTTTCGCAATAAACGATGTATCTCACAATATAAAAAAAAAATAAATAAAAAACGTCAACAGCAATGGAAACAAATTAAACACTAAGAGATCGCCGAAAGTGTTAAAATTTTGTTACGCTGTTACTGGTGTCAGATTTGCATCATTAATTGAGTTACGCTGATGATGGTGTAAGATTTGCATGTTAAAATTGAGTTACGATGTTACTGGTGTTAGATTTGCATGTTAAAATTGAGTTACGCTGTTACTGGTGTCAGATTTGCATCATTAATTGAGTTACGCTGTTACTGGTGTCATATTTGCATGTTAAAATTGAGTTACGCTGTTACTGGTGTCAGATTTGCATGTTAAATTGAGTTACTCTTTTAATGGTGTCATATTTGCATGTTAAAATTGAGTTGCGCTGTTACTGGTGTTAGAGTTGTATCATTAATTAAGTTACACTGTTACTGGTGTTAGAGTTGTATCATAATTAAGTTACGCTGTTACTGGTGTTAGAGTTGTATCATTAATTAAGTTATGCTGTTACTAGTGTCAGAGTTACATCATTAATTGAGTTCTGCTGTTACTGGTGTCAGATTTGATAGGCCATGGAGGAGACCACCAGAGCTGGCTCATGCAAGGAAACAAAGTTATGAAGAATTACAACTGAACAAAGGAAGGTCCCTGTAGTTTGAGTTAGGATCGTCTCACAACCAGAGAGCGTCATGTTTCAGCTCACTTCCAATGAATTAGTGTTTGTCTCATGACTCCTCATGTCATGTTAGTCGACTTCAAATAGAGCGCTCTATAAGAAACTGACAAAAAGTATGTCACGTGATCAAGCTGACTACGTTAAATAACCATAGGCAGTGTACCAGTACAACATTTTTACAAGAAATAGTCGTGGGAAGGGGGTGTGAAGGTGGCTTGGCGGGTATTAGGGAGATTCTGTTTATAGCTTGTTTCATAACTCGTGCCCAACTTTTAAAATCGATAGCTTTTTAACCGCTTGTTGTAAGTTCTTGAAAATTTGCATGTAAAGTTATAATGATTAGAACCCAACAGGGAATTAATTTCATTAAAAAAAAACATTTGGTTATTATTGTTGCTTATTTGATTTATATAAATTTATAACGACCCATTGATGTAGTCAAAACTTAATGTTTACAGTATGTTCTCCCATCACTAGATCGACCATCTTGCCTAATAATGGACAATGCAGCGTACCACAACATTGTTGCACTTGAAGATAAAGTCCCGACGTCATCCAGTACAAAAGATGCTATTAAGATATGGCTCACAAAGGAGCACATACAATTTAATAACATGTACTTAAAACCTGAATTACTATCTCTAGTAAAGCAAAAACAAAGGACAAAGATTTTTCAAATAGATAAGATTATCCAAGAGCACGGTTATATAAGTTTGAGGCTGCCACCTTACCATGCTCATTTAAATCCAATAGAACTAATCTGGGCAAAATTAAAAGGACAAGTGGCAGATGAAAATACAACATTCAAAATATGCGATGTAAAGACTCTTGCTAATCTCGCTTTATTAAATATAGACAAAGATTATTGGGCTGAATGTGAAGACCACGTCTTAAAACAGGAAGAGGAATATTGGAAAAATGATGGTTTGTGGAATGTTCAACCCCAAACAGTTATAAATCTTTTAGACTCGTCTGATTCAGAATGAAAGTATATAGCCCCCA